>CM075987.1:4912681-4921342 GCA_038087875.1 Malacoraja senta
CTCGGCCACTGGGTGTGGAGGCATTGTCTGGTACCATCCAAATATGAGTCGTTCAATGTTAAAGAGAGACAGACACCTGTTCTGTTTTCTGTATGGAACAGCTTTAGAATGGAGGTTATGTGTAGGAAGGAACTGCGGACGCTGGTTTAAACCAAGGTAGACACACACACACAGGCTGGAGTAACTCAGCGGGACAGCCCCCCATTCCTTCTCTCCAGAGATGCTGCCTGCCCCGCTGAGTTACTCCAGCTTTTGTGTGGCTATCTCAGAACGGAGGTCCCCCGATTGGGACAGAATAGAAAAGGACAGATTTAGAAAATAAGGACATTCTTTGGCTGTTCTGCGGATGAATGCTGCACGGGACAACGTCCTGAAACTTTGCATTGAGTCCATCGCCTTGAAAAATCATGTGTGCCATCCAAATGTGAGTCCTTTTCTTTGCCTGACATGACTAAAGGGATTAGGGTGGCATGTTTCCGTCAGCGAACCGTTCCAGACAAAAGGCCCGAGGGGTTAATGTCACAGTAACTGATAAAAGTACAGGGGCCTGTCAATCAGGGTTCTCTTAGGTACTTATGTTTGTGACATAATCTTATTAGGGGGATAAAAGAGCAAATTCCCTTTTATATGGAAAAGTTAACTTTAATAGTCCTCATCCTATTATTCATCTGCTCCGTCCATATGCTGTTTTGCTTTCAATGTTAAAGAGAGACACCTGTTCTGTTTTCTGTACGGGATAGCTTCAGGAACGGAGGCTTTCCCCGGTTGAGTCGGAATAGAAAAGGACAGATTAGAAAATAAGGAGATTCTTTGGCTGTTCTGCGGATGAATGCCACACTGACAACTTCCTGAAACTTTGCATTGAATTCATTGCCTTGAAAAAATCATTTGCATTGAATTCGTCGATAATTGAAAGCAAAAGATGTAAGAATTTATATTTAAGAGAGACTTAGATAGAGCTCGAGGGGCTAGTGGAATCAAGGGATATGGGGAGAAGGCAGGCACGGGTTATTGATTGGGGACGATCAGCCATGATCACAATGAATGGCGGTGCTGGCTCGAAGGGCCGAATGGCCTCCTCCTGCACCTATTTTCGATGTTTCTAAGAAGGATATTTTAACATTACTTGGTATTTTGCAAAGTATTCCTGTCATGACTAACCCCCGCCAAAATATAACCTCACAAATGTTAAATACCACATCGGTGAATTAAAATACTGAGTTTCATTGGGATCGTCAACATTGCAGCCCTTTCTCAAGCAGAGAGAGTGGCATATCTGATATACTTTAAGTGAGGCGGCGATTAAGGATCGATACAGCTCTCTAAGTTGACATTTGGTCGAGGAAATTATTGAAACGTTTGATTTAAAAAAATTGCAAAAAATGCCTTGAAGCTCAACGCGGCAGTCCCGAAACCAGCGCAGGAGGGAAAAAAATGAAATGGAAACCCATTTATTCCACAGGTATAAGATTACATAACTCTAATTAATCAACTTCAGGCAAAAAGGACCCACTCCACGGAGTGTGAGTTAATCTCAATGGTTCAAGCTAAACTGTTGCAATAGCTCATAGACCCAGGAACCTTTTAAGAAACTCTGTCAATGCCCGATCTGTTCCTGGCAAAGTTCACAAAAGGAGCCACTCATGAGACAATGGGGCCTTATAAAGAGTTAAACAATAACACAGTATAATGCTGGCATGGTAGCTCTTGTAAATGGCTGCCGTTTAAGCAAACAATCCTTTCCCGCCACACATGTGCGATTGTCCCCCAAAAAAGATGGATTCTCTGAGTGACTTCGGGGTCAGGATTCAGCCCTCTAATGTATATTATTAATAAATAAACATTCATCACACAGACAAAGAAAACCCTAAAGGTCTTTGTGCAAAGAACACTGTGTTGTTTTTGACATCAAATGACATACAGCACACACAGGCAGACGGACAAAATGGCAAATATTTACCAGTCAACCTCCCTTTGCATTTTGGGGATAACTTTATTCCAAACACGGATTAGCAGAAGGGTCCCGACTCAAATTGTCACCTGTCCATTTCCTCCACAGATGCTGCCCGAGCCACTGAGTTCCTCCAGCACTTTGTATTTTACTCACGATTCCAGCATCTGCAGTTTCTGTGTGTGCATGTGCCTTTCTCTCTCTCTCTCTCTCTCTCTCTCTCTCCTCTCTCTCTCTCTCTCCTCTCTTTCCTCTCTCTCCTCCTCTCTCTCCCCCTCCTTCTCTCCTCTCTCTCTCCTCTCTCCTCTCTCGTTCTCCTTCTCTCTCTCCTTTCTCGCTCTTCTTTTCTTTCCTTTCTCTCTCTCTCTCTCTTATCCCATATATATACTTTCTGATTTAAAACTGATTTTATTTTGGTTTGCCACAAGTTTCAGTTATCAATATAAGTAAGAAATGAAGAACTTATTCTAGTCCCAAGTGAATCTTTATGACTCCACAACTCCTAATGTGTTGAAAATGAAAGGATTCGGGTTTGTTTCCTCCTTGCTGCCATCGTTAATGGACACTGTTGGTCAAGTGACACATTACAATTGGCCTCCAGTTCAATCAACTGAGCGGCACAGTGGTGCAGCTGGTAAAGCCGTTGCTAGACGGCACCAGGGACCCGGGTTCAACCCTGATCTTGGTTTCTGTCTGTGTGGAGTTTGCACCTTCTCCCTGTGACCGCGTGGGTTTTCTCCGGGTGCTCCAGTTTCCTCCCACATCCCAAAGACGTGCGGGTTTGTAGGTTAATTGGCCCTCTGTAAATTGCCCCGAGTGTGTCGGGAGTGGATGAGAAAGCGGGATAAGATGGAACTTGTGTGGACGGGTGATCGATGGTCAGCGTGGACGTGGTGGGTCGAAGGGCCTGTTTCCATGACGCATCTCCAAAATTAAGATGTCGCGCTCACGTATGAAAAAGATGCTATGAAGTAATGAATTATCCAGCCCAGCCCAGCCCAGGCCCTACAATCACACCCACCTTCTATGCCACCATCCTGCCAGTCTCGCTGCTGTGTCTGCTCCCCAGGAGGTAACCAGGCCTCAGCTGGTGGTAACTAAGGCCCCGTTCCCTTGGCAATCCCTACAGGCCTTCCATCGCACTTGTGTCATTTTGGGCCTTTAACGTGCATCTCTGTCTTCAACAATCAGACATTTAAAAATAGCATAAAAAGACAAAAAAAAAACAAAAGAAAACAAAAAATAATGCACACATAAAATCAACGTTAAGCGTGTAAATTAACTGCAGTATCAATTCAAAGATCAGTCTGCAGAAGGATCCTGACCCAAAACGTGCAGTTCAGTGTGGAAACAAGCCCTTCGGCCCACTGAGTCCATGCCAACCAGCAATCCCTGTTACACTAGCACTATCCTACACGCTAGGAACACATTACAATTTTCTTTACCAATGTCCATTAACCTACGGACCTGTATGTCTTTGGAGTGTAGGGAGAAAATCGGAGGACCTGGGGAAAACCCACGCGGTCACAGGGGGAACGTACAAACTCCGTACAGACAGCACCCATAGTCAGGATTGAACCCAAGTCTCTGGCGCTGTAAGGCAGCAACTCTACCGCTAATTCTGAAGAGACAGATAGATTAAGATAAAGATGCTGCATGAAAACAGACCCTGTGGCCCACAGAGTCCACACCGAACATCGATCATCCGTTCTCACTAGTTCTATGTTATCCCACTTTCCTATCCACACCCAACATACTAGGGGCAATGTACAGAGGGCCAATTAACCTGAAACCTGCACGTCTTTGGGGTGTGAGATGAAACCGGGGCACCCGGAGGAAACCCACAGGGAGAATGTGCAAACCCCACACACACACAGAAAGCACCCGAGGTCGGGATCGAACCCGGGTCTCTGACGCTGTGAGGCAGCAGCTCTACCCGCTGCACCACTGTTTCTTCTTGAACATTTTACAATCAACTAAGAACTGAAATTTGAATGTGGTTGATACATAAATGTTCAACGTCTAAAAGTTTGCAGATCAGATTATGCTTCGATAAAATGCGATTTCATTTTCGCGATGCTCTTTAATAAATTTACATGTCCAGGAAACAGCAATGGTCTTTGCAGCAAATGATTCAGGAACTGCTTAGAAATCAATGTCGAGGTGCATTAGCCATCTTCTTGATGAACTTAATTTGACGTGCATAAATGTTAAATGCCATGGAAGAAACCACAGCTTGCATTTATTCAATGCTTTCTCTGTTACTCAAGCTTGCATTAGAAGGCTGACCCATGGGATTGCAGTGGGCGCTCGACCAATATTCTATCGATGGAGTGCATGGAGAAGCAATTCAAGGATGAAAACGTTTTGCCATCGGTTTCCAATTCAAGATTCCGTGCCAATAATGGATCTCTGCAATTCAAACACAGAACCGAGAGATGTGCTGTTATATTTGCGCAGGTTGTCCACTCTTGTTATGTTGCCCAATGATGCATCACTGCTTGGACAGTTTACCCAGCAACTTTGATGGAAAAGCTAAAAATGTTTCAGCGCCAGACGACCCGGTTCAATCCTGATTATGAGTGCTGTCTGTACAGAGTTTGTACGTTCTCTCCTGGACCATGTGGGTTTTCTATTATTATTATTATTATTATTATTATTATTAATGTTTAATGTTTTATGTGTCATTCCTAACTGTCACTATATGTCATGTTGCCACTTGCGGGCGGAGCACCAAGGCAAATTCCTTGTATGTGAATACTTAGCCAATAAACGTTTTCATTCATTCATTCATTCATTCATTCATTCATTCATTAATTCATTCATTAATTCATTCTCTGGGTGCTCCAGTTTCCCCCCACATTCCAAAGGCCTACAGGTTTGTCGGTTAATTGGCTTCAGTAAAAATGATAAATTGTCGCTAGAATGCAGGATAGTGCTAGTGTACAGGGATCGCTGGTCCGCGCGGACTCAGTGGATTATGTGCAGGCAGGTTAGTGTTGGTCCTGGCATCATGTTCTGCACAGACATTGTGGGCCGAAGGGTCTGTTCCTGTGCTGTACTGTTCCATGTTCGATGTTTTAAATGTGCAAATTAGATATTAGAGATTTAAGATTCAATATAAGGGCGGCACGGTGGCGAAGCGGTGGAGTTGCTGCCCTACAGCGCCGGAGACCCGGATTCGGTCCTGACGACGTGTGCTGTCTGTACGGAGTTTGTACGTTCTCCCCGTGACCTGCGTGGGGTTTCTCTTGGTTT
Source organism: Malacoraja senta (assembly GCA_038087875.1). NCBI lineage: Eukaryota > Metazoa > Chordata > Chondrichthyes > Rajiformes > Rajidae > Malacoraja > Malacoraja senta. The sequence goes on from CM075987.1 coordinate 4,917,891, forward strand.
CCTCCCACATTCCAATGACGTGCCGGTTTGTAGGTTAATTGGCTTGGTATAGTTATAAATTGGCCCTAGTGTGTGGGATAGTGCGAGTGTACGGGGATCGCTGGTCGGCGCGGACTCGGTGGGCCGAAGGGCCTGTTTCCACGCCTTATATCCAAACTAAGCTAAATTGTTGCATGAATTTATACTGATACAACTATTATACAAATTACTATTAAGCACCTCCAACAGCGATGCATCTCATGGTGTAAGTTCAAAACAAATGTTGACACTGAACTACACTAACTGGTATTTGTGTTGTTGACCAAATGCTTAATGAAAGAGCATCATAAGAGAGGAAAGGGTGGAAAGTTTAGTTCAGTTTAGTTTAGTTTGGAGATACAGCGCGGAAACAGAACCGACAAGCAATCCCCACACATTAACACCATCTTACACACACTAGGGACAGTTTACATTTATACCAAGCCAATTAACCTGCAAACCTGTACGTCTTTGGAGTGCAGGAGGAAACCAAAGATCTCGAAGAACACCCACGCAGGTCACGGGGAGAATGTACAAACTCTGTACAGACAGCACCCGTAGTCGGGATCGAACCCGGGTCTCTGGCGCTGTAAGCGCTGTAAGGCAACAACTCTACCGCTGCTCCACCGTGCCGCCCAGATGATCATGGAGAGGACTGCAGAATTTGAGTTGGCAGCTGAAGGTGTAGAAGGTAATTGAAATGGGAATGTGCAAGAATGCAGAATTGGAAGAGTGATTGATTTGGACATCATCGAAACTGTTGAGGGATAGATAGGTGGAAAGGACCTTGGCCTATCAAATTGTGGCGTAGATTTGTAATCAGTTTGGCTGGGTCTAGGAAACACTCTGGCATAAACAACACTGGTGGGTGATTTACCAGGATGTTGTCACGACTTGGTGGTCTGAGCTTTAGGGAGAGGCTTCCAGACAGCTTTGACCAACTGTGGTTTGCTTACCGTCACACGTCCACAGCAGATGCCATCTCTCTGGCCCGATACTATGGCACTCCTAGACAACAAGGACACCCATGTTGGATTCCTATTTACCGACTATAACTATTTGATAGGAATCTGAGAGGCAACTTTTTTGTATATGGAACAAGATGCCAGCTGGTTGAGCTGCAGCCTCACACCGCCCGGAGAGCCGGGATTGATCCTGAGCTCGGGTGCTGTCTGCGTGGAGTTTGCATGTTCTCACTGTGACTGCAATGGGTTTCTTCCGGGTGCGTGCTCCGGTTTCCTCCCACATCCCAAAGACGTGCGGGTTTGTAGGTTAATTGGCCCTCTGTAAATAGCCCGCAATGTGTAGGGAGTGGATGAGAACGTGGGATAACACAGAACTAGTGTGAGCGGGTGATCGACGGTCAGTATTGACTCAGCGGGCCGAAGAGCCTGTTTCCATGCTGTATCTCTTAACTAAACTAAATAGATTGAATGTGGAGCCGACTCCCTCAGGGAATGGTTGAATGACATAGCATTGGTGCACTTAAAGAGAGGCCAGACAAGAGTGTGGAGGAGAAGGAGGATCACCACTAGATTTAGTTGAGCAAAGACAGTTTATCCTGTAGCTGTACACTGTGGATAGCTCGATTGTAATCATATATTACTTTTCCGCTGACTGGTTAGCGCGCAACAACAGCTTTTCACTGTACCTCGGTACACGTGACAATAAATGAAACTGATACTAAACCCGAACTCAAACTCAGTGAATGAATGAATTAATGAATTAATAAGTTTATTGTCCAAGTATTCACATACAAGGAATTTGCCTTGGTGCTCCGCCCGCAAGTGACAACATGACATACAGTGACAGTTAGGAATGACACAAAAAACATTAAACATTAATAATAAAATATTATTGATTAAACATGTGAATTAAATAAAATATCAGAGCAAAAGGAGGCTACAGATTGTTGGTTATTGAGTAGAGCTACTACCCGTGGAAAAAAGCTGTTTTTATATAATCTCAGATCAGAGACATTTAAAAATAGCATAAAAAGATTTAAATCAACCACAAAAAAAAACCTTAAAAAACAATGCACTCGCATAAAATCAACGTTAAACGTGTAAATTAACTGCAGTATCAATTCAAAGATCAGTCTGCAGAAGGATCCTGACCCAAAACTTCATCTATCCATGTTCAGTTTGGAGATACTGTGTGGAAACAAGCCCTTCGGCCCACCGAGTCCGTGCAAACCAGCAATCCCTGTTACACTAGCACTATCCTACACGCTAGGAACAGATTACAATTTTCTTTCCCAATGTCCATTAACCTACGGACCTGTTTGTCTTTGGAGTGTAGGGAGAAAATCGGAGGACTGGGGAAAACCCACGCGGTCACAGGGAGAATGTACAAACTCCATACAGACAGCACCCATAGTCAGGATTGAACTCGGGTCTCTGGCGCTGTCAGGCAGCAACTCTACCGCTAATTCTGTAGAGACAGATAGATAAAGATCAGGATGCTGCATGAAAACAGACCCTGTGGCCCACAGAGTCCACACCGACCATCGATCATCCGTTCCCACTAGTTCTATGTTATCCCACTTTCCTATCCACACCTAACATACTAGGGGCAATGTACAGAGGGCCAATTAACCTGAAACCTGCATGTCTTTGGGATGTGAGATGAAACCGGAGCACCCGGAGGAAACCCATGCGGTCACAGGGAGAACGTGCGCAGGGAATCTCAGATGAAGTAATATCTCCAGCATGGACTGGATGGCCCGAATGGCCTACTTCAGCGCTCGTCATCCTACTGCTCTACCAGCTGTGCCAATGCACCATCCCTGGGTTTAAATTCACTGGGCACTGAGTGGCGCTGCAGATAGAGTTGCTGTCTCACAGCTCCAGAGACCTGGGTTCCATCCCCGACCTCGGGTACTATCTGCGTGGAGTTTGCACGTTCTCCCTGTGACTGTATAGGTTTTCTGTGGGTGCTCCGGTTTCTGCCTATATCCTAAAGACATCCCAGCTGTTATCAGGCAACTGAACTATCGTATCGACATCTAGAGAGCAGTCCTGAGCTACTATCTACCTCATTGGAGACACTTGGACCATCTTTAATCTGACTTTACTGGACTTTATTTTGTACTAAACATTATTCCCTTTATCCTGTATCTGTACACTGTGGATGGCTCGATTGTAATCATGTGTAAGGTCATAAGCGATAAGAATAGAATTAGGCCATTCTGACCAAAAAGTCCGCCACCATTCAATCATGGCTGATTTATCTCACCCTCCTAACCCCATTCTCCTGCCTTCTCCCCATAACCTCTAACACATGTACTAATCAAAATTCTATCTATCTCTGCCTCTAAAAAATCTATTGATTTGGCCTCCGCAGCCTTCTGTGGCAAAGAATTCCACAGATTCACCACCCTCTGACTAAAGAAATTTCTCCTCATCTCCTTCCTAAAAGAATGTCCTTTAATT
>CM075987.1:4921542-4964458 GCA_038087875.1 Malacoraja senta
CGTGTAAGAGCAACCCAGTCGAAGATTTAACCATATGTTACTCTCATGACGAGGGCCACAGAGCAGGCAGCACCGCCCACAACGCTAGAATACATGGGTGAAAACCTATCTCTTCTTGTTCCCATATAGTGTCAGCCATTGACTGATGTACCCAAGCGGGGTGATCTTATAGAGGTGGACAAAAACATAAGAGGAATGGATCGGGTAGACGCACAGTCTCTTGCCCTGCGTAGGGACTCATGCCTCTTGCCATGAGACCTTACCATCACTTTATAGGGGAATGGAGAAGCAGAGGACCTAGGTTTAAAGTGAGATTGGGAAAGATTTAATAGGAACCTGAGGGGTAACTTATTTGCACAAAAAGGTGATGGATGTATGGAACGAGATGCCAGAGGAAGTAGTTGAGGCAGGGACTATCGCAACGTTTAAGAAACATTTAGACAGGTACATGGATAGGACAGATTTAGAGGGATATGGGCCAAATGGAGGTAGGTGGGACTGGTGTAGATGGAGTATGTTGGTCGGTGTTGGCAAGTTGGACAATGGGCCAAGACTCTATGAATCTATGTCAAGAGTGTTTTATTGTCATATGTACCAAAGCGGAACAATAAAATTCATACTTGCAGCAGCAGAAAGGATATGTAAACATAGTACTCTGTAAACATCATAATATTCGACTAAAAAAGTTCAGTATGTATGAAAAACAAAACAAATAAATAGACAATGGTGCAAAGTCAAAAATAATGGCCCCAAATCTATATAGTTCGGAGCCTATTTGCTTGTAGTGTTTAATAGCCTGATGGTTGTAGCGAACAAGCTGCTCCTGAACCTGGACGATACGGTTTTCAGGCTCCTGTACCTTCTTCGCGATGGCAGGAATGATCAGTGATCAGTGGCAGGAGTGAATTAGTGCTCGGTTTTCATTAGTTCTTGACTAATATTGGTGTCAGGGGTTTGGAGGAGAATGGGGTCGAGAAGGAAAGATGGGTCAGCCACGATTGAATGGCGGGGAAGACCCGATGGGCCAAATGGCCTAATTTTGCTCCTATAATTTATGAGATGAATTCAATTGGCATCAGTTCTGTGGACCTGTTCAGTGTCCATTAATCACCATCCCTGATTTCACACTCTATTCCATGTTGCCAGCATCACATTGTGTATCATTAAAGTGAACTCTATATGGGAGTATGTCTATAACAGAAAATAAAATGTGGCACAGTTGCAAATAGATTTGACGACCACTTTCATCCCCAACTAGGCTTAACAATGAACTGTGCAGTTACTAAAGCATTGTGTCCTGTTCTCTGTTAGAAACAGTTGACTTACTTGGTAATTTGGTTGTAAAAATACCAGGGTCCAGTGGCGAGGGGTTGTGGCTCTGGGACAGAAAACTGCTGTTTGTGGTGAAAATCCCAACCAGGCAAATTGCAAAGCCAACTTTAATGAATCTATTTATTCGCAGCTGGTATTAGACAAAGCAGCCCAACAGCCCAAATCAATCAGTGCATTGAAGAAATATACCTGCTAGCTTTGTCTGACTTTAATTATAGAATCATAGAAATTCTACCTAGCGAATATGGGGCGGCACAGTGGCGCGGTGGTATCGTTGCTGGAGAGGTACATCGGATGACGAATGTTGCGCTGAGCATGGTGGTCTGACCCGGGTTCGATCCTGACTACGGGTGAAGGCTGCACGGAGTTTGTACGTTCTCCCCGTGTGGGTTTTCTCCGGCTACCTCCCACATTCCAAGGACGTACGGGTTTGGAGGTTAATTGGCTTCGGTAAAGTTTTTAGATTGTCCTTGGTGTGGAGGATAGAGCTAGTGTACGGGGCAATTGCTGGTCGCCGTGGGCTCGGTGGGCCGAGGGGCCTGTTTCGGCGCTGCATCTCTAAAGCCTAAATAGAAGCAAGAGTAGGCCTTTCAGATCCTCCTGCCCGCTCTGCCTCTCACTGAGATCACGGCTGATTTTTTTTACCTCCTTAATCCCACATCCCTCGGTTCCCCCAATATTAAATGACACTGAAGGAGAGAGCCTTTGGACTATTGTGTCTGTGCTGGTTGGAAAAGAGTTACTCAGCCTCATCGCCTTGTCCAGCCCTCCATCTATGGTCCTGCAAGTCACACCTCTTCAATTTTAGATAACTAACTTCCAAACTAACAACCAAACTAACCAACATCCAAACTAACCAACTAACTAGCTAACTTCCCCCCTCCATTTCCCACTCCCCCCTCTCTTCCCTGTGGCACATCTGGATGTGCATTCATTTCTCCTTCTCTCCTTCCTCCCATCTCCTTCACCCTATATCTCTTCTTCTGGCTTCACATTTCACTCCTCTGCTTATCTCCACATCTCATGACCATCTGTCCTTACATCTCTGGCCTTTGTCCAACCATCTGCCAATCAATACCCTGCTCACCTGTTAAAAAAAAGACACAAAGTGCTAGAGTAATTCCAGACAGGATTTCTGGAGAACATGGAAAGGTAATGTCCCAGCCCAAAACATCAGCTATCCCTGTTCTCCAGAAATGCTGCTTGACCCGCTGAGTTACTCCAGCACTCTGCGCATTTTTTTGTAAACCAGCATCTGCACTTCCTTGTTTTTACCCCCCCCCCCCCCCCCCTCACCCGTATCCACCGATCACTTTCCAGGCTTTGTCCTGCCCCCACCTCTCTTCCGGCTTTCTCTCCCCTACCACAATCAGTCCGAAGAAGTGTCCCGACCCAAAACGTCACCTATCCATGTTCTCCAGAGATGCTGCCTGACCTGCTACGTTACTCCAGTACTTTGTGTTATTTTTTGTAAACCAGCATCGGCAGTTCCTTGTGCCTACTACACGTTATCAAGTAACTTTCAAGTACTGTTCAAATGCTTTCAGGTCCTCTCGTTCAATCATCCTCCCAATTAGCATCTGTCGAGCAGCATCTATGAGGGGTAAGGTGTAGATGATGTCCTGATGACATGTCTCGACCAGAAACGTCGACGATTCCTCCCCCCCACCCATGTAACTGGAACTGCTTCGGTTCCTCCAGCAGAATGTTTGACGCTCCCTCTCAATCCTTTCTGCTCTGCCGTAACGCAGATGTTTGAAATAAATATTTAGTTTAGCTTAGGTTAAAGTTTAGCTTAGAGATACAGCGCTAGAAACAGGCCCTTCGGCCCACCGAGTCCGCACGGACATACGATCCCCGTATAGCACGATCCTACACACTGGGGACATTTTACAATCTTTTCCAATCTTTACCAGAGCCAATTAACCTACAAACCTGTACATCTTTGAAGTGTGGGAGGAAACCGGAGCGCCCGGAGAAAACCCATGAGATCATGAGGGGAACGTGCAAACTCTGTACAGGCAGCACCCATAGTCAGAATCAAACCCAGGTCTCTGGCGCTCTGAGGCAGCAACTCTACAACTGCACCACCATGCCGTCCTTTATGAAGAAGCACAATGGACAAAAGATTCCAATCTTAAACTAACATAACCAAAGTTCTGTAGGGGAAAATAAAGTATAATGGTATGTGCAATGACGGCTAGATTATGAATGTTGCTATGCAAATGCAAGTTTGCCTCACACCCTTTTCCTCACATCTTCTGGCTTTTCATCTCTGGCCTTTGTCCAATCATCTCCCCACCAAAAAACTTCCCTCACGTATCCACCTATCACTTGCCAGGCCTTATCTTGCCTCTCCTCTCTTCCAGCTTCCCCCCACCCCTTACAATCAGTCTGAAGAAGGGTCCCAACTGGAAAAATTGCCTATACATGTTCTCCGGATGCTGCCTGACCCGCTGAGTTACTCCAGCACTTTGTGTCTACTTTTGTAAACCAGCATCTGCAGTCATGTTTCTAACAAGTTTGCACTAACTTTGACACAGTAAGCACAGTTAAAGTAACAAGAAAATTATCTTCCCCATAGATTTACTCGGTTAGCATGAATGACAAAGACAGTACATGTGGTTAGTTATTTGAAGTTGGGGTGAGCTAAGCGTTTCTTCATCCAATCTACAAACCTAAGAGAGTCAATGGGCAAGCATCCGTGACAATAGAGTCATACAGCATAGAAAGAGGCCTTCAGCCCAACTTGGTAATGCTGCCCAAGAAGCCCCATCTATGCTAGTCCCACCTGCCTGTGCTTTGCCCCTATTCCTCTAAACCTTTCCTATGCATGAACCTGTCCTAATGTATTTTAAATGCTGTTATAGGACCTGTCTCAACTACCTCCTCTGGCATACATGCCTCACTCCATCTACCATCATGTGTGGAAAATATTGCCCCTCAGATTCCTATTAGAATCCTGACCCTCTCAACTTAAACCCATGTCCTCTGGTTCCCGATTCCCGTACTCTGGGTAAAAGACTCCATGCAGCCACCCAGTCTATTCCCCTCACGATCAGCTGATGTAAGATGACAACTGTACTTCCAACTTCTGACTGGTCGAAAGACGGACACAAAGTGCTGGAGTAACTCAGCGGCGTCAGACAGCGTCACGGGAGAACATGGGATGGGTGACATTTCCAGTCGGGACCCTTCTTCAGACTGGACGGACTGGGGCAGCGGCTACCATGGTCCTCAACCCTGGTGCGTGTTTGTGCGGGCTCGACTCTCTGAAATAGTCTGACGCGCAAAATGAATGGTTAAGGGCCTGTCCACTTTCACGAGGCAATTCACGAATTCGCCCGAGTTTTCCCCTTGATTCAACTCGCAGAATGTTCGTAACGAGTCCATAGGAGGTCGTAGGAGTTCGTAGATATATCGTAGCGGCTCGTTACGCCAGCCGTAGGTACTCGTGGCATCAGGTAAGTCGGGACGTTTTTTCCAGCCCGATAAAAAATGTCCACGAGTAAAAAAATGGTCGGAATGAAAGAAATTGCAACTTTTTACTCGTAAGGAGGGCATTGAAATAGTCGTGGGAATTCGTGGACGTACTCGTAGGAGTTCGTGAACATGGTCGTGGAGGGTCATGGGAGTTCGTAGATTACCACGATCTTGATTTTTTTTAAAGTCCGTTAAACTCGGCAGAGGTTTGAATTTAGGTCCGTTAAACTTGGCAGAGGACGTGAAAGTGGGACAGGCCCTTTAAACTCTCATGGCCGCCTGGAATCAGCAAAGCAGAAAATAAACGCACTGCTTTCAAATAGGCTCCAGACATCTGAATAACCTGTGAATTGTGTGCAGGGGGGGGGACGATGAACATCCTATGAGAGCACTTACAATGTGCTGCACTCTACAAATCGATACCCCTTGTATTAATTAATGTTAACATGAGCGGTCCAAAACATGCAACTGATTATTTCGACATCGGGTAATTGTACGGCGGATTCCTGCTTTACTCCATAAAATCTTGCAAACAGGTAAATAATGGGAACATCACAGACCCCAGATCACTGGAAGCATATTTTTGGCTGCTTGCCTCGCATATAAGTTCACAGAGAGGGCATTACGATCATTAACTGATGGATATCCTCCTTGCATAAAAGGCTTTTTGGCTTGAGTTTGATCATTCTGTCATTGGGATTCTGTGTTTTATTAATACCAACAGGCAGCTATTAAACGTGAGATGCGTGAGGCACCAAGAAATGGCAGGAGCTTCCCCAAACACCCACCCACCCCGTGCCCCCTCCCCACCCACCACCCCCCACGCCCCCTATACTCTCTCCCCACCCGCCCGCCACCCCTCAACCAACCAACCAACCAAAAGTAAAAGTTAATTCAACATCAATATTATTTCTGCCGATCTTTTTATACCTAATGAAAAGTCAACAAAAACAGCTGTTTGGTTTCAGATTTCTTCCGCACACCAACGTTAACCTGAGCAAGCATATTGGCTGCCGTAGGAGTAGGGCAGTGTCGCTAATAGGAGAGAGGAGGGAGGTTGGGGGTTATTTGTTTATGGGGTTTTGGAACCCACTAGTTTATGGCGGGACATAAAGAGGCAGCAACTCTTGAAGTATCCTGCTCAACTGGATTTAATATCCTCATCAACTGAGGGAAAGGGGGGGGATAAGTGAAGGAAACCATGCTGCAATAAAAGCAGGAAGTTGGGTATATTATATACAGACCTTCAGTGCCTTAATGTGCCTAATATTTGCGTTACATTTTTTTTCTCTGGTTCCCCCCCCCATCTCTGTTCGGATGAAAGGAACTGTACGGTACACAAAAGGGCCTGTTGCTAGACAACATCTTACATTTACATCCCATCTTTCTCATAGTAAATCATGCTTCTTCGGTGACCTCCCTTCCATCATGAGGTCAGGAGAGGGGTGAGTGCAGGATGCTCGGTTCTTGCAGCACATGAGGCGACACACAGCACAAGTCCGAGACTACATGTCAGTCTGCTGCGCCAAATACCCAACAGAGCATCTGTGACTTACTTCATGGCCGACCTAATCAATAAGGGCGGCACGGTGGCGCAGCGGTAGAGTTGCTGCTTTACAGCGCCAGAGACCCGGTTTCGATCCTGACTACGGGTGCTATCTATGGGTGCCAGGGTTTGTACGTTCTCCCTGTGACCAGGTGGGTTTTCCACGGGCGCTCCGGTTTCCTCCCACACTTCAAAGACATGCAGGTGTGTAGGTTATATGGCTTCTGTAAAATTGTAAATCGACTCCAGGATGGTGGGATAGTACCAATGTACGGGGATCGCTGGTTGGCGCGGACTCGGTGGGCCGAAGGGCCTGTTTCCTGTTTCTCGAGGGGTCAGTGTTCACCTGCTGATGGCTCAGATGACTGGACCAAGTGACAGAGATGCAAACACAGCAAGTTGTGACGGAGTTTACAAAGGGAAGGAAGTTGGCTGATGGAGTATAAATCTGGGCAAAGATGTGCGATAATCCACTTGGGAAGAAAGGAACAGCGCGTCATGAGTTAATGAGAGTGAAGTACAGAATGTTGTGCAACAAATGATCCAGGATACTGACGTAATTGGGAAGGCTGGCAGAATGTAGGCCTACTTTGCTTGGGGCATGGAGGATAAAAGCAGTGACATTTTGGTGCACTGTAGTGAGTGCTGAGGCTTTGTACCAGGGCTGCTGCATGCGGTTTGGAACTTGGAGGCAGTGCAGAACAAGATCACTGGGCTATTCCTGGGATATGAAGTTTTGACGGAGAAGGGAGGCTGAGCAGGGTGGTCTTTTATTGATAGATTGAAAGATACAGCGCAGATTCAAGCCCTTCGGCCCATCCAGCCCCACGCCAGCCATCGACCGATCACCCGTTCACACTAGTTCACATCCACTCCCTGCACACTAGGGGGCAATTTACAGAGATCAATTAACCTACAAACCCGGAAGTACTTGGGGGACCGGAGCACTCCGAGGAAACCCACGCGGTCACAGGGAGAACGTGCAAACTCCGCACAGACAGCAGCCGAGGTCGGGATCAAACCCGGGTCTCTGGTGCAGCTCTGCCAGCTATGTCACTGTGTCCTCCCTGGGTTCAAATTCACTGGGCAGCAGAGTGGCGCTGCAGATAGAGTTGCTGCCTCACTGCTCCAGACACCTGGGTTCCAGCCCCGACCTCGGGTACTATCTGCGTGGAGTTTGCACGTTCTCCCTGTGACTGTATAGCTTTCTCTGGGTGTTCCAGTTTCCTCCCACCACCCAGCTGTTATCAGGCAACTGAACTATCGTATCGACATCTAGAGAGCAGTCCTGAGCTACTATCTACCTCATTGGACACACTTGGACCATCTTTAATCCGACTTTACTGGACTTTATTTTGTACTAAACGTTATTCCCTTTATCCTGTATCTGTACACTGTGGACTGCTCGATTGTAATCATGTATTGTCTTTCCGCTGAGTAGTTAGCACAAAAAAGCTTCTCAGTGTATCTTGGTACATGTGACAATAAACTAAACTAAGGTGGGGACAATAGACAATAGACAATAGACAATAGACAATAGACAATAGGTGCAGGAGTAGGCCATTCGGCATTTCGAGCCAGCACCGCCATTCGATGTGATCATGGCTGATCATCCCCAATCAGTACCCCAAGGGTTACTGGCCTCTGCAAAGTGTGTAGTGAATAGTAGAAACCTAATGACAATATGGGAAGAATAACAAATTGGACTAGTATAATTGGGTGGTTATGGTCGCATTAGACTGAAGGGCCCGTTTCCCTGTACCATCTCTCTATGAGTATGTTTAGTTTAGTTTAATTTAGTTTAGTTTAGAGATACAGCGCGGAAACAAGCCCTTCGGCCCATCGTATCTTCGCCAGCCAACAATCCCCCAACACTAACACTATCCCACACACACTAGGGACAATTCACAATTATACCAAGCCAATTAACCTACAACCCTGTACGTCTTTGGAGGAAACCGGAGCACCCGGAGTAAACCCACACGGTCACGGGGAGAACGTACAAACTCCATACAGAGAGCGCCCGTGGTCAGGATCGAACCTGGGTCTCTAGCGTTGTGAGGCAGCTACTCTACCGCTGCGCCACCATGCCACCCTTTAGAAGTAAGAGAGCTGATTTCTTCTTCTACTTCTTCTTGCGTATGGCGTGCACAGCCCAAAGTTGTAGGACAGCTTGTTCTATTTGATCTTATTTGATTGTGCATGTTGGGTTGATTGCATTCGTCGAAACAGGGTGGACCACGTGAAGGTTGCAATCTCCCACAGAGCTGATCTTATTAAAAGGGTTTGACTGGGTGGATGCTGAGCAATGGTTTTCCTTGCGGGGTTTCTGGAATGAAGGATCACAGTTTCAAACCAAGGGATCTCTTATTTCAGCTCGAGGAAACCAGGAATTTTTTTCCTTCGGAGTGATGGGAGTTTTTGGAATTCTCTAGCCGGAAAGCGGAGCTACTGAATATATTCACAGTGGACATTTAAAGATCGAGGGAGCCAACAGATACACTGGAAAGTGGTACTGAGGCCAAGATGAGATCGGACAAGATCTTACTTGGTAGAGCAGGCTGGAGGGGCAGGTTAAACACCCTTGCTCTGGTTTCCATGGCTTGTACCTTCTCGTGATCATTGTCATGAATATAGAAACCCAAAACAGGCCTTTGCTTTTGTGGGGGTCTTGCAGTGCCAGAAATAATTTCGCAAGACATTTGCAGCAGAGCGGAAAAATAAATTGCTACTGCTCAAACCTATTAATAAAACACTTAGACAGGCTGGACTCGTATTCCAACTCGGAACGCTCAATTAGAATATTCACTCAACCAGAATGTGGGATCAGAATGTGGACTCAAGGAACTCCAGATGCTGGTTTACAGAAAGAGACACAAAGTGCTAGAGTAACTTAGCAGGACAGGCAGCATCACTAGAGAACATGGATAGGCGACAGGACATTTCTGTCGCCTATCCATGTTCTCTAGTGGGTTTCGGCCCGAAACGTTACCTATTTCCTTCGCTCCATAGATGCTGCTGCACCCGCTGAGTTTCTCCAGCATTTTTGTGTACCTAGGACATTTCTTCAGACTGACTGTAGTAGGGGGGAGAAAGCTGGAAGAGCGATGATGGCACGATAAAGCGTGGCGAGTGATAGGTGGATACAGGTGAGGGGGGAGGTTGATGAGCACTGCCGGATTTACCCATAGACTTTGTAGGCCGAAGCCTAGGGCCTCAAAATCTAGGGGGCCTCCAGCCAAGGTGTATAATATTTTTGACATTGTCATAGGCCTTTCTTACATATGCTGTCACAACGCACTGTAGTCTCTAAACAACCCTTCGGTAATTTTCCTTGCCCTCCATTTCAGAATAATACTGTTTTAAGCCGATAACTTGACACTAGCGCTGGCAATAAATAAATGTTTAAAAAGCGCAGCTTTCCAGCCTCTTATCTCATTGGCCACGCTCGGCTGCACATCGGTATCAATCTGGTGGCACCGGGGACCGGCAAACTTTCACACGTGCTCCAGTAGGCAGCGATGGCGGGTGCTGGGAACATCTTTGGATACTTGAAGATAGACAAAAGTGCTGGAGAAACTCAGCGGGTGTGGCAGCATCTATGGAGCGGAGGAAATAGGCAACGTTTCGGGCCGAAATCCTTCTTCAGGGTTTCGGCCAGAAACGTTGCCTATTTCCTACCCTCCATAGATGCTGCCGCACCCGCTGAGTTTCTCCAGCACTTTTGTCTACCTTCAATTTTCCAGCATCTGCAGTTCTTTCTTGAACATCTTTGGATACTTGCAGGCTTCAAAAGTCAAAACTCAGGGGTAACTAGGAAAGTGCAAAGATATTTGAACTAGGAAGTTGGCAAGGAGCAATGCTAGGGGTAGAGCTGATAATCGTTGCTGGAAACCTACTGTGTAGTGCTGTGGCTGCCACTGTCAGGTTAGTAATAAAAACTAAGCTTATTTGTAGCATCTTTGTTAATGATAGGAAAAAGCATACTTGTTTTGTATTTAGAGCAGGAATTGCGAATTGCGGAATTTTAAACACCCGTCATCATCCTTGGCTTTACTCAAATTATTTAAAACACTCTTCCATCTTCCTCTAGTCGTAGGGGTGGGGGATTGGGAGGGGCCTCACAAGTGGAATAGTCTCTCTTCATCTAAATCCTGCACTGTTGATAAGCTCCTGCTATATGCTGTACTGATGGTGGCTCGGCCTCCTGGTATTAGGAGGGGAGTCACACACTGGTGGTACCCAGCCTCTGACCTGCTCTAATGACCACAGTGTTTATGTGGCTAATCCAGTGGAGCTTCTTATCAATGGTAACTCAGAGAACATTGATGGTGGAGGACCCAGTGATGGTATTGGCATTGGATGTCAAATGCTGGCGGCTAGACTCTCTACAATCGGGCAGGCGACACGGTGGCGCAGCGGTAGAGTTGCTGCTTTACAGCACCAGAGACCCGGGTTCAATCCTGACCACGGGTGCTGTCTGTAGAGAGTTTTCCCCGTGACCTGCCTAGGTTTTCTCCGGCATCTCCGGTTTCCTCCCACGCTCCAAAAGTGTACAGGTTTGTAGGTCAATTGGCTTCAGTAAAATTGTGAATTGTCCATAATGAGTTCCTACTTAGTATTAGTGTACGGGGGATCGCTGGGTGGCGTGAACTCGCTGGGCTGAAGGACCTATTTCCGCACTGTACATCTAAACTAAACTAAACTAAACGAATAAAAAAATTAATAAAAGCTCATTGAAATTCTAAGGATTAGGATATAGAACATCGAAGAGTACAGCACAGGTAAAGGCCCTTCGGCCCACAACGCCTGTGCTGATGCAGAATGATCTGAGCTTGACGATAAACTAAACTGATCTCTGCCTGCAGATGAACCATAATCCCTCCATTCCCTGCTGTAAGCATAGAAATATGGAAAATAGGTGCAGGAGTAGGCCATTCGGCCCTTCGAGCCAGCACCGCCATTCAATATGATTATGGCTGATCATCCAAAATCAGTACCCCGTTCCTGCTTTCTCCCCATATCCCTTGATTCCCTAACCTAAGAGCTATATCCAACTTTCTCCTGAAAACATCCAGTGAATTGGCCTCCACTGCCTTCTGTGTCAGAGAATTCCACATTCACAACTCTCCGGGTGAAAACTTTGTTCCTCATCACAGTCCGTATACCCATAAATATATCCATATGTCTATCTAAAAGCCTCTTAAATAATTAAATACTTTAAAGTAAAGTAAAAGAAGGTTTTAAAAAAAAACTGGACAAATTTATCTGCAACGGCTGTTATTAAAAAACTCACCATTTTCACTCAGGCAACTTCCACAAATGGCAATGTGACAATTGTCAGGTGATATGTGTTGATGACATTCAGGGGACAATTGTTGCGAAGGAAATCAGGGATAAGTCTTTTTTTGCTCGATCTCAAAATAAAATCATGGAATGTTCGAGATTCATCATAGAAAACAGGTAAATGTTCAATGTCTCATTTGAAAGCCGAAACGTCTGAGAATTTTGCCACACCCTCAGTTTCGTTCTGGAGTGCCGGCAGAGATTTCTATATTCAGTTATCAGAAGTAGGATTTAAAATGTATGGAACTCAGTGGTTTGAGCAGCATCTGTGGAGATGGAGCAAGGAGCAAGGGCCGGCATGAGTGTGAACCGGGCTAATGCCCTCCAGCGCCTTCAAGGGCGGCTGCAAGGAGGCGTCCCCGGGACACAAAGGTGGCCGGGCGAGGAGAGGAGAGGAGAGGGATATCGGTTCGTGGGCCAATCCGGTCGAGGGCGACGGAGGAAGGCCCAGCAGGAGCCTGGGATTTTCCTGGATCAGGAGCCGCTCCAGTAGACTGAGCACGCGGGGGGGGGGGGGGGTGACCAGACTTTGGAAACCCCGCCAGAACAACGCTCTACCCACTGCGCATTTAGTTTGCCTTTTGGTTGTTGCTTTGAGATGCAAATCAAGACTGCAACAGATGACAGCGGATCTGACGTTGGGCAAAGCTCTTCTCAAAGCTGGTTGGATGGTCCCAAGCTCTCTACACTAGCCGGCCGATTCCCACTCTAAACACAGCTTGCCTTGACTAACAACTGCCGCTTCCTATCCCCGCATATGGCCCTACGTCCAGTGGAGACCTCTGCTCCAAATGCCACAATCTCCAGGGAGTTGCCCCAGTCTCACCTCTCGGCCGACCCACCCTTAGACTCGTCTTGAGCTGAGTTATGACTAGGCCCGCTGGGGGATGGCCCGCACCCAGGTATACCCGCGTCCCATGTCTCTCTTGCGGCCCTCTCCTGCAATTCCTTTAAAACATCAGCAGGCATGTGAGGTGGCGTATACGATTCGGCAAGAAATTTACCCTTCAGGCTTTCCACTTGTGTAAGCTTCAAGTTTTGTCGCATTCCTCCTTCTAGCTGCAGCCTACCAATGAGAATAAAAAACCTCCCGAGAAAGCCGGGGCTCAGTTCTGCTCTTGATCGCTGGTAGTAAATCAATGTAATTAAGCATGATTTAACACGCACCTTACACAAGCTGCTGTAAAATCAGACCAAAATTTTGTTCCTTGCGAGATATTATCACCGTGAATATCGGATTACAGGGAGACACTAACTCTCTTTGTCAGCCTTCAGCTGAACTATTTCTACACAGCACACCCATCACACCAGGCTAGCCTTCCATCAATTTGTTTTTGCGCACTGTATATCTATTTACAAGCCCATCGGTAAAGACTATTTACCCACAGAACCTTTGCTTTCTCAATTGCTGTTAGAAATAAATGTGAGGTGTTAAGTTAAAAAGCCAGCATGGAAACTTGCAAGCGGTGGAAACAAGTTAAATGTGGTAGACACAAGATGCTGGAGTATCTCAGCGGGACCGGCAGCATCTCTGGAGAGAAGGAATGGGTGACGTTTCGGGTCGAGACCCTTCTTCAGACTGAATGTGGTTCGATGTGGTGTTCTGTTACGATTCTGATAACATCTGCCGTGACCTTGGCAAAGCTGCCCCCCTTGGCTTTACTCTTGGATGGTGGAGTGTGTAATTTAGATTAGTTTTGAGATGCAGCATGGAAACAGGCCTTTGGGCCCACCGAGTCCGCGCCGACCAGTGATCACCCCATACACTAGCACTATCCTCAACACTAGGGACATTTTACAGATGTCAATTAACCTACAAACTTGCACATCTTTGGAATGTGGGAGGACATCGTAGCGGCCGGAGGAAACCCACACGGTCACAAGGAGTACATGCAAACTACAGACACACAACACCCTTAGTCAAGATTAAACCCGTCTCTCTGGTGCTGTGAGACGACTATTCAACTGCTGCGTCACTATGCCACCCTCTAAACTAAACCAATACTCCATTACATTTAAAAAACAGTATCTCTAATCTAAACTAAACTAAAGAGCCAGCGGTAGAGTTGCTGCCTCACAGCGCCAGAGATCCCGGTTCGATCCTGACCTCAGGTGTTGTCTATACGGGAGTTTGTACGTTCCCTCTGTGACCGCGTGGGTTTTCCCCGGGTGCCCCGGTCGTCTTCCACATTCCAAAGACATGCATTGTTTGTTGGTTATTTGACTTCTGTAATTGACCCTAGTGTGCAGGAAAGTGCTGGTGTACGGGGTGATCGCTGGTCGACACAGGTGAACGGTAAAGACTCCTTCACAACCTTGCTTAACAACAACACAGGGTGGCCATTCAGGGATATGGGAGATACAACGTGGAGTATTGAATCAAGATGACAGCGCTGCTTAATTGTAGACATCATGCATGTGACTGTTACTACACAGTTGCAGTTACATAATGACAATTCCAGTCATGCACACACAAGCACATGAACAGCAAAGCACCTACGCAGTCATCTGCAATACGAGCACACACTGCTAACCAAGCTATCTGCTGTGTGATTTAAACAGAAAGTGCTAAGTATATTCAGCGGGTCAGACAGTATCTGCGGAAAGAGAAACAGAGTTAATCTTTCATGTTCTGGTATCTCGCTCTTCCCAGTTCTGACACACGGTCTCCAAATTGAAACATTAACTCTGTTTCCCTTTCCACAGATGTTGCCTCACCCGCTGAGTGTTTCCAGCATTTTCTGGTTTTTGTTTCAGATTTTCAACGTCTGCAGGTTTTTGTTAAATGTTCATTTATCTGTTTTGCACCTCGTGTTCAGTCATGAAAAATGTTGCATGTAGTATCAAGAGTGGCACAGCAGCGCAGCTGGTAGGGTTGCTGCCTCACAGTGCTAGAGACCTAGATTCAATCCTGACCTTGTGTGCTGTCCATATGGAGTTTGCACGTCCACCCTTCATCAGTCACCAAAAGTAAGCATGCAGGTACAGCAGGCAGTGAAGAAAGCGAATGGCATGTTGGCCTTCATAACAAGAGGAGTTGAGTATAGGGGCAAAGAAGTCCTTCTGCAGTTGTACAGGGCCCTAGTGAGACCACACCTGGAGTATTGTGTGCAGTTTTTGTCTCCAAATTTGAGGAAGGACATTCTTGCTATTGAGGGAGTGCAGCGTAAGTTCACGAGGTTGATTCCGGGATGGCGGGGACTGTCATATGTTGATAGAACGGAGCGGCTGGGCTTGTATACTCTGGAATTTAGAAGGATGAGAGGGTATCTTATTGAAACATATAAGATTATTAAGGGTTTGGACACGCTAGAGGCAGGAAACATGTTCCCGATGTTGCAAGAGTCCACAACCAGGGGCCACAGTTTAAGAATAAGGGGTAAGCCATTTAGAACGAGGATGAGGAAAAAAATTTTCACAGGGAGATTTGTGAATCTGTGGGATTCTCTGCCTCAGAAGGCAGTGGAGGCTAATTCTCTGGAGGCTTTCAAGGGAGAGTTCGATAGAGCTCTTAAAGATAGCGGAGTCAAGGGATATGGGGAGAAGGCAGGAACGGGGTACTGATTGTGGATGATCAGCCATGATCACTGTGAATAGCGGTGCTGGCTCAAAGGGCCGAATGGCCTTACTCCTGCACCTATTGTCTATTGTCTATTATCTATTGACTCAGTGGCTTTCCTCCTGGTGCTCCTGTTTCCTTTCAACGTCCCAAAGATGTGCAGGTTTAGAGGTTAATTGGCCACTGTAAATTGCCCCCTAGTGTGTAGGCAGTGGATGAGAAAGGGCGATAACATGGAACCAGTGTGAATGGGTGAATATGGACACAAAGGCTGGAGTAACTCAGCGGGACAGGTAGCATCTCTGGAGAGAGGGAATGGGTGACGATCGGGGGGGGACACCATTCTTGAGACCAGGTGAATGATGGTCGGCATGGCATCGTTAGCTGAATGGGGGCCTGATTCCATGCTGGACCTCTCAACTATATTGGACCCTGGCAGACTCCATTTACCTGTCTCAGCTAAAAAATGGCTTGACAACCTTGCATAGCAAACATTTACTACAAACTGGTTCCAAGATGAATCCAACCAGGCGACTATTAGCGTGCTACAATCAGATCTACAATTGCTCCACGCTCTTAAATCTCTACTCATACAGCAACATTTCTTATTCCATTATCATGTATCGATACACTGTAAATGGCTCGATTGTAATCATGTATTGTCTTTCCCTATGGGGAGGAGAGGACAGTCACACTCGTTTCGAGTGACCACCGATGATGGTGATGTCTTTCCGCTGACTGGGTAGCACGCTTTTCACTGTGCCTCGGTACACGTGACAATGAACTAAACTGAAATTTATGGGGAGATAATTCTGGAATGAGTACCTGGCCGTTCACTTACTGGGTCAGATGCAGACACCCAGTCAAACTCCGCACAGACAGCACCCATGCCAGACATGAAGTTAAACTAATCTCCTCTGCCTGCACGTGATCCGTACCCCTCCATTCCCTACATATCCATGTGCCAATAATTAAGCAATAATTAATAAAATAAAATAATTTTCAAAACTGAACGAACTTAAAGCCCTGGCCCACGGTACGAGTTCATTCCAAGAGTTCTCCCGAGTTTGCCCTGATTCGAACTCGGAGATTTACGGTAATGGCCACTCGTAGATACTCGGGGCTCTCGTGGACATTTTTCATCATGTTGAAAAATCTTCAAGAGTCTTCCCGTGCTTACCTGCCATTAGTGAGTCTTCCTGAGTACCTGCCGTTAGCGTTACGAGCCGCTAAGAGACGTCCCCGAGCTCCGACGTACCCGCTACGTTCATTCTCCGTGCTTATCACGAGTTTGATTTTTTTTTAAACTCGGGAGAGCTCTTGGAATGAACTCGTACTGTGGGACAGGGCCATTAGGTGCAGAGACTGCGATAATGAAATTACCAATTGCACTCAGAAAACCTCCACCATGTGCGAACATGATTTCAAGACCAACTTCTATTGGCCTGTGCATGATCGATATCTCTCCATTCCCTGCATATCCATGTGCCTCTCTAAAAGCCTCTCAAACACCATTATCGTATCTGCCCACCACCATCCCCGGGATTCCAGGCACTCTCCATGTAAAAACGTGCCCTGTTATTTCCCGTTAAACATTGCCTCTCTCTCCTTAAAGCTGTGCCCGCTAGTCTTTGGCATTTCCACCTTGGGGAAAAAGGTATACAGGCTAGGAAGGAACTTCAGATGCTGGTTTCCACCGAAGATAGATACAAAATGCTGGAGTAATTCATCCCTGGAGAGAAGGAGTAGGTGGTGTTTTGGGTCGAGACCCTTGTTCAGACAGTAGAAGGGTCTGAAGAAGGGTCTCGACCAGAAACGTCACCCACTCCTTCTCTCCAGAAAAAAGTAAACACATCCTCTTTAAATAATCCCAATGATTCAACCTCCATAACCCTCTGGGATCGAGAACTTCAACATCATAACAAAAGCCTTTCTTAATGGAACTGCCATCAAATCTCATCACAATCTGGCCCAATATATAAGTGTAGGAAGGAGCTGTAGAAGATAGACACTAAATGCTGGAGTAACTCAGCAGGTCAGGCAACATCTCTGGAGAAAAAGAATAGGTGACGTTTTTGGTCGGAACCCTTCATCAGACGTCACCTATTGATTTCCAGTGCAGTTTCAGTTCAGTTTAGTTTATTGTCACGTGTACCGAGGTACAGTGAAAATGTTTTTGTTGCGTGCTACCCAGTCAGCAGAGAGACAATACAGGATTACAATCGAGCCATTTACAGTGTACAGACACATGATAAGGGAATAACGTTAAGTGTTCGTAGTTAAAGTAAGAAATGTTGCTGTCAGAGTAGAGATTTAAGAGTGTGGAGGATTGTAATATGTGACTGTAGATCTGCCTCTGTGGCTAGCACACAAATAGTGGCCTGGTTGGGCACCATCTTGGACCTCCAGAGATGCTGCCTGACCCGTTGAGTTACTCCAGCACTTTGTGTCTATCTTTGGCCCAATATTTAGTTGGATTTGTATTGTACAACTGGCCTTGTTCGATTGGTTTTGTTTGCAGTAGATGTCGGGTTCTTCTTATTCCTCTTGTGCTTCTCATAGAGTGTCTAGTGTCAGGCATGGGTTTGAAGCTCATCCTTTTGATATGCGCACTAAACTCGTAATGTAAGAATATATTCATTCTGACATACAATCAAATCCCGGCGTGCTTACACTGCTGAACTGCTGATTGCTAAATAATGGATGAACTTCATTCTGCACAATATCCTTGGATCGCCAATTATGCTAACATGGATTAGAGCAGAGATTTAATTATAAGATTGAAAAGAGAAATGTTTTCCAATAATGACAAGAACTCCTACAAAACTATGTAGAAATGTCCCTCATCACAAACGAATGTTAATTATCGTGCTGCTGCAACTAATTAAATTCGGGAGTTGCAAACCATAAAAATTGCAACAAGTTAAAAAAAAAATCATATTACACGCCTCTGACGTGACAATGGTTTAAAATAGAAACATGGAAATATTGAAACAAAGAAATTAGGTGCAGGAGTAGGTCATTCAACCCTTTCAACCAATATGATCATGCCTGATCATCCAGAATCAGTACCCCGTTCCTGCTTTCTCCCCATATCCCTTGATTCTCTTAGCCCTAAGAGCTATATCTAACTCTCTCTTGAATACATCCAGTGAATGGGCCTCCACTGCCTTCTGTGGCAGAGAATTCCACAGATTCACAAGTCTCCAGGTGAAAAAGTCTTTCGTCCTCTCAGTCCTAAATGGCCTACCCCTTATTCTTAAATATAATACTTTTCAGAGTATTAGGGTCAGTATAATGGGCATGGTGAGATATTGTATAGCTACTGAGCGCAAAAGTGAATGGAACCGGGGAGATGGAGTGGATTATGGAGTGGTTTTCTTTATTCAGTGTTTGGAAAACTGAACTATAAATAATCTTCCCACGAA
The DNA here is from genome assembly GCA_038087875.1 of Malacoraja senta. Lineage (NCBI taxonomy): Eukaryota > Metazoa > Chordata > Chondrichthyes > Rajiformes > Rajidae > Malacoraja > Malacoraja senta. The sequence continues at coordinate 4,940,237 of CM075987.1, forward strand.
ACCACAAAGAGGCCACTGAGGCAGATCCAGAACATCTATTTGAAGCCTCTCCCTGTTCACAGATATCCAGAGCTTTCTTTAACATGCAGCATTCATGTGATTACTTAGGTTTGGAAATATTAAGGTGTCGGATTGTTTAGTTGAGTTTAGAGATACAGCACGGAAACAGGCGCTTCGGCCCACCAAATCCGTGCCGACCAGCGATCCCCGTACACTAGCTCTACCCAACACACCAGGGACAATTTACAATGTTCACCGAAGCCAATTAACCAACAAACCGGAAAGTGGGAGGAAACCGGAGCACCCGGGGAAAACCCGCGTGGTCACAGGAAGAACATACAAACTCCGTATAGTCAGGCCCCGAAGTCAGGATCGAACCCGGGTCTCTGGTGCTGTGAGGCAGCAACTCTACCCCTGCGCCACTGTGCCGCCCCTTAATACCAGACACATGATTCAAATCTCTGAAGACCTCATCCTAATATTAAGTGGCAATGGGAAAAACACTATCAGCCTATATTAATTCCAACCTCTCAAAAATAGGGTTGATGGAAGCACTCGGTAAGAGATTCACAAATAGTAAGCACCATCTAAAACACTCTTTAACACAATGATTGCCCACAGTAACATTTTGAATGGAGTCATTTGGTATATTTACTGCTTAAGTCGGCATTTGCTTTTCTCTCAGAAGACATCAGAAATAGGAGTATTCCACCGTTCAATATCGTTGATGGGATCTTGGCCTTTCTCCACCAGTCTGCCTGCTTCACGCAGTCCTGTGGTTTAACACTGCATACTTTAGCTCTGAATGACTTCAATATCCCAGTATCCATAGCTTTCTTGGGTGGAATATTCCCGAGCTACACGATTGTCAAGAAATTGCTTCTCACCCCATCAGTGTGACCCCGCTATTCTGAAGCCATTACACTGAGTTCTCGTTTCGCTTTTTTAGTTTAGCTGAGTTTATTATCATGTGTACCGAAGTATAGTGAAAAAGTTTTTGGTGGGTGTTGGTGGCACGGGCGCGCAGCGGTAGAGTTGTGGCCTTACTGTGCCAGAGACCCTGGCTCGATCCTGACTACAAGTGCTGCCTGTACGGAGTTTGTACGTTCTCCCCATGGGCTTTCTCTGGGTGCTCTGGTTCCCCCCACACTCCAAAGATGTACAGGTTTGTAGGTTAATTTGCTTGGTAAAATTGTAAATTGTCCCTAGTGTGCATAGGATAGTGTTAATGTACAGGGATCGCTGGTCGGCGTGGACTCGGTGGGATTAAGGGCCTGTTTCCGTGCTGCATGTCTAAAACCAAAAGCTAAAACTAAAAACTAACCAGCCAGCAGAAAGACAACACATGATTACAATCGAGCAATCCCAATAATTGATACTTGATGAAGGGAATAACGTGAATAAAATTTAGTGCAAGATAAAGTCCAGTAATGTTCAATCAAAGATAGTCCAAGGGTCTCCAATGAGCTGGATGGTAGCTCAGGACCGTTCTATAGTTGTTGATAGGATGATTCAGTTGCCTGGTAACAGCTGGGAAGAAACTGTCCTTGAATCTGGAGGTGTGTGTTTTCACACTTCTATACCTCTTGCCCGATGGGAGAGGGGAGAAGAGGGAGGGGCCGGGGTTCGATTCGTCCTTGATTCCTCTTTAAGAAGAATAGATCTTCTGAACTCCAGCACAGGTCTAGTCTGTTCCATTACAAGGAGAGGTTAAAGTATTTCTTTTGATTTATTTATTTTATTCAGTCTCATACCATCAGGCTATTAAACACTGCACCCTCCAAAAGGCTCCAAACTATAGATGTAGGAAGGAACTAAAGATGCTGGTTTACACCGAAGATAGACACAGAATGCTGGAGTAACTCAGCGGGGCAAGCAGCATCTCTGGAGAGGAATAGATGGCATTTTGGGTCGAGATCCTTCTTCAGACTGGAGAAATATCATCCATTCCTTCTCTCCAGAGATGCTGTTTGGCCTAACTATATAGATGGTGACATTTTTTTACTTTTTTGCACTATTATTGTCTATTTATTTTGTCTGTTTGTTTTTTTGATATGTATATGTATACTGAACTTATTCACCTATTGAACTTATTGTGTACTTTATTGTCATGTCTACTGAGGTGTACCGAGGTACAGTGAAAAGCTTTTGTTTCACGCTAACCAATTGTACCGATGTATGTGTTTATCTGATCTGTTTGGATAGCATATTTCCCAGTCAGAATAAGGAGGGCATTTAGAACGGAGATGAGGAAAAACGTTTTCACCCAGAGAGTTGTGAATCTGTGGAATTCTCTGCCTCAGAAAGCAGTGGAGGCCAATTCTCTAGATGCTTTCAAGAGAGAGTTAGTTATACCTCTTAAAGATAGCGGAGTCAGGGGATATGGTGAGAAGGCAGGAACGGGGTACCTAATGTGGATGATCAGCCATGATCACAGTGAATGGCGGTGCTGGCTCGAAGGGCCGAATGGCCTACTCCTGCACCTATTGTCTATTGTCTAAAACAAATCTTCTCATTGTACCTCGGTGCGAGAAAAACATAAACCTAGGTCTCGACCCGAAACGTCACCCATTCCTTCTCTCCAGAGATGCTGCCTGTCCCGCTGAGTTATTCCAGCTTTTTGTGTCTATCTTGGGTTTAAACCAGCATCTGCAGTTCCTTCCTACATATAAACCTACTGCTAATCGTAAATCTGAACTGAGCAAAGGTGAAGAGTCCTTCTCAGTTCCACAATGGTCACCACCAAGTCACATGAGCATTCTCTATTGTACCAAGAACAGGGGAGATTTTATTTGCGTTCTTTTTTGAAGGAGTGGGTGCTGCTACAAATGCCAGCATTTTCTGCCCAACCCAACCTGCCCTCAAGGAGGGGGAGAATTTCCACAATCTTGAACCACTGCGCTCTCTGTGGGGAATGCACCATCTCCATTGACCACATATTTATTTCATTGGGAAGAGGGTTGCTGGATTTTAGGACCACACAGTGGCACAGCTGGTAGATCTCCTAATGTCACCAGGGACCCGGGTTCGATCCTGAGCCCAGCTGCTGTCTGCGTGGAGTTTGCACGTTCTCCCGGCTAACTTGTGCGTTCTCAGTGTTCCTCCCACATCCCAAAGACATACGGGTTTGTAGGTTAATTGGCCCTCTGTAAATTGTATGCAAGTGTGTGCAGGGAGTCGATGAGAAAGTGGGATAATGTAGAACTAGAGTGAATGGGTGATCGATGGTCGGTGTGGAAATGATGGGCGGAATGGGCCTGTTTCCATGGTGTATCTTTCAATCAATTTAGACTGTGATGATGATGAAAATAGCGATATATTTCTACGTTTCCTCGATCAACGTCTGCGTAGATCTATCATTTCCACACCGTACATTCTCTTTGTCCCCTTCCAAATCTTCAGTTTCCCTCTCCCCTGACTCTCAGTCTGAAGAAGGGTCTCGATCTCAAAACGTCACCTATTCCTTCTCTCCAGAGATGCCGCCTGTCCCGATGAGCTACCCCAGCATTTTGTGTCCACCTTCAATATATTTCCCAGTCAGAGTGGGAATGTAACTTGGAAGGAACGTGCAAAATGATGCTGCTCCCTTGTATCTGCTGGCCTTATTCTGGATCAAAGAGAATGCGAGGAATTTGTCCTTTTTTTAAATCTGTGGCAAACGTGAGTATTGCGGCAAACTTACTTCATAGCAAGAAGTTACCATATCAAATGTAATCCTAACACTGCAAATTCTACATTCCCCAGCGCCTCAGATTCAAAAATAGACCAATACACACCCAGAACTAAAACTCCAAAAGATTTAACAAAGTCTTTATTGTTGCAGATTTCAGGGCTGCAAATATACTGAAATATTTCCAACGAGAAACTTTTTTTTTAAAGTGTACCTTCTTGAGGACAACAACCTAATTTTCGCTTACAGCAAACAAACAATTTGTTCTTTGCAGGAGGAACTTCAGATGCTTGTTTAAACCGAATATAGACACAAAAAGCTGGAGTAACTCAGCGGGTCAGACAGCATCTTTGTGGCTAAAGAATAGGCCACGTTTCGGGTTGAGACCCTTCGTCAGACTGGAGTCAGGGGAAAGGGAAACGAGAGATATAGATGGTGATGTACACAGATATAGAACAAATGAGGTCTGAAGACGGGTTTCGGCCTGATACGTTGCCTATTTCCTTCGCTCCATAGACGCTGCCTCACCCGCTGAGTTTCTCCAGCATTTTTGTCTACCTTTGATTTTCCAGCATCTGCAGTTCCTTCTTAAACAATATAGGACAAATGAATTTGGTTTGATTGGATCACAGATCCCTGGTGACATTGACAATACAAAAAGGCAGTGTTATATTTGCACAGTGCCATCAATTCCCTCAAAATGCCTGCAAGGCAGAATTGTTAAAATAATTTAGCACCTATCCACTATGTCAAGCATGAAGACATGCATTAGAAAACATCGACTGAAGTGCTATCATGTGTCCACAGAACTTGGATCAGAGGTGTCATAGCATGCAGTGAACGGCAAAGAGATTTATGGCTGACTGATGCCAATTTTCGCTAAAGTTTACTGGCATTCAGAGAGATTAATTTAGAAATCATGTAAGTGAACTATAGGGTAAGTATAATTATGCCTTAGATTTTACACATAATGAAACCAAATTGCGTCTTGAGTTTTAAAATATATCACAGAGTCAAACACTTTCAGATTGGTGAAATTTTACCCAACAAGACATGCAAAGCATAAAGAGTAGCAACAAGGAACTGCAGGTGCTGGTTTACAAAAAAAAAGCAGCATGATGTGCTGGAGTACCTCAACGGGTCAGGCAGCATAAATTATAAATGTGTTAATCATGTAAATTTCTCTCATCCTTAATTCTGAGGAGCTAAAGTTATCAAAATATTTTTCGACTGGGTACTTCAGACTTAACTTTTTAGCCTTTCGAGATACTGCCTGGAAATAAGCTCTTGTGCACCGAGTCCGAGCCAACCAGCGACAATCCCACACACACTAGGGACAATTTACAATTTTACTGAAGCCAATTAACCCTCCAAACCTGTACGTCTTTGGAGTGTGGGAGGAAACCGGAGCACCTTGGAGAAAACCCACCTGGTCACGGGGACAACGTGCAAACTCCACACAGACAGCACCCATGGTCAGGATCGAACCCGTGTCTCTGGCGCTGTAAGGCAGCAGCTCTACCACTGCGCCACCGTACCACCAGTCCAAACAAGAGTGCGGTAGTTGTAGTTGTAATAGAGGTTTCCTTCTAATTCACCTTATTTTTATTTGCCGCTGTTGGTTGAACAAGCTATAAAGTCCTGCATCATGCTTTTAATGAAGTAAAGGAACACCTTGAACATTTATATACTTCCACATCCCATAACACTTCACAGTTAATTAGTTGCTGTTGAGAAATGGTGGCTGTGTTTCTTCTGCCAAATGCAACAGCCAATTTGTGCAGAATAGTGTCTCTGAGCCAGCAATGAGATCATTAACCATCTCTTGTTCCATTCAATGATTTCTGCATTGGTGAGAAGTTGTTGCAGAATTCGGTGGGCGGCACGGTGGCGCAGCGGTAGAGTTGCTGCCTTACAGCACTTGCAGCGCCAGAGGCGGGGGTTCGATCCCGGCCATGGGTGCTGCCTGTACGGTTTGTACTTTCTCCCCGTGACCGCTTGTGTTTTCTCAGGGTGCTCCCGTTTTCTCCCACAATCCAAAGACGTACAGGGTTGTAGGTTAATTGGCTTGGGTTTGTATATTTGGTGCAAGTGCAGGATAGTGCTAATGTGTGGGGATTGCTGGTCGGCAAGGGCTCGATGGGCTGAAGGGCCTGTTTACATGCTGTATCTCGAAAAACAAAACTAAACTAAATTCAGAGCATCGGAGGTTGAGGGGAGATCTGATAGAAGTATATAAAATTATGAGAGGCATAGAGAGGGTAGACAGTCAGACCCTTTTCTCCCAGGGTGAAAATGGCAAAGACTAGAGGGTATAGCTTTAAGTGAGAGCGGCAACGTTTAATGGCGATGTGTGAATCAGGTGATGGTATGTGCTTGCTACCTACCACCAGGGACAGCTGTGACAGTGGCGTCTAAGAGGCTTTCGTAGAGGCAGATGGATATGCAGGGAATGGAGGGATATGGGCAGGCTGAGGGTTCAGTTTAGTTTAGTTGAGAGATACAGCGCGGAAACAGACCCACTGAATCCACGGAATCCACTGAGATCCCGGAGATCCGCGCGGTCACGGGGAGAACGTAAAACTCCGTACAGACAGCACCCATAGTCAGGATCGAACCTAGGTCTCTGTCGCTGTGAGACACTAGCTCTACCACTGAGCCACTATTCCATCTCTCTCACATTTAGTCTCTGGAGCTTTAAGGCAGCAGCTCTACTGCTGCGCCACCGTGCTGGAGATTAGTATAATTTAGCAATCCGGTCAACATTGTGTGGGCTGAAGGGCCTATTCTTCAGATGTACTGTTCTATGTTCTATGTTTTATTTTCTATGTTCTTAATGGGGCTGTCCCACTTGGGCGACCTAATTAGCGAGTTTAGAAGAGTTTAAGAGAGTTTGAAAAAATGTCATGTTGAAGACCTCCTTCGACTATGTAGAAGACCTCCTTCGACCTCCTGCGACTATGTTGAAGACTAGCTTCGACTAGCTACGACTAGCTACGACTAACCGGGAAAATTGGACACCGAATAGTGGAGAGTGAAGATGACCTCCTTCGACCTCCTTCGACCTCCTTCGACCTCCTTCGACCTCCCTTCGACGTCCCTTCGACTATGATGAAGACTATCTACGACTACCTTCGACTACCCTCGATTACCTACGACTGACATGCCGACCTACTACGACCTACTACGACTAAACCTACGAGTAAAAAAAAGTATCGATTTTTTCCATGGCGACCTTTTATTACTCGCGGGCATTTTATAACATGTTGAAAAATACGCCGTGACCTAGCTGAGGGCTCGAGTACACGGGGACCACTCTCGAGCATGAAGGAGAGTTACAAAGACCTCCTACGACCTTGTGTCGACCATGCTGCGAGTATGAGTCGAGGGCAAACTCGCCAGAACTCGCGGATTAGGTCGCCCAAGTGGGACAGCCCCTTAATTCTGTAATTCTACTCCTTGTTGAATATTTCAGGCTCACTTGAATAAGTATTAGGGCTTAGTTTCATAAGGTCCAAAAGAGACCAAGAAAATCAGGGGAAATATTTATTTTGATTACTCCCGAAGTAACAATGCTCTATTTCTATGGTAGAAAAAAATGATGAAGAAACTCGGCAGGTGATGCTGCCTTGCCCGCTGAGATTCTCCAGCATTTTTGTCTACCTTCGATTTTTCCAGCATCTACAGTTCTTTCTTAAACATGTTCTATTTCTATGGTCCTTCTTAAAGTCACAAAACTGTGAACTATTCAATAATACTAGAGTCATGGAGTCATAGTGTGATACAGTGTGGAAACAGGCCCTTTGGCCCAACTTGCCCACACCGGCCAACATGTCCCAGCTATACTAGTCCCACCCGCCTGCGCTTGGACCATATCCCTCCAAACGTCCTATCCATGTACCTGTATAACTGTTTCTTAAAGCTTGGGATAGTCCCAGCCTCGACAACCTCCTCTGGCAGCTTGTTCCATACGCCTGCCACCCTTTGTGTGAAAAAGTTACCACTCAGATTCTTATTAAATCTTTTCCGCTTCACCTTGAACCTTTGTCCTCTAGTCCTCGATTCCTCTACTCTGGGCAAGAGATTCTGTGCATTTACTGTACCCGATCTATTCTCTCATGATTTTATACACCTCTATAAGATCACCCCTCATTCCCCTGCGCTCCGAGGAATAGAGACCCAGCCTACTCAACCTCTCCCTATCGCTCATACCCTCTTCTCCTGGCAACACCCTCATAAATCTTCTCTGAACCCTTTCAAGCTTGACATTATCTTTCCTATAACATGGTGCCCAGAACTGAACACAATACTCTAAAATAGACACAAAAATCTGGAGTAACTCAGCGGGACAGGCAGCATCTCTGGAGAGAAGGTGACGGTTAAGGTCGAGACCCTTTTTCAGACTCGACCCGAAACATCACCCATTCCTTCTCTCTAAAGGTGCTGCCTGTCCTGCTGAGTTACTCCAGCTTTTTATGTCTATCTTCGGTTTAAACCAGCATCTGCAGTTCCTTCCCACACAATACTCTAAATGTGGTCTCACCAACGTCTTATACAACTGCAACATGACCTCCGAACTTCTACACTCTATACTCTGACAGATAAAGGCCAATGTGCCAAAAGCCTTTTTGACCACCTTATCTACCTGCAACTCGACCTTCAAGGAACCATGGACCCGTACTCCTAGATCCCTCCGCTCTACAACACTCCCCAGAGGCCTACCATTCACTGTGTATGTCCTGCCCTTGTTAGATGTCCCAAAATGCAACACTTCACAATACTGTGGACCAATTGTTGCCAAGGCAGACAAAATAGCAGAAAAGGTATATTTACTACCATCAGACGAGGTATTTTGCCAAGGTCAGTAGATAGATTGTGGCATAGATACATAGAAACATAGACAATAGGTGCAGGAGTAGGCCATTCAGCCCTTCGAGCCAGCACCGCCATTCACTGTGATCATGGCTGATCATCCACATTAGTCTACATTCAATATGATCATGGCTGATCATACACAATCAGTACCCCATTCCTGCCTTCTCCCCATATTCCTTGATTCCGCTAGCTCTAAGAGCTCTATCTAACTCTCTTTTGAATGCATCCAGTGAATCAGCCTTCACTGCCTTCTGAGGCAGAGAATTCCACAAATTCATAAACCTCTGTGTGAAAAAGTTATTCCTCATCTCAGTTCTAAATGGTAGTGGATTTTCTGGCAAGGTGCACATTCTGGCACTTTGCATTTAAGCAGGGCCTTACCACATATCACCTGTGACTGCCTTTATAGCACGCTCACCTCCATCATAGAGTCATAGAATCATACAGAACAGAAACAGGCCCTTCGGCCCAACTCATCCATGCTGACCAAACTGTCCCATTTGAGCTAGTCCCATTAACACACGATAAAATAAATTTTTTTTCAGTTTAGTTTAGAGATACAGCGCGGAAACAGGCCCTTCGGCCCACCGAGTCCGCACCGACCAGCAATCCCTGCACATTAACACTATACTACACACACTGGGGACAATTTACATTTATACCAAGCCAATTAACCTAGAAACCTTGTACGTCTTTGGAATGTGGGAGGAAACGGGAGATTTCGCGGGAAACCCACGCTGTCACGGGAAGAATGTACAAACTCCGTACAGACAGCACCCGTGGTCAGGATCGAACCCGGGTCTCTGGCGCTGTAAACACTGTAATGGAGCAACTCTACTGTTTATGATGAGATATAAAACCTCGGCCTCATCTCCTTTTTCAAATGGGCATCAAAAATTCCACGGCATTACTTCTACAAAGTACAGAGCAATTTATCTCAGTCCTGGCCGGTACTTACCCTTTAACTGCTTTTTTTGTCAACATAAAGGTGCCGATATGCCAAGATTGTCCCTTGCTGTTGGTGTCAAGGGAGAGTATTGTCCTATAAGCTGCTCAAGCTTTTTAAAGGCCTGACCGTCTAATTAATACATTTTATTTTTTAAGCTTTAGTAATCTTCTTGTGATATTTTTTTTTTTTTTAATTTTTATTTATTAGAAGTACATTACATCACAGCCACATACATTAATACTCGTCATTTATATCTTCTTACAATTAATGTACTCCCTTTATTTATTTTTTTACACTAAAGAAAGAAAAGATTGAAAGAGAGAAGAAAGTGAAGGAAAAAGTGCAAGTGTAGATATTTAAAATGCTAAAAAGCCCGATACTAAAAGAAGCTATGCCTGAAAATGGTGGTGCATGCTTTCAAGCTTCTATTCCTAGTATTTAACTTTTAAGAAGTGCCTTCAATGAGGTACCCCCTCATCCTTCTAAACCCCAGCGAGTTGAGGCCCAATGCCGACAAACGCTCATCATCAATAGTATGTGGGATTCTCAGCAACCATTTTAATGGATGGATATTTTTGTGTACAAAAACATTGCCCTTAGACCATCTGATTTTTGAGTCATTGTCCATTTGTGAGAGCTTGCTGTGTACAAATTGGGTAGTGTGTTTCATATATTGCCACAATGAGAACAATCAGTGGTTGCAGAAAGATCACTCTGTGGGATATCCATCCATCTCCTACGAATTGGCCTAATTCCAACTATATTTCATTGGTACAATCAGTCAGGCCTTCCCTTAATCCAACCATCTATAAGTTAGGTAGTTGGTGCACGCTTCTCTGGAACCAAACAACCACACAGTTTAGTTTAGTTTAGTTTAGTTTATTGTCACGTGTATAGAGGTACAGTGAAAAGCTTTCTGCTGTGTACTAAACAATCAGTGGTAAGACTGAACACAATTACAATCAAGCCATTCACAGTGTACAGATACATGATGAAGGGAATAAAGTTTAGTGCAAGATAAAGTCCAGAAATGTCTGATTAATGATAGTCTGAGGGTCTCCAATGAGGTACATAGTAGCTCAGGACCTCTCTCCAGTTGTTGATTAGATGGTAACAGCTGGAAAGAACCTATCCCTGAATCTGGAAGTGCGTGTTTTCACACTTCTGTACCTCTTGCCCGATGGGAGAGGGGAGAAGAGGGAGTGAGCGGGGTGAGACCAGTCCTTGATTATGGTGGTGGCCTTAAAGAGGCAGCGTGAAGTGTAAATTGAGTCAATGGAAGGGAGGTTGGTTTGTGTGATGGTCTGGGCTGTGTCCACAACTCTGCAATTTCCTGTGGTCTTGAATGGAGCTGTTCCCAAACCATGATGAGATGCATTCCGCTAAAATGCTTTCGATATCGCATCTGCAGAAGTTGGTGAGAGTTGTTGGGGACATGTCGATTTTCCATCGCCTTCTAAGGAACTAGAGGCGCTGTTGTGTTTTCTTGGTCATTGCTTCGTAATGGCTGGTCCAGGAAAAGTTGCTGGTGATATATACTCCTAGGAACTTGAAGTTTTTAACCATTTCTACTTTGGTATCATCAATGCATGTATGCGTGTGTGTACCGCACAGCCCACTGTTCCAACATTCCCTTTACACCTCACTGCAAATGTGGTCAACAGCCTCTCCAGTGGCCATCTTGGTTCAATAACGTCCACAGAAGGACAATGTGAATATGAAATAACGCTTGAACCCACCAGTAGGCTTAATTACTAGATAATCCCAGAAAAGATCCAAATCTTTTGTTACCAAAACAGACTAATGGGAGGTTCCAATTTGCTTTGATGTACGACTTGTGTGTGGTGTAAATAATGTGCGGTGTTTCAACTGTTCTTTGTCCCTCAATAATACCTATTTAACGTGAAAATGCCAGGTACAAAAATGTTTTTTAAAGATTATTGTTAACCCCATGATACCACTTCTAAAATATTCATCCATTAAAATGGTTCCTGAGAATCCCACATATTATTGAAGATGAGCGTTTGATGGCACTGGGCCTGTACTTGCTGGAGTTTAGAAGGATGAAGGGGTACCTCATTGAAACTTACTGAATAGTGAAAGGCATGGATCAAGTGGATGTGGAGAGGATGTTTCCATTAGTGGGAGAGTCTAGGACCATAGGTCATAGCTTCAGAATAAAAGGACGTTCCTTAGGAAAGAGATGAGGAGGAATTTCTATAATCAGACGGTGGTGAATCTATGGACCTAATTGCAAAAGACGGCTGTGGAGGCCAAATCAATGGATACTTTTAAGACAGAGATAGATATATTCTTTATTAATATGGGTGTCAGGGGTAATGGGGAAAAGGCAGGAGAATGGAGTTGAGAGGGGATGATAGATCAGCCATGATTAAATGGCGGAGTAGACTTGATGGGCCAATTGGCCTAAGTCTGCTCCTATCACTTATGAACATGATAACTGTCTCAGAAAACAGTGCCTCCTTTCTGATGGTCTTCCAGAACCTATTCCCAGCAGTAGAAGTAGCCATGTTGTCTGGAATTTAAGCAGTTCCCATCATGACTCAAGATATGTGCATTGTAGCCTGGTGTCATATAGACCAATCTTCCTCTCTGGTACACTTTTTTACACAAAGGGTGGTGGGTGTATGGAATAAACTGCCAGAGGAGGTAGTTGAGGCTGGTACCATTGCAACGTTTAGAATAATTTAGACAGGTGCATGGATATGATAGGTTTGAAGGGATATAGGCTAAATGCGGGAGGTGGGACTACTGTAGATGGGTAATGTTAGTCGGCATGGGCAAGTATGGCCGAAGGGCCTGTTTCCACGCTGTATGACTCGACACTGAACATTGTGGGATTGCTGTTTGAAGAGTATAATTAGCCTGGTCAATGTTTTAAAGGGAGAGAGAAATCTGGAGAGGTTTAGATAGATAATTCCAGAGTTCAAGGCTTGGTAGGTTAAAGTATAGTTGCGCAGAGTAGATACATTAATGTTGGAGGTAAGCATGAAGCCAGAGTTAGAGAAGCTCAGAAGATAGATACAGAAGATAGATGGAGTAACTTGGCAGGTCAGGTAGCATCTCTGGAGAAAAGGAATAGGTGATGATTCAGTCGGAACCTTTCTTCAGACTGAACTATGGAGGTGGGGAAGGGCTGGGGCAAACTGGAGGTAAGAAAAGTCCAGTACAAATCAGGACCAGCAACAGATGACCTGTGTAAGATGAGCCCAGTGTAAGTCAGTAACTATGGGGTGGTGGGATGAAGAGATATAGAGATATAGTGCCAATGTGTGAAAGAATATTACATGTCAATTGTATATTATGTTTGGATATGTTGTCTTCCGTGGAACCAAATGCACAGACACAAATATAACTGAGAGATGATAGTCTCTTTAGACAGCGGAAACAGGACCTTTGACCCACCAAGTCCGCACCGACCAGTGATCATCCCATATACTGACACTCTACTACACACAACACTAGGAACAATTTACAATTTTACCAAAGCCAATTAACCTACAATCCTGTGAATGGTGAGGAAATTAGTACAGACAGCACCCATAGTTAGGATCGAACCGGGTCTCTGGTACTGTGAGACAGCGACTCCACCGCTGCGCTACCATGCCAACTCCCTCACATTTAGTATCAGTGACAGTACAGAAATGGCCCACTCTGCCCAACATCAGAATTCCAGCATCAAATAAGGTTGGAATTTAAAACACATTACAAATAAATGCAAGCAATATTTAACCAGTTGGATCAGATAGTCAGATTCAACAATTCTTATCTGGATCGGAAGTTGGGACAAGACAGGTATCCCAGATGGGGAGACAGAACTATCCTGTAAAAGACAATTCTATTACTGTGTCAAACACTCTGAATTACCTGGCGACGGGAATTGGAAGCCCAGGACCATAAGAAATTGCCGAAAGTTGTGATGTAGCTATGGGACACATTAGGGACACAGACCAGATTCCCCACCATTGACTCCATCTACACTTCACGCTGCCTCGGAAAAGCACCCAGCATAATCAAAGACTTGTCCCACCCCGGTTGTTCCTTCTTCTCCCTGCTTCCTTCGGGCAGAAGATACAGAAGCATGAAAGTGCGCGCCACCAGACTCAGGAACAGCTTCTTCCCCCCTGTTGTAAGGCTTCTGAAAAGTTCTTCCGTAAGCTAGGGTACTGTCCGATTTCCCCGCAACCCCACTGCGGACACTGGACATTGTTTCTGGATCTGTAGAAACAAGGAACTGCAGATGTTGGTTTGCAAAATAAGAGTGCTGGAGTAACTCAGACGGTCAGGCAGCATCTGTGGAGATCTGTGTGTGTGACTGAGTCACTCCAGCTTTCTGTGTCTATTTTCAGTTTAAACCAGCACCTGGAGTTCCTTCCTACACATAGATATGTAGTGTTTTGGGTCGGGACGCTTCTTCAGAGTAACTCAGCGGGTCGGGCAGCATCTCTGGAAAACATGGATAGGTGATGTTTTGCATCCGAACCCATCTTCAGACACTTAGTTTATGTTCCAGGGTGGGACCTTTCTTCTGAGTGGGTCTTCAGTCTATAACACTGATGCACTACAATGCAGAGAACTATATTCTGCCAACGGTATCTTCCCCTTTGCTCTACCTATTGCACTTCAGTTTGACTTGGTTGTATTTATGAATAGTATTATCTGATTTGATTGGAAAGCATGCATAAGAAAGCTTTTCGCTGTTTTGTCAGTACACGTGACAATAATGAACCTGAACCTAAACTTAAGATATGAAGATATTGGCATTGGTTTATTATTGTCACATCCACCGAGATACAGTGAAGGTCTTTATTTCTGTCATCCAGTTAAACCCTATGAGCGTAACTATGCCATGCAACAGGTCGGGCGGCACAGTGGTGCAATGGTCGAATTGCTGCCTCACAGCATCAGACACCCTGTTTTGATCCTGACTACAGGTGCTGTATGTACGGAGTTTGTACGTTCTCCCTGTGACCTTGTGGGTTTTCTCCAGGTGCTCCGGTTTCCTCCCACACTCCAAAGACATTCAGGTTTGTAGGCTAATTGGCTTTGGTGAGTTGTAAAATTGTCGCTGGAATAGTGCTAGTGTACGAGGTGATCGTTGGTCGGCACGGACTCGGTAAGCAGAAGTGTCTGTTTCCACGCCGTATCTCTAAAGCCTGATGGTAGATCAAAGAGAGAGGGACTAGATGGCAGGATATAGTGTTACAGCTGCAGAGAAAGTCCAGATTAAAAAAGGCGCCAGAGCTACAATGGGGTTGGATTTGCATATGGGGACCATAACATTAATTCATGGGATGTCCGTTCAATGGTCTGATAAAATAAACTGTTCCTGCGTATATGACAGTATGTGCTTTAAAGTGCAGGAGAACAGAAGGAGACAAAATAATGCATCAAATGATCCGCTGCTGAAACTGTGCATTGTCTTGTTTAATTGTACAAACTGTGCTGGCCCCAGGGAATGTAAAGGAACAATGGGACCTCAGTGTACAAGTCTAATCATCGCTGAAGATGGCAGCACAGGTAGGTCAGGTGGAAGAAGGCATATGGGTTACTTGCCTACATTAGCCGCAGCATTGCATATAAGAACACAAGGGTTATGATAAAGCTTTATAAACCAGCAGTTTAGTTTAAAGATACAGCATTGAGCCCACACTGACCATCGATTACCCGTTCCCACACTACATCCATGTTATCCCACATTCTCACCCACTTCCCTACACATTAGGGACAATTTGCAGAGGGCAATTGATCTGCAAACACGCACGTCTTTTGGATGTGGGTGGAAAGCAGAGCTCCCAAGCCGTCACAGGTAGAATGTGCAAACTCCACACAGACAGCAGCCGAGGTCAGGGTGAGACCCAGGTGTCTGGCGCCTTGAGGCAGCAGCTCTACCAGCTGCACCACTGTGCCCCCCACAGTGGAGTGGAGGGCACAGATGGAGTAGTGCGTACAGAATTGGTCACCACACATGGGGAAGGACATGACGGCACTGGAGACGGTGCAGAACACACTCACAAGGATGTTGCCAGGAAGGTGGGAAGATATACATGATAGGCTTTGTTTTCCTTCAGGCAAAGGAGGCTGAGGTGAAACCTTGTAGTGGTATATAAAATTATGAGGGACACACACAGGCTAGATAACAGCAAATGTTTCCCCATAGCAATGATGTCAGAAACTAGAACATCGATTTAGGTTTAGGTCATCGTCAAGTGTACCGAGGTACAGTAAATAGTTTTATTTTGCATGCTATACAATCGGATCAGACAATACTAACGGCACAGTGGCGCAGCGGTAGAGTTGCTGCCTTACAGCACCAGAGACCTGGGTTCGATCCTGACCTCGGGTGCTGGCTGTACAGAGTTTGTACGTTCTCCCTGTGACTGCGTGGGTTTTCTCCGGGCGCTCCGGTTTCCTCCCACACTCCAAAGACGTACAGGTTTGTAGGTTAATTGGCTTCGGTAAAATTGTAAAATTGTCGCCAATGTGTAGGATTGGGTGAGTGTACGGGGTGATCGCTGGTCGGCATGTACTCGGTGGGCCAAAGTGCCTGTTTCCGCGCTGTATCGCTAAAGTCTAAAGTTTATATATATAAAATGTAATTAAGACAAACTCAAGTACAATACGTAGAGCAAATGGAAAGATACGGAATGAAGAATATAGTTCTCAGCATTGTAGCACACCAGTTCCAGAGACAAAGTCCAATGTCCACAATGGGTTAGAGGAGAATTGGACAGTACCCTAGCTTATGGAAGGACCGCTCAGAAGATAAGGGCGATTTAGTGGAGATCCTTGGTAGAATCTTTCTCATCCAGTGGATGGTTGAAAGCTCGAATGTACTGACTGAGTGAGTGGTGAAAGTGAGTAGTCTCAAAATTTTGTGAAGTAATTAGTTTGGGTGGAAGTAGCTGGAGGGGGTGCAGAGAAGAATGATGAGAATGTTGCCAGGACTCGAGGGTCTGAGCGATTGGGAGAGGTTGAGCACACTAGGACTTTATTCCTTGGAGTGTAGGAGGATGAGGGGCTATCTTATAGAGATGTACAGATCATGTAGGGGTCAATAGGGTAAATGCACAGTTTTTTGCCATGAGTAGGCGATCGATAACAATAGGACATAGGTTTAAGGTGGGGGGGGGGGGAAGATTTAATAGAAATCTGAAGGGTAAAATTTTTACATAAAGGGTGGTAGGTATATGGAACAAGCTGCTGGAGGAAATAGTTGAGGCAGGTACTATCACGACATTTAATAGACATTTCGACAGGTACAGGGATAGACATGTTTAGAGGGATGGGTGGAACTAGTGTAGATGGGGCATGTTGGTCGGCATGGGCAAGTTGGGCCGAAGGGCCTGTTTCCACGCTGTATAATTCTATGACTCTCTTTAGTTCGATGAGCACTTGCATTGCCCAGGCCTAGAACGAGACAGACCAAGTGTTTGTAATTGGGATCAATGCAGATGGGTAATTGCCGGTGTGGCATGATGGGCCGAAGGGCCTAGAAATGCGTTGTAGTAATCTGTAACGACAACAGCCCCTGAGGCTCACTGGCAAGCAAAGCATATTCAGTCACCTTCAACCAGTTGCTTCGCTGTTCTTACTCCAATGGACAAAGCAGCAAGAATGAGTCCATTGCCTTTACGTAGGTTCCTCCTTTTGCTGATGGGAGAAGGAACTTCCCCAGAAAATGGGAGGCTTCTATTTGTTCAGCAAATTGAGAAATAGTTTTGTTTTCCAGCGTCAGCAATGTAAACATAGAGAATTGCGGGGTTGTGTTCCGCTCCTGCCAACCTTAGCACAATTCCCTAACGTTGAACTCTCCCCAGAAATTCTTCACCCTCCTGAACTAGCTTCACAACAGCTGCTGTGTGAGGAGGAGAAACACTTGGGGGGGGGAGGCAAGAAGTGAACGGAGGCTCAATCAAAATCTGGTTGAGAAAATCTCCAAGTGTTTAGAAACGTTGGGAGTAGATGCTGCTGTAAGTCATGGCAGAGTGGCAGGGACGTGGGGTGTGGCAGAGTCCATGGTTGCCTTATCTCTGGATTCCCCTCATTGCCAAAGAAGGCTGCGGAGGCCAAGTCAGTGGATATTTTTTAAGGCTGAGAGACAAATTCTTGATTAGAACGGGTGTCAAGGGATACGGGGAGAAGGCAGGAAAATGGGATTAGGAGGCAGAGATCAGCCATGAATGAATGGTGGAGTAGACTCGATGGGCCGAATGGCCTAATTCTACTCCTATAACTTGTGAACTTGTGATTGCTTCCCTTGGTGAAATAAATCACCATTCTCCCAACCAGGGGCTGCTTTCTGGAAAAGGCACAAAGTGCTGCAGTAACTCAGTGGGTCAGGCAGCATCGCTGGAGAACATAAATAGGTGATGACAAAATGTGTAGGAAGGAACTGCAGATGCTGGTCCATACCGAAGATGGACACAGTCCTGACCCGAAACGTCACCTATCCTTTTTCTCTAGACCAGCTGAGTTACTCCAATACTTTGTGTCTAATTTGTCTATACTAAGTGTGATGGGTGGATACAGGTGAGGGAGTTTTGTATTGACTGATGGTTGGACAAAGGCCAGGAAGAAAATGAAAAAAGTGTGAAATGTGAATGCAGAGGAAGGAATATGGGTGGAAGGGGGTTGGGGGGGAAAGGGCTGCTTTTGAGAGATTGAATCAGGTCCACAACCTGAAACAAGGAGGTTTGTTGGATTTCAATGTGTCTCTCTCCAACTCCAAAACTTAATGCTAGGTGCTGAATTTCCAAAAAATTCTTGAATACTTTGGTTAAAGAATTAGAAATGGAAGCATGTGAAGTACGTATGTGTCATTTTATTTGAAAATATTGTTTCAGCAAATTTGGTAAATGCTGCTACGACATAACAGCTACTGACATTAAGTATATTAACTTAGCTCAGAAATAGAACATAGAACATAGGTCAGTACAGCACAGGAACAGGCCCTTCAGCCCACAATGTTCGTGCCGAACATGATGCCAAGTTAAACTGATCTCATCTGCCTGTACATGATCCATATCCCTCCATTCCCTGCATATCCATGAGCCTATCTAAAAGCCTTTTTAACACCTCTATCGTATCTGTCTCCACCACCACCCCTGGTAGCATGTTGGAGGTTGTTCAGATTCAGAATATTCAGCTTGTTTCTATTAATTTACACATTTCCCATATCTGACACTCACTAACCTCTGGTTTCTTTATTCGATGCCTTTTATCAAGATCTTCTCATCTCCCAATCTAACGCGTTCCAGGTGCCCACCCTCACCCATGTAATAAATGTACTCTCCACATCTCCTTTAAACGTTGCCTCTCTCATCTTAATGCTACGCCCTCTACTCTTTGACAATTCCACCTCAGGACAAAGTTTCTGACTGTTCCTGAAGATAGACACAAAATGCTGGAGTCACTCAGCGGGGCAGGCAGCATCTCTGGATAGAAGGTATGGGTGACGTCTTGGGTCGAAACCCTTCTTCTGAAGAAACGTCACCCATTCCTTCTTACTTTTACTGAAGATTAAACCCATTTGTCGAAACTAATGAAGGTGACAATTAGGTCTCCATGGCCGAGTGTCTCCAGCTAACTCCTTGAGTGCTTTCTGGTGCAGGCATTAGTCAGGAGAGGATGTGCAAGAAGGAGTGAGTGATGTCACCACTAGGGTGAGTCACGCTGCTCTGCTCAAGACCCACATCAGTCCCTGACTACACTGACTTGTGAAGACATAAAGGACTTGGAGCATAGAAAGGTTAAAACACAACAGTGCGAGGATGGCACTTTTAATTTAACAGGTTGGAGAGGAAATCAACCTCTCCTGCACCAATCAGTAGACAATAGACAATGGACAATGGGTGCAGGAGTAGGCCATTCGGCCCTTCGAGCCAGCAGTGCCATTCACTGTGATCAACATGTTGGGATATTAGAAGACGTACTCTATAGACATACAGGTTTGTAGATTAATTGGGTTGGTAAAATTGTAAATTGTCCCTAGTGTGTGTAGGATAGTGTTATTGTGGGGGATCACTAGTCAGCGTGGACTCGGTGGGCCGAAGGGCCTGTTTGTGTGCTGTATCTTTAAACTAAACTGACCTAAACAAATAAGCTAAACATGGAACATAGAGTTATACAGCGTGGAATCAGGCCCTTCAGCCCAACTTGCCCACACCGACCAACATGCCCCATCTACACTAGTCCCATCTGCCTGTGTTTGGCCCATATCCTTCTATACCTATCCTATCAATGCACCTGTCCAAATGCTTCTTAAACGTGATAGTACAGCACAGGAACAGGCCCTTCAGCCCACAATGTATGTGCTGATTATGATGCCAAGACCAAGTCTTATCTGCCTGCACATGGAACATATTATTCCATTCCTTGCATAACCATACATCTCTTAAACACTACTATCATATCTGCCTCCACCACCATCCCTGACAGCATGTTTCAGGCACCCACCACCCTCTGTGTAGAAAAAGAAATTGCACAACTCATGTCCTTTCAACTTTGTACCTCTCATCTTAAACTTATGCCCTCAAGTCTTTGATATTGTGTACAGATTCTTCTTCTCTGCTCTAGCATTCCCTGAGGGTGAAGGATGGCTGGCTTCCACAATAGTTCTGTGGTTTCTGGCGTGGCAGATGAGAAGGCTGGTGCTTCACAGGATGAGTGGTGAATTAAGATGGGGAATGATACACTTCTTCCGCTATTTATACTGGGATTCTGCGTGCATCCGAATAAATGAGCTCAAGTGCCTCTTTGTAATCCCAGAACCTCCTTCCCCTTGATCAGTACTTAGCCAGGTATTCAGACAACTGTGCAATACAGCGTATGTATCTGTAGTGATCTGGTGTAGGAAGGAACTGCAGATGCTGGTTTATACCGAAGATAGACACAAAATGCTGGAGCATCTCCGCGGGACAGACAGCATCTCTGGAGAGAAGGAATGGGTCAAGACCCTTCTTCACAGTCAGACGAAGGGTTCGAAACGTCACATTCATTTTCTGTAGTGCTATGGTGCTAATCTTCAGTCAAAAAACTACAGTCTCTATTTTCTCTCTACAAATCTCATTAAAGATAAAATATACAGAAAAATATCCAAGGTAAATAATATCAAGTTGCGTTAACTTATAATTAAAATTCATAAAAAACGGGCCCCATCTGAGTTGAATTAGTTACTTTGAGATTCCAGCGCGCACTGATTAATTGTTAAGTGAATTGGTGTTTCCAAATGTAAAGATAGCAAATTAAAAATCGAGGATATGTCGCTAAGTTGGCAGAGTTTCGTCTGCTGCTTTAGCAGAGAGAGCATCGGCCTCTCTTAGCAATGCAAAAAAAATTACTGTAATTCGCATTTCTCACATGTTTTTAAGAGAGTCTAATAAAGAGGCACAGAAAAAATAAACTGTGGGTTACCATGCTGAACATACCTACTTGTAAAAGCATTTCAAAAACCAGTGCTCTTCCACAGAAGTGTTGATTTATGTGGCTGCATCCCGTCTCATTAAATGTGTGTCATTGTCAGTTTGTGGTGGTGTTCACAGTGGGATACCATGTCATGTCACGCCAGGTACCACGATTCAGCAGAGGTTAATAAGTGTACACTGTGTTGTTACAAAACTGTTCACAGATCCCGGCTTCACCGCCGAACATGTCAGGTCAGCGCGTAACCGAGCCGTGCGTTCAGATTATTTAAGATCGGTAAAAGACATAGCTAGACTTCTGAGATCAGTGAGACGAGCTGCTTGTTGTGGTGGCGTTTTCCAACTTTTACACTGGCGACCAAGCGCTTCCTTGGCCCAGTAATGACTAAGTACAGCGTTGGGCGTGCAGTGTAAAGAAAAGCTATCAGGAGCACTGGAACCTCCACAAGATTTCTCCGTTGCTAGCATTTACTGGCAGTATCCAGGGCAATGGATTTTCATGCTGCAGCTATGAAATTCACATTGTTACCACTAACCACTTAAGGCCCCATTGGGAAGCCCAGTCAATGCCTGACAAAAGTTGATGCAAAGCAATAGTTGTTGTCTTTTGTTTGTGACCAAGCCTCTAACAGAGTACTATTATGCCCCAGTGATTGAAGTTGCCATGTTAAACCCCCTAGATAAAAAAAGGGTCTAAATTTTAGTGACAGCCATGAAGTGGTATAATGCAAAGGACAGCTCTGTAGGGTTGAGCTTTTATTTTGTGTGTGTGTGTGTGTGTGTGTTTTTTTTTGTGTCAAGAAATACTCCACGCTGATTATTTCTGGGGAATAAAAAAAAAAAAATTTGGGTGAGACAAAATCTCAATTGAAATAAAGTAAAAATTAGACTCAAGTCAGAAGAGCCGACATGAAACAAATGGAGACGTTGTAATGCCAGGACACAGAAATAGTCACTAAATACATTTATAAGAGACTTTTATAAGAAAGTTATAAGATCAGAATTCAGACTGAACTCTCCACCACAATCAGCCTAGACAGCACCAGACGTATTTGTGTAAACAAGTGTTTGCAAATAATTACCATGCTGAGGTATTCTAAAATGTTAGACATTAAACAACAGCTGTCTGACCAGAGAAATACAAAGTGCATACAGTGCTTTTACTGTGTGGATTGAACTGAATCTCTCAGCACAGTACAATACAATTAAATTGGAATTATCCACTAACAAGTAACTGCTTGATCATAATATGCCAATCAACAGTTACCTCCCTTTATCATTTCAAAATCATTTGTATATACAACATATAGTATATACAACTCAACCTTGCCTTGCTGGCTATTCTTTTGATTCAATTACACCCTAACCAACCCCCCCCCCCCCCCCCCCCCCCCACCGCGACTATATCACAACATTTCTGTTTTAACCAATTTCAAGTGTTTACTGTTTACCCAGTGGAATTATGTCTTCTTGTGACGCGGGGCTTCTAAATACTGGGCCCAGTATGAACAGGAAAACATCTGCCCTTTAGAAACACATTCGCCGCCCTTTTACTCGTTCTAGTGTTGCTGGGTTTTATGTGTTGGATATTTACGAATAATGGAGTCACAAAACTAACTAGGCCGACCGAGAAATACATAATGATATCTAACCGTGCAAAGTCAATCTCACCTGGAATTAAATTTGGGGAGCGGGAATAAAAAAACCGCATGTTCAAATGGTCCCTTTAACCAGGTTGCCTATCGAGCATTCACCGTGCGGGCGACTGTTAGGACACGACGCTTCTGATCCGCGATCAATGCCTATTTAGCTATTCCATACGCACTTTTATTTTTGTGTATAAAGAGTATTCGTTTGCATTAAACAACTTTTGTTTACCTCGAGCGCTCGCATGTTTAAGGATAATTGTTATGGTTGTTTAGTCCGGGGGGAGTGGGGAGAAAACAAAGTGCCGGAGGAACTCAGCAGGTCAGGCAGCCAGCATCTGTGGAAGGAAATGGACAGACAACGTTTCGGGTCGGGACCCTTCTTCAGACTTTGTGGATTTTAAGACTTGGACTTAGTCTGTCCAGATTTAGTCGATTTTTAAGTGAAATTGGGAAAAAAAAATTTTAATCCATGGATCAAACTGACTTTGTCAGTACTCTGTCGCTCTCTCTCTCTCACACACACACAAATGATATCTTAACATTTCAACGCTTAGTTTTTAATTCCACCGTGTTAACCCTCTCAATAACACGCCTCCACGCTCGCTAAAGTGAACTAACCCTGGCGAGAGGACAAGTTCTCCCGTTCGCTCCGTGTAATACCTGCCAATTTAAAAAAAAAGCCACCAGCCACCTAAAAACTCGCCGAGACTTCCCAGCGCGCTATGTTTGAGTGTACACTGTTTGAGGGCAGAATCACAGTCTGGCCCTCAGGAATGTAAATTCAAATGATATCTCCCAAGTTTTTTTGGTTCAGGATTTGCAAGTTAAGCGGTCCAATTTCTCAAATCCAGACAGCGATTACACCATCAAACGGGTCGAAAATGGAAATCCCCTTACATGTTATTAATGCTCAGGTAGAGGTCCATTTAAACACAGACACAGCGGCTGATATTAATGTCCTGCCCGACCCACCGGTGTTACAAACCCACCGGCCGCAGTTCCGTTTTTTTGTAGAGTACCCCCGACCTTGAAAGTTCTGAACAGTTAAAACGAACAAAAATCAAGTGAAATTTCGAAGGAATCTGACGGCATTTCTGTTCCAAGGCGAGGTGCATCGGCGGCCTGGAATTAAATGCACTTTAGATTATTGTTGTTTTGCTTGCAGGATTAATATCGGAATCGCCAACTTGCCTCAAAAGCAGCGCATCGCTGCCACAACCCGGCAATGACAGCGCGGAGGCAATTACACGGGTAAGTCCTAATGGAAGGTCGGAAGAGTTGCGCCGCCAAACTTCACCGGGAGAAAATTAAATTGGTTCGCGACGTTCAATTAGTTGACACCTTCCTCCTTACACCCCCCCCCCCCCAATCCCCTCTCCCTACCCGCAACCTCGACTCCACTCGCACGCATTGACCCCCTCGGCACCTTCCCCTCGCTTCCCAATAATAACCCACCACTTACCTCCCCTTCGCTATACACCTTGACCCTCTTCCCCAGCCCGTCCGAACCCCATCCACTCTCCCTCGACCTCCTTTACCAGAAACACTTCATAGCGTTATAATTGAACGCTGAATACTAATCAAAAAATCAGAATTGTTCGGTTTGGAAACGATTGTGAATTCCCCCCCATCCCC
>CM075987.1:4964658-5060613 GCA_038087875.1 Malacoraja senta
CCTCCATTTTTGTCCCGTCCAACATCTTCGAGCAGTCGGACGTTTTCCTGTTCAGGCACCTAACCTGCGATATGTGACCTGTTGTTAGAGCCATCCTTAAGATCACTGTGCCACCGCGCGCATACATACACACACACACACACACACACACACACACACACACACACACACACACACACACACACACACACACAGACGGCGGCCCTGCCTCCTTCACCGCCACTCGCACAGTCCCAACTTTTAATGCTGCCTCTTGCTACAATCAATACTATTCCCCACGAACGTTCGCATGCACAGGAGGGGGAGCGGGGAGAGAGGGGAGGAGCGGTGAAGGAGGAGAGGGGGAAGGGGTTGTGGAGAGGGGAGAGAGAGAGAGAGAGAGAGAGAGAGAGAGAGAGAGAGCCTTTTAACTTGGTATTCCTAGATAATTGATCGCTGCGATGCAGTCAGTCAACATTTGCACCGGTATTTTCTCTCCATTTTTTTTAAAAAGAGGGGACTCCTCTTAAATAAACGTCCACACATATGAACACCTGAAGGGAGGCAGGAGAGACACAGGCTGGAACTCACAGAGTTGCAATCCAAGCTGCTCGGATTTTGATTTTTTTTTTAAGAGAGAGGAAATTAAACAGGAGGAAATCCCAAGAAACAGGCTGGAAGTTTTCCCAAGGTACTCTGATGTGAATGTGCCATGGAGCGTTCTCTCCAGCGGGTTGGTATTGAGCCGGAGAGGGGTGGGGAGAGAAGGAGGGGGGGGGGGGGGTTGGAGGGGAGGAGGAGAGGAGGGGAAGGAAGGGAAACGGGGCGGAGGAAAGCCCGGCGCTGGGATACACACGCAATTACGCCAGTGTTGCGCCTCTCCATGACATTTCAACGCGTTGCCCGCCCGCTGTATCAGCGCGCCGGTGTGATGGGCCGCCTCCAGTGTGACATTACCAGTCGATAAATAGGGCGCTCCTCCAATACCCAGACTAGGTGGGTAACAATTCACAGGTATTTCCATGGCTTTGATTATTGTTATATTAAACAAAAAATCTTCATGCTCTTGAATCATAATCTTTTTTTTAAAAAGCGTTAAAATTGACAACAACAAAAACGCAATTGTTTTGTTTTTTTCTCCAAAATGTTCTAATTAGCTATTAAGTCAAGATAGCAACAAAAAAAATCGGTTTGGATATGGGAACTGTCGTTATTGACGACTTAATCGTTTCGGAAATTCTGTGTTTTTGTTTATGTTAAAGTGACAGGAGAGGATATCGTTAAACGTGGCCAATTGCCATCAGGAGACCACTACAGACGTGAAAGGTGAGAGTTTTCACATATTGTGAAATCGGAATGTTTGGTATTTTCGTCAAATTATTGCAACCCGTGGCGTGACTTTCTCCGATTCAACCAGTGTATTTATTCTGCATTCTAAAACTCAAAAATGTTTAAATGTTCCATTCAAGTCTATGCCACGGGAGAGAAAAAAAAATCTCAAAAAGCCCATTATTTGCCTCGGCTTAATATTGTTTAACATCGCAACACTAGCAAACAGCCCACTGGTATAGAAATACTTGGCGCATTTGGACCGTTTTTTTTTTACTAGTCTGGGGTGTTAATTGACATCAAAATAACATTGCTAATGTACATTTCAACTCGTAAGGTATCCCATTTTGACGGCTTCCACGGACAAAAAAACATAAGGCCCAACCTTAACCAAGTGCCGGCGATACGTTCACACGGACACCGCGCCTTTAAGACCAGGGGAGAACGGGAATAATCCTGTTATCCGCAGAAGAATCAAACGTTAGCTACCGTCCAGCCTATGCAGCGAGATGGGGTTTCAGATAACGTTCGACCGAGCACCAGTTGTCATTTTCTGACTGGCAGCATCCAACAATATCACAGCTCTGCCACCATGCTCCAGAATATGTATCCCCTTCCGCCCCCATTGCCCCATTCCCACCCCTACAAGTCAAGTTATTTCAGAACTCTACACCCCGCAGCCACATTTTTAGTAAGTTCGACCCCACAAAGTAACAGAAAATGACAGGCCGGAATATTAATAATAAGTACGACAAACTATTCCAATTTAGGAGCAGAGATAATATTTGAGGTACCATCTTTTGTTGATCCCCGTTAGCATTTTTTGAGGCCGTGCTATCTCCCTTGAAATATATCTTTGAATAAATATCAGAATTTCATAAAATGCCCGTGTGTGCCCTTTTATAAATAAGTTGCCGGTGTAAAATAGAGCGCGACTCTAAGATCCCTGTGCGAATCGGGGGGCCTTATGCTTTTCCATTTGAAACAAATAACGCTGATGCTGAGGGGAAAGAGTTTGGGTTTTGAGTTCTTGGGTAGTTTTATTTAAGGAGATGCTTGTATTATGTGCTATCTTTCATACACGGTGCGTTTATATACATGTTGAGTGGGTTAAAGAGACACATCTTCTGGTGGTTGTAAGTCAAGCGTTTAGGTAACAAGGGTCCCTTTAGTGATACGATGATCCCCATCCACATTGTACATGTATTTGTGCAGTAACTGTTGTAAAATCTTCGTTTAACGCCGGTGTGAGCGGGAGCCGAGCGCGTCGCAAATGTTACTATGACCATAGACTCGGGCTGAGGTCGTTCTGTACGGGAACAGCGGGGGCAGCGCTGTAGACAGAAGACTTGATGTCATTTAACCTTCATTGTTTTCCAATAGTTGTCTAAAATCGAAGCCACATCAAAAACAAAAATCAAAAACTAAATTCATAAATACATTCGTGCTACTGTGAAGTCTAGAATGTGCCCACCATTATCTTTCAACGCTGCATCACAAATTCTCTTTGAATGAAATTTCACATAATCTGACTTAAATGCAGTCCATGTTCTCAAAATAAGTCGAGGCCGTTAAAAGGGGTGTGGGCTCGCACTTATTAAATTCTAATTGGTGTCCTGGGGTAATTGTCTGCCTTTTAAAGATCATAAAAATCGCGCATTAATTTTAATAAAAATTTATTATTTTGCATTGTCCGGGGTATGTTAGGCAACTAATGGAAGGGCAATTATTACAGCTTTAAGATAATTTTAAATGACAAATTATATCCCAACCTAGTTTTTCTTAATTTGCTTCTCAAAATAATCATTCCCACCCTGTCAAATGTACGCGCCATCCATCATCAAACGATTGTTCTTAATTCTGAAACGAACTACTGGGTTTCTTTGCTTCTTGTACCAAGATAAATTTGTCTCATTATATCTGCCGGAAAACCGTGCACATGGTCACTCGGGTAAATTTAACATCTTTGCTCCAGGAATATTTGCTATTCAGGGTCAAAAAGTGTGCACCATACAAGCAAGGCTCCCGTTCACTGAGTTCATTTCGCTGTTCGTTCTATTATTCTCCGTTTTTAACACACAAAAACCCGTCCGTTCAGCATATCTCTAGAATTCAGGCAATTTCCCCTTCTTTATTTTATCTCATCTCTTTTTTTCACACAGCAATTAAAAAAAAAAAACACATCGTTTATAATTGTAAATGTCATTTAATATATTTATAAATCATCTTAATTGTAGCCTTAGAGAAGGACAATGTCACTGCGGGAATTTATTCCTTTGTGGTGGGACTACATATTTTTGATTTTCTTTTAAATTTACAGTCATTATCTTGAAACAAATTGAATCACAGGCTTATAAAACCGTAGCCTGGCCTCTAATTTGTTCTTGTAAATGTCCTGAATTGTGCGTTTGATTGTTACATTCTTTCACGCTAAGTGGCTAAACGCTTTATTTGTTTATGCTAAAAAAAAATATGTGTTGCTTTCCTGGGTCCCTGTGTTTTTGTGTCATTTTGAAATCTTGCATCATTTTGAAATTTACTAGACGTATTAAGTATCCATTGCAGCGGTATTAACATTTCTCAGCATTTAAAAAAAAAACGAAAGAACTATTCAACGAATGGTTGTATTAAGACACAATGCTCCTAGTCGCCCTACTGTTAATTTTGAGGCGTTTGCATTCAATCTATAATTCGTACCATATTTAATTTTGTGGCCATACCAAATTACCAACCGACCCAAATGTTAAGGAAAACATTGCACTTGAGCAAAGGGCAGACGTAGATTGGAAGTGGCTTACTACACAGTACCTTAATTCCTGAAATGCATCAACTCTTCAGCAGAGAAAGTGGGACGTCAATTACGCCAACAGAGCAAATTGGGACCGGGGCGCCCTCCGCCGGCCAGTGGCGACAATACATTGACCTGGACCAACAACAATGGAAAAACACAAGGTGTTAAGGCACTGGTAACGCTCATACACAAAGACAATGCCCATTCCTTCCTTTCAGCGCCAATTTCTCCTTCACAGACTATTCACCAATGGTTAAAAACGCCAAATAATTTGGACAGTGCGTGAGAGTGGGAGTGAGAGAAAGGGGGGAGAGAGGGAAGGGGGGATTATCATCAAACGAGTTGTCGCAATTGGGGCGGTTTTTGAACTCCACACCAAATCAAATTTTGGAAATCACGTTTTGAGGAGTCGTTTAAGTTGAAGTTCAAACCCAAAAATGTGGCCAATAAAATATTCGATATTTATCGGAGCTTTTTTTGTATTTCTTTCATACTTTCTGCTGCGTGCAGAGGTTTGAAGAAGGCTGTTCTTCGATTCCCACACGTTTACTCCCGTTGTTTGCCAACTGTTTAATCTACAACTGAAAATACACACCTCAAAAAACCAGACAAAACACTTTCCTGTGAACAATATAAGCATAAGGCTGAAAGTCCCCCATTCTCTCACTGTCTAACCTACTGACTCTTTTCTGCATTCTCAGCTTTTATGTCTTAAAATCGCCTTCCTCAAATGGCAAGAACCAAAGGCGGGTGAGCATTTAACAGGCACAATTCTTTGGTTTCTTTAATTTCTGGAGGAGATCTTCAGGCGCCATTATACCATGGTATATCCCGCCCATTCGTAAAATACGAATGTAGAAACGAAGAACTGCAGATGCTGTTTAATGCATAAAAAGACACAAAGTTATGGAGTAACTCGGTGGGTCAGGCAGCACCTCTGGAGAACAGGACAGGTGACGTTTCGGGTCGAGGTGACGCGTTTCCAAGAGATGCCGCCTGACCCGCTGAGTTACTCCAGCACTTTATGTCCTTTTACGTAAAATACGAATATATTCCCGTATAATCTCTTTTTTTTTTAAATGACACATTGCAGGATCGGAAAATATATAATCTGCATTCGAGGGAGTTGGCATCTCTACAGTAATAGCTATAGTACTTCTTCCCCATCGTTTGAACGATTAGAAGCTCTACCATCAAATTCCGTGCCTATTTCACAGTCTGTTTTGTTTGAACGTTCTGCGTTGATAAAGCGAACGCAAATTGTTAAGAACGCAACACTATTTTGACAACAGACTATCGTGCTTAGTTTGTTTATCATTAGTTTAGATAAAAGGTTTTTATTTGTTGGTGTATGCGTGGGTTGGGTGACATTCAGTGACACAATACTGAAAATATTACCCAGTAATTGCAATGTCATCTAGAAGTTTGACAAGGGGGGTCATTGTTGTTAGCAACCAAAACAGCGCCGATGGAAAATCATTCTTCAAACACTCGAAGGCAGCTATTTGCTATTTACATGACTATTTTTAACATCAGAACACATCCAGCCTTTCCCCAACCTCCCCGCTTACTGAAACCCTCAGCCGGCGTTTATTGACGTTAATATTTATGTGGAAACACCAAACAGAAACAGGTAGTCTGTGGACGAGTGAAAGGGGCAGGCGCCGTCAATCGCTGTCTCTTGTTGCGACAACAACATATCGGATTTGTCCTGCACTGTGCCGTTTGAGAATGAACCCGATCAAGGCCCATATTCGGAGAGCCCATTGCCACACCCAAATCTTGTAGCGAGAACCATCTCAATCGGGAGGTGAGGTTATGTTGAAGATGTTTTTAGTTTAGCTTATAGTGCGCGATAAAGTCCGATTAAAGATAGTCTGGGGGTTTAGTTCAGGACTGCTCTCCAGTTGTTGGTAGGATGGTTCAATTGCCTGATAACAGCTGGGAAGAAGCTGTCCCCGAATCTGGAGGTGTGCGTTTTCACACATCTTTACCTCTTGTCAGATGGGAGAGGGGAGAAGAGCGAGTGACAAGGGTGAGACTCGTCCTTGATTATGCTGCTGGCCTTGCCGAGGCAGCGCGTTGACTATTATGGAGTCAATGGAAGGGAGTTTGGTTTGCGTGACGGTTTGGGCTGCGTCCACAATTCACACATGTGCAGGAATGGTTTACAGGTACATGGATAGGAAAGGTTTAGAGGGATATAGGTCAAACGCGGGCAGGGTGGGACTAGTGTAGATGGGGCATCTTGGTCGACATCGGCCAGTTGCGCCGAAAGGGCTATTTCCGTGCTGAATGACTCTATGGAAACCACGGGCTTCAGAACGGACATAGGAGATGGCTTCTACAGTGGGTGGGGTGGGTGGGAGAGGGGCCGCGTGTGGTAGAGTGGGACAATTGGGGGGAAGTTACATTACAGAGTTGGTGGGTTGAAGGGAGTTATAAGGAACTGCAGATGTTGGAATCAGGAAGTGCTGGATGACCTCAGCGGGTCAGGCAACATCTGTTGAGTGAAACGGACAGACTGAAGAAGGGTCCCGAACCGAAACGTCGCCTGCCTATTTCTCTCCACAGATGACGCCTGACTCGCTGAGTTCCTCCAGCACTTTGCGTGCAGGTGGAAGGGAGACACCTGTCGTTGTACGAGTAGGATGGGGGCGGGCCCGCGAATGGAGGGAAGGGGGTGCCTTGCTACAGAGCGAGGGCGTGGGGAAGGTGGGGGTGACCTGTTGGAGAATGGATGGGAGGGGTGAGGATGCCCCCCTCCCTGCTTCAGTGGGCGGGGGGGGGGAGTGGGGGGGTCATGTACTGAGGAATTGGGGAGAGGAAGAGTGAGTGAATGGGGAGGAAAGAAGTTGAAGGTGGTTACCTGGTTTAGAGAGGGAGAGGGAGGGGGTCGTGCATTGTAAAGTGTAGGAGGGAACTGCAGATGCTGGTTTACAGCGAATATAGAAACAAAATGCTGGAGTGACTCAGCGGGTCAGATAGCATCTCTGGAGAGAAGGGGTGGGTGACGTTGCGGGTCGAGACCCTTCTTCAGACTGGGGAGGCGAGGTGAAGGCGGTCACCTCGTTTAGAGTGGGCGACGGGAGTGGGAGGTGTGCTGCAAGCGGAGACGGAACGGCTGCGGGTTTATGAATGGGTTGCGGGCGGGGAGGATGCACGGAGGAACAGCGAGATGTGATGAATCCCTCCGACAACCTGCGCCGTCGAGGATTCCTATCCCGTGCTGGTTTTAGTTTTGGCTTCACCTCCCGCGTTGTATACATGACAACAATGCCACACATTTCCTCGAATGGCGTTCATTGTGGAAACTTTGGGTTTGTTTGGATACACTCGCGCCTTTGTTTCCAAAATCACAGCCTCCAGTCCCCCAAGTCGGTCACTGGTCTGGGACGACCTGAGGTCGCTTTCTCTTCAACTCTCCTCGTCGCCCTGTTAGTCTCCCCTGTTACCAGGGAGCTCATAAATCAAAGGCGACGAAGCTACGACATACCTCGCGTTGCGTTCCTCTGGAACCGGCGGCGATAATCAATGGTCTCCAGTCTCGGCGTGGGTTACGTCTCCCGGTATCAGAAACACGCTCTCCGCATCTCCACCCTTTCTGTCCTAGGCCGCACCCTTGTAATACCTGCACGGGAACGCAAGGTTCATCAGTTCACAGGTTCTAGGAGCAGAATTAGGCCATTCGGCCCATCAAGTCCAATCCGCCATTTAATAATGGCTGGTCTATCTCTCCCTCCCAACCCCATTCTCCTGCCTTCTCCCCATAACCCCTGACACCCGTACTAATCAATAATCTGTCAATCTCTGCCTTGAAAATATCCATTAACTTGGCCTTGAATTCCACAGATTTATCATCTCTGATTAAATAAATTCTTTCTCGTCTCCTTCCTAAAGGTACGTCAAGACCTTGGCCAAGACCTCTGGTCCTAGTTTCTTCAACCAGTGGAAACTTTCTCTCCACGTCCATTCTATCCAAGCCTTTCGATATTCGGTATGTTTCAATGAAGTTCCTCATCACTCTTCTAAACTCTAAACTAAGATATAATTAATCACGTTGAAAAGGTAATTGCAATAACTCCAGTGGCGCCACCACAAATGTTGGCATGAACGTGAGAGTTGCACTTGGCATTGTATCTTTCGTTGACAGCTTTAGTTTTTAATTTGAGAGAAACGGGCCCTTCGGCCCACCAACGTTCTGCCCTACACACTAGTCAAGTCAAGTCAAGTCACTTTTATTTCTATAGCACATTTAAAAAACGACTCTCGTTGACCAAAGTGCTTTACATTGGTGGAGGTACTAACGTTATACTAACTAGGACAATTTCCAGAAGCCAATTAACCCACAAACCCACACGTCTTTGGGATGTGGGGGGAAACCGGAGCACAGCGGGAAACCGGAGCGCCCGGAGGAAACCCACGCGGTCACGGCGACAACGTGCAAACTCTGTACAGAGAGCAGCCGTGGTCAGGATAGAACGCGGGTCTCTGGCGCTGTGAGGCGGCAGCTCTACCGCTGTGCTGCCCTGAGTGAGAGACAGCCGGTTTTATTTGTTCTTCCCGGCAACCGAAGCAAACCAGCTATTCCTTCTGGGTTGCCTTAAACCATAAAGAAATTACACGTTGTGTAAAGAGAATGTCAAGTAATCCCCAGGGAGTGACTCGCTGATGCATTAAAATGTAATTTCAATGCCTTTAGCACCGAGTGTGTTTAGCTCCAGGAAGAGATATAAAATACAAATAAATGCATTAGAAGTGGCGGCTCCATCGGATGAGGTGTTTGAGCGAAGCACATCATCAGGAAAACGCGATGGCCGCAGGTCTTTAACCTTGGAGCGCAGCCTTTGGGCGTTGTGGTGTACCTTGACGGCCGATGTTGTGTCAGAGATGAGAGGCAATGCCAATTTATTGGCTTCCTGTAGGTAGATTTATGGGAGATTGAGTCAGCGAGCCAATGTGTGCTTGAGTACGACGGTCTGAATGCCGCAACCCTGTGCAGACACACGGTGTATTTAAGAGGATATGGGTGAACATACGAGAAGAAGGGAAAGAGGAAGCTTGGAAGGAGATGTCTATGCGTGGAAAGAAGGGGGATCGAGTGGCAGGAACACCTGCGAGGTGTAACTGATGGCCACTGCGAGTATTGCAAGTAAAGCAAGCGGGTGTGATGAAAAATTGAAGTTTCACACCGGGCCATGCGAGAACCAGCCCAAGGCCAGCTCCTTGGAACCGTCTCCATCTGAGCTCCTCCCAACCACCACATGCAGAGCCCCTTAAAACCATCTCAATCTGATCTCATTAAAAACATCTCAATCTGAGGACCTTAAAAACATCTCAATATGAGGACCTTAAAAACATCTCAATCTGAGGACCTTAAAAACATCTTAATCCAAGGACCTTAAAAACATCCAAAAATGAGGTCCTTAAAAACATCTCAATCTGAATTCCTTAAAACCATATTAATTGAATACCTTCAAAACCATTGCTTAAGAAAGAACTGCAGATGCTGGAAAATCGAAGGTAGACAAAAAAAGACTGGAGAAACTCAGCGGGTGAGGCAGCATCTATGGAGCGAAGGAAATAGGCAACGTTTCGGGTCGAAACAATTCTTCAGACCTTCAAAACCATCTCAATTTAAGTTCTTAGAGCCACCTCAATCTGAATTTAAAACCATCTCAATATGAGGTCCTTAAAACCCATTTCAGTCTGCTCTCCTTAACACCATCTCAATATGTCCGTAAAAAACATTTCAACCGGGGGTCCTTAAACCCATCTCAACCCGAGCTCCCTGACCCACCACAGGCACAGGTCCTTGCCCAAGGCCAATGCTTCTGTCTCAGTTGAGCACCAACTGCAAACCATAACCTTGTACAGATAATGGAACAGATCTTGATTTCAGCCATACTCAATATGCTTAAGGATCGGAGCTTTTCAAAAGAGACCAAGTTTGTGGTCTACTTGTGGGTCCTTCTGCAAAGGGCTAATCTCCAGTGAAGGCGCTCGCATCCCAACCACTGCCTCAAACTCCACCGTCTTCCAATGTTTTCTTCCATATATTGGAAGGTCGGAGAACCGAGGCAAGTTTCGATACCTTAGAAAGTATCTGCTACCCCATCCCACGGTTTGGTCTCACGATCACGTTACCATGAGCACCAGGCTATCTTTTCGTGTGTTTTTTTGTTTGTTTCAGCCACCCCGCTCTTCCTGAAGTCAAACTGGACCAGTCCCGCTTCTATCGCGAGCGCCGCTGTCCCTTGATGTTACGCCTGTCTCCAGTCTTGTTACAGGCCGTGGCTTTACTCCGTCAGATTAGAAGTGTTCAAGTTTGCAGCTGTAAAGCCGGTGAGAAGTGATCTTTCACCCAGTAATAAAACAGCAGACTCCCGACGAATTCGGGGCGAGTGGGAGTAAATTGCATTGAATTCCCAGCACAATTTAGGACGGTGCCGGTGTATGTGAGAGAGGTCGGGAATACAAGACTGGGCGGCACGGTGGCGCAGCGGTAGAATCTCTTACAGCACCAGAGACCCGCTTTGATCCAGACTACGGGTGCTGTCTGTACGGAGTTTGTACATTCGTCCTGTGGCCGCGAGGCCTGTACCAACGACTTACGGGTTTGTAGGTTAATTGGCTTCAGTAAATTTGTAAAATGTCGCCAGTGTGTAGGATAGTGCTAGTGTACGAGGTGATCGCTGGTCGGCGCGGACTCGGTGGGCCGAACGACCGGTTTCCGCGCTGTATCTCCAAAGTCTAAAGTCTAAACAAGTCTATAGACTGCGGAGAAAGGACGTGGGTGAGATTAGAGAGGTGAGCTGGCACTGACAAGGTGGGCCGAGCGGCCTCCTCCTGCACTGTCTGTAGCCATTCTTGGATTCATCAGGTGCGTCTTCAAACCCCGAATAATCATCCCCTGACCTTTCTTCCTTGAAATCTGCCCTAGTTTCTATTGAACATATTCAACATTCTCTCAGATACTCCGGAGAGAAAGATGTCTTTCTTCGCGCCAATGCCCTAGTGCCAAGAAGCGATGGCTGGACTCGTTTGAGCCTTGGCAGTGATCGGAAAGGACACAAAGTGCTATAGTCACTCTGCGGGCCAGGCAGTATCTATGGAGAACATGGGTGGGTGATGTCTCAGATCGGGACCCTTCTTCATACCCCAAAACCTCACCTATCCGTGTTCTCCAGAGATGCAGCCAGACCCTCTGTTACTCCAGCACTTTGTGTCCTTTTGTATAAACCAGCATCTGCAGTTCCTTGTTTCTGCTAGTGATCAAGAAGTGTTGGTCTGAGAGAGCCTTCACTCCGGCCAATCGTTGGGTGAACGTGGACTCCAGAGATGGGATGGAATTGGCCAACAACGAGAAAGGAAAATCAAACTCCGTGGCCCCAAGTCTAAAGCCACAACCCCTGATCAACTGGGGTATAGTTGCAGGTTCAAAACTTCACCTGAGCTCTATTTGTCGACGGCGCAGCGGTAGAGTTGCTGCCTTCCAGCGCTGGAGACCCGGGTTCAACCCTGACTACGGGTGCTTGTCTGTACGGAGTTTGTACATTCTCCCCGTGAGCTGAGTGGGCTTTCTCTGTGATCTTCGGTTTCCTCCCACACTCCAAAAACGTACAGGTTTATAGGTTAATCGGCTTGGTGTAAATGTAACAACTGTCCCTAGTGTGTGTAGGGTAGTGTTAGTATGCGGGGATCGCTGGTCGGCGCGGACTTTGTGGGCCGAATGGCCTATTTCCGTGCTGTATCTCTAAACCAAAAGACTGCATCTTCTCTCCAATGTGCTGGGGATTGTAACTGATGAAGGCAAGTCGTGGTAAAAAAAACTGGCACCGTTTTTCTCCCATCCCCTCCCCTCCCTTCCAAATCAACAAGTTGAAAATTAAAACAAAAACTCCAGATGCTGAAATAATTCCGGAATAAAATCAAAGAAAAATAACCATTTCAGGTCACGAAGATCCGACATGTTCATTTTCTTTCCTATACCGTCAGCAAGCCAATGTACAGACACAGCTGCCTCCGCTCCTGTACTCCACCAGCCAAAATAAATCGATTAAAATACTTTCCAAGAATAAATAGTTCTTTGCGAGAGAGGTTTTTTTTCTAACTAGGAATAATAGGCCCTTTGATATCCGTTACGAGTGCGTTGGAAGATCGTGATTCGAATGTTTGCCGGCTAACGTTAAATACACATCTATGTGTGCGTGTTGCCTTCTTGAGCAGGTCAAGTACAACTCTCATTTGTCGCCGCGCACAGCAGTGCCAGCGCCGTTGGGGGACACTGTGCACTTGACTTGAGAACCTCACGTCACGTTGATAGTGCCGGGGGTCAGGGGAAAAATGGACCCAGCCCCCGAACAACGAAACCAGTCTTAGTTGGAGTTCACTTTAGGACGAGGAGTCATATCCCTATCATCCACACCACAACAGCCACACCGCCCCGGCCACGCTCTCATTTCACTCCTGCCTTGGGAAGAAGGCACAGGAGCCTGAACACTGTAACGTCCAAGTTCTTCCCTACAATCATCAGACTATTAAACACTACAAAAAAAGCTAACCTTCAAACTATGAACTGTATCGGTTGCACTAGGAACGTGGGCTTTTTTTTGTTTTTGCAACATATGGCTTTATTGAACATTTTGTTTGTTTATCAAGTTGTCCAGTGAGTACCGTGTTTTCAGCATGTTTTGCTGCTGCAACTAAGAATTCCATTGTTCCCTGTCTGTACAAAAGACAATAAAACATTCTGAAGAAGGGTCTCGACCCGAAACAGCCCCAATTCCTTCTCTCCAGAGATGCTGCCTGTCCCGCTGAGTTACTCCAGTATTTTGTGTCTATCGTCGGTTTAATCCACCATCTGTAGTTCCTTCCTCCACAGAAACAAAACCATCCTTGACTCCCTTGAATCCACAGGTAGAGTTTTAAAACAATCCACCGCCTGCCTTTCCCCAACTGTTTACGAATTGCATTCCTCTCACGGACACTTTCCATTGAAACATTAGAGGGGAGGGAAGGGGAGAGAGAATCAATAAATGGCGCACAGGCTACTCGTGGAAGGCGAGATATAATTAACACATAATCCATATTATGCTGACAAGTTAGATACGGAGAGAGCCCAGTATTATCTCCCCAGACAGCGAGGATGCTAAAACATTTATGTCCCTGTAATATTCCCAATCAGCTCTAAATGTTATTAGTTTAGCTGCACGCCGCTTCCCAGAGAAGGGTGCACTGGGGAACAGTGAAATACTCCGTTCAACGTTTGGAACTGGTCGCTCTGACAACGAAACCGCCTTTCCAAATGTATTCTCCAGTCGATACACACTACCGGCCTTTAACTGGAGGGCTTCTCTCGTTCAAGTGCATCCCCCATACCATCCCCCCACCCCGACATCACACCGCTTCTCAGACCAACACCCACACAAGTCTCTGAAATAAAAAAAACCACTGCGTTAAAATTCCGCTAAACACCTCAAATCTTAACTCGAAATCTTTCCAGCAACTGAGCGCTCGAACTGAACATTGAATTTGTTTAAATCGCAGACTAAATTATGAAATAATTCCTAATTGAGTGTTAAATATCTAAACAGGCTATACGTTAACATTAATCTACTGGGCAATCACTTTATAAATTACCGTTCGTTTTTAATACCTTTTACAGTTGAAACGAACTAACAGGCTGTTTTAAATCCGAGTTTATTTTCGTTTAATTATTCAATGATCTAAGCCTCTTGTTTAAATATGGAAACTCCACTTGCCAAAAGTTATGGGCTTCTTTGAACGAAACCCCGGGTTCTTTATCGACCTGCTGTTTCATAAATCGGAAGCAATTTTGTTTCACATTTTCTAGTTTGGAGATATCAAAACAGACAAATTATTTTAATTGGGTAGATTGCAATTTGAACTTGCTCCTTGATTCCCGAAACGAAGATTGTTGTTGTTTTGGAAAAGGCTGACCGAATGGTTTAATTCTGCAAAGCCAAACATGCTGGATTAATCTCCGAAGAACTTCAAACGATCGCCGCCGAATGTTGTCAGGGCTCAGATAGAGAGGGCTGTTTATAATCTGTAATATCCCCTAATCTGGCAGTTTCTTTTTTGTTCAAACCGCGCATCAACTGAATTCGCCAACAAAAATAAAACATGTTCATTGCAATTGAGAGCATCAAGCGAATATTGAACGAATCACTTGTACTGAGGGGATTGAGGGAGGATAGTTAAACTGCCCCTTGACTAAAAGAGCCCTAGACTTAACCGTCCAAAACAGCATCGCGTTGACGTGGGAAACGCGAATTAAAACGGGACTCACTGCTCGCACTATTAGTGTCTCCTCGTTGGTACTTCAAACCGTTCGAAAAAAAAGAAAGCCCGCCCTTAGAAAACGAAATACCATAAAGATTTACTCAGGTGGTATCGGATATTTTTTTGTTCAATCTGTAAGCGAGATAGAGTTAGCTTTAGGCTTTAAACAAGGAGTACAAATGGGGCTAGGATTTTCTTGAGAAAACTTCGTTTCTATATATTAAGGAGGGCTACATGAATTTCTCCCGGGCTCTACTTGACCAGGTAGGCGAAGTTTTTAAGAAGATTACAAATCTCTTGCGGATCTCCTGCCTTTGATGGTTAGCAATTTTATTTTTGACAATTAAATTTTGCTCTGTGTAACAAGCTGGGCTCCTATTAAACAGGTTAATTGGCGCAGACCGCGGTAAGATCAACGAGGATTGAGGAGGAGGGGGGTGGGATAGACCGCTAACCTTTGAGAGATCATGGGTCTGACCCGAGCCTACTAATGCGAGCGAGATCTAAAGAGGCCACCACCCTTCTTCGCCAAGTCAATAACAGCATCATTATAGAACAGCCCCCGGGGGGATATGGTGGGAGACTCT
Organism: Malacoraja senta; assembly: GCA_038087875.1. Lineage (NCBI taxonomy): Eukaryota > Metazoa > Chordata > Chondrichthyes > Rajiformes > Rajidae > Malacoraja > Malacoraja senta. The sequence continues at coordinate 4,979,653 of CM075987.1, forward strand.
TAAACAAGGCCCTTAGTGGAGTTGGAATGGGAGAAGGATGATTATCACTCACTCTCCACTGCGACCCCTCCAAAAGACCCTTCCCCTCTCCGCCGTATCTCCGCGCCAGCGCCACCGAACGTGGAAAACATTCAACGCCGATCTGAGCTTGGGCTCAGTGTCAAGGCCGGCCTTGAGGGGAGGCGAGGCGAGGGATTTTCGCCATCTGCCAGCGCGGAGACAGTTATTTGGCGCCACTTCTGTAAAACAAAACGCGGATGGGCTGAGATTTGGCCTCGACTTTGAGCGATAATTCGCGTCGAGCTACAATGGATGGAGAGAGAGAGAGAGAGAGAGAGAGAGAGAGAGAGAGAGAGAGAGAGAGAGAGAGAGAGAGAGAGAGAGAGAAGAGAGAGAGAGAGAGAGAGAGAGAGAGAGAGAGAGAGAGAGAGAGAGAGAGAGAGAGAGAGAGAGAGAGAGAGTGCATTTGTACAGGTGGGCGGCAGAATTTAACACTTTGCCCCCAAGACACCAAATCCCAGATGTTTGGAAAGCATATGTTTTGCCGTCTCCCCATTACCCTTAATACTTAATGCAAACGGCTCGTTCAATATTCCCTTGCGTGTTATTGGTAAGCTATCCTTGCGCGAATGGATATGGGATCGTTCCTGCGGGAAATTCGTTCCAACCATTTCCACGTAGCGTCAAACTGCCAGTTTATCCTGATAGTATTTGACCCGTTTTCGTTTAAAAAAAAACGCACCGTCTTTGCAATTAATTAATTGTTTGCTTTAGACTAAAGCTGACCGCGTTTAACGGGAAAGAAAAGTTGAGGTAGTTCCGAGTGGAATAATTTCAGAAAAGTATGTGGATTTTCCATCCTTTATCGCGTTAGCAAACGGCGAGGAGTCCAGAGAGGCCGCGGGGAACAGGAATGGGAGAATTTTCGTTGTGTCCGATCAGTCCTTTAGTGTACAATCGCCAATTGAAAGTTGAGGCGACAGGTGTCCAACTGATAACCTGGACAGGTTGGATTGTGGAATTTGTTTAATTCACGGGGGAGGGTAGAATCAAGGAGCATGGGTTAAGGGGAGGCTTGAGAACGGACATGTTCTTGGATTTGTTAAGGCGATGAAATGTTTGCTTTTATTGAGGTGGAAAAAGACTTGAAAGATCGGAGTTATGGAGAGAGATGCGGCAAATTGAGTAGACTGGATTGGGAAACGAAAAATTGGCAACACTGGTTGGATTGTCCTATGCCGTGGCAATATCATGCTGTTATTTACAGTACTTGGAGGATTTCTGAAATCTCCTGCGAATTTAGACTGTAAAATGTTTGGAAAATAGAGTAGACCCTGGATTGAAATTGGCAAATTGAACACTAAACGTTACTCTCTTCATCTTGTGTCTACACAACGTGGACGGCCTCATGTGGAGGCACAAAAATGCTGGAGTAACTCAGCGGGACAGACAGTCATCTCCGGAGAATAGGAATAGGTGGCGTTTCGGGTCGAGACCCTTCTCCAGAATAGCGTAGTATTTTCGCTGACTGGATAGCGCGCAACAAAAAAAGGCTTCGCGCTGTACAGGTGCCAATAACCTAATCTATTGTAGGATCTGAACCCCTGAACAGTGTCGTGGCGCCGTTTACATTTCACTCTTTGATTACAATTCCACAACACACTCACACCTGTAAAATGCTGGAGGACTGGGCAGCGAGTGTGTATGTGGGCTAAAGCTCCATGAGTTAGGTTAGGTGGCGAGGTAAAGGGACGGTAGTTAGGAATCTTTCTCGCCCCAGACATGAGAACAGTTTTTTTTCCGACATGCTACCCTGTTTTTTTCCCCCCCAGTCATGGAAAGATTTTAACCCTTTGCGCCAATATACTGCCTGGCGCAATCTTTCTCCAACCCCAGGAAAATCCAGACGAGTGTGCAAAGTAATTCTTAGGGAGTCGGGACATCTAGTAATATTCCTACTCAAACACTGACCGGTCTCACTGATATTGAATTTCTCATAACCTCGGTGAAATTAATTGATCTAGTTTGATCGCTTCGTTGTTTTCATAATTAAGGTCCTCATTTGCGGAATTAGTTCTTTTTTGATTCGATATCACGCTAATGCAAGAACGAATTGAAACTTCGAAAGTTAAGATAATTGCTGACCATAATACTATAATAAGAGCGACGATTGCAGTTTTAGACTGCGAAGGACGAGAAAGCAACAGGGTTTAAGACTCGCGACCACGTTGTAAATGTGAGGATAACTAGCGCTCAATACCATATAGCGCTTAGTGAAGAAACAAGCAACTGCAGATGCTGGTTCACAAAAAAAAGACACAAAGTGTTGGAGCAACTCAGCGGATCAGGTGGCGTCTCTGGAGAACACGGGTAGTGGGAAGAAGGGCTCCGACCTGGAAGGGCCCCGACCTGAAACGCCCCCTCTCCAGAGATGCTCCCTGACCTGCTGAGTTACTCCAGCACCGTGTGTCTTTTTCTTTAGAAATTGGTAACATGGTTCCGTTATGGACTCTACCTTGTGTCCATTTGAGTTTTGTGGCCAGTTTTGATGGTTCGCTTTCACTTGGATCTTGTGAAATTCCCACACTTGTCCCTTGCGCCCCGCTTCGACGCGGGCCAGTGTACGACGCGGCTCGGCTCCGCGACCCCAACACTCAATGTTAGGATTATTCAGCAGGTCAGGCCGCGCCTGTGGGAACAGAAACGGGGTTAACGTTTCAAGTCGAATACCGAACGAAATAACTAGAAAGGAAGACAGGAGACGTTTGTTAAGACACAGAGAGTGCGTGGGGAGCGTCCGAGACGAGTTGACTGTGGGGATAAATTGTAACCGCGGATATCTAGTTAATGGGGACACATAGAGCGTGAACACAAGGCAAAAATAATTCAGGAGTTGCAAAATGTAGATCAGGAAGCCGCGCCGGGAAGATCAGAAACCCTGTCCATTTGACACAAGACAGACACAAAATGCTGGAGTAACTCAGCGGGTCAGACAGCATCTCTGGACAGAAGGAATAGGTGACGTTTCGTGTCGAGACCCTTCTTCAGACCCTTTCGCAAACTATGAAACTGGTAACCCCCCCCCCCCCCAAATCAGGTCAATCTTCCCTTCTTAACACTTTCCCTTCAAACTGTTACAGTGACAATAGACCCGAGAAACCGCAGATGCTGGAATCTTAAACAGAAAATACAAACTTCTGGAGGAATCTTACTCGAGGCAAAGGGGGCCATGTCAGCTGTGTTTACACCCATTGCTTTGATTTCAATTCCACTCCCAAGTCACTTTTTGCTGTTGTCAAGATGACAGTTGTTAACAGATCACCCGAGGCTGGCTTTGATTCATGCTTTCAGGCAGACACGCAGTGCTGGAGTAACTCAGCGGGCCATGCAGCATCTCTGGAGAAAAAGGGACGGGTGACGTTTTCGGGTCGGGGCCCTTCTTCAGACTCATGCTTCCATGCTCATACCGGCGTTCTCTGGGCAAAGCGAAAGCGGCCAGCGGAGTGAGATAGCGGGCATACAGGTGAAAGGGTGACCATTCAAATTGACAGGGTCGAGTCCAGCTCTTGCGAGCAACATCAAAGCCCTCGTTTGGGGGTGGGGTCGGGATCAAGGCAATTAAACTCGGCTGCAATTTCCCTGGTTGTATCGAATAAAGCGTGTGGTTACATAAAGATTCGTTCCCTTTTCAGACATTTCAACGAAATCATCTCGGATGAAACTTTGAAAGGTGCCGCCAAATCAGCCCCAAAAACTTTTTTGTTTGTATCTAAAATAAAATCATCTTCCTTTCCAAAATAAAACTCCCAAAAAAGTTTCCGAGCGGGAGAATTTGAAAGAGATGCGTAAACCGCCTACCACGCAAGTATCATCAGAGACTCACTGGTAGGCTAACAGACGATTAAACGAAAGCATAGGCCAGCCAACGTGATTAATTGTCGAAATCCAAGCGGTTACCTTGCCGTTAATAATGTCATTATGTGGCGTTCAAACCCGGGTTCAAAGGAAGCGCCGACCTTTTAAGAGTGTTTCCAATCCAATTTGAAAGATAATTGGTTCCTTGTAGTACTCAATGCGGGGGAAAAAACCCGCATCTTTTCCCTCGTCTGGGTTAGATTCACGCCTTGCAGAGATTTAAACCAACGCGTGCCATCACCGAGAAATAATCGAATCCTCGTATTGTTTCTCGATGGACGCGTTTAACTAACCTCCCACCTGTAACCCAATCGATTAGAACGGGGTCACTAATTTTCAGCATCGGATTACAACGGATCACAGTAACGTTACAGAGTTAATTAATTTAAAACGCCCCCCCCCCATCCCCTCATAAAAAGCAACATTCGTCGAGAATAATGTTCAAAAGTTTAATTTGCAGAATATCAGAAGAAAAATATCCACAGTTATATATAATTTAAGATAGACGCAAAATGCTGGAGTTAAGTCACTGTTCGTGTTATTTTGCTTTCTCGTTAAATTTTAAATGATTGGCGATCGATGGCTGTAAAATATTTTAAAGTTTCTCTGACTAAGTTCAATATTAGTCGTTGATGTTGTATTTATGTAGCATTAATTTGGGGGCAATTTCTCATTTCTAGAAGATAGACACAAAATGCTGGAATAACTCAGCGGGTCAGACAGCATCTCCGGAGAAAAGGAATAGGTGGCGTTTCGGGTCGAGACCCTTCTCCAGACTGAGGGTCAGGGGAAAGGAAAACGAGAGATATAGACGGTGATGTAGAGAGACGTGGAACAAATGAATGAGATATATGCCAAAAAAAGTAACGCCGAGAGTTGATTATTAACGCCGTGGACACTGGTATCGCCACGCTCTGGTCTTCAGCTCGTCCAGAGAACCCGTTTCCAGCATCACCGACAATTTACATTCTATTCCTGGAGTGTCGGACGCAAATGTGTTTTTCATTATTGAATTATCTCAACCACTATTAGATTAAGTGTTTGAAAATAACCCTTCAAACAAACTCAAATTTGGGGGGAGGGGCGCGGGCTAGGAAGATGAACTCGAAAGAACCATTTTGAACCCTTTTAATCAGAATAAACAGTGCACTTGAAGCTGGGAATCTATAAAAAAAACATTCGTCGCTAATCAGATAATTGAAAGCTGATATATCTCAGTCTATATATATATATATATATATATATATATATATATATCAGTCTATATATATCAGTCTATATATATATATATATATCAGTCTATATATATATCAGTCTATATATATATATATATATATATGTATGTATCAGTCTATATATATCAGTCTATATATATATATATATGTATATATCAGCCAATATACATTTGTATATATATTTATACATATATATTTATATTTATACATTTATATTTGCGTGTGATTTTACATACGATGTATATATATATATATATATATATATATATATATATATATATATATATATATATATGTATGTATAGGATGTTATATATATATATACATACGATTTATATATATATATATATATATATATATATATATTTATTTATAAGATTTATATACATGTGATTATATATGTGTGCGTTTCATATATATATATTGATATATGATTTAAATATATATTCTGAAGAAGTGTCTCGACTCGAAACGTCGCCCATTCCTTCTCTCCAGAGATGCTGCCTGTCCGGCTGTGTTACTCCAGCACTTTGTGTCAATTTTCGATATATATATATATATATATATAGTATAAACAAAAATAACATATATGGGGTAACCCCTGGATATTCAGTTCAGTAACTTCACCCAATACTGAACAAACGTTTCGATACGAATAAAATTACACGTTGGTGTTTTTTCAGTGGACGCGCAGTGCCAGGGCGATAGGCTCGGTGTTTAAGCTCTTTTGCTTCGCATGTTGTAAAGGTTCCGTGAACCACAATTTTAGCGGTCATTTATGAACATTGCTTTGGGCTGATTTGTGTGCCGTAATCCACAATTACAATTTAATCGCAACCTTGTCCACCTCTAGGTGTGGAAAGGAATTCGTGGCATTCTATTCCGGAAGGGAAGTCGCGAAGGCACAGAATGCAAGTCGCGGACAATCTGCAACGATTTCTTCCTCAGAGACCCGGGTTCGATCCTGATGTCGGATGCTGTCCGTGTGGAGTTTGCACGTTCTCCCTGTTACCACCAGTCGGAGGGAGGGTCCTAACCCGAAACGTCGCTTATCCACGTTCTCCACGGATGCTACCTGACCCGCGGAATTTGTGTTTGTGACCCAGCACTTTGTGTCTTTTTTTTTGTAAACCAGCATCTGCAGTTCCTTGCGTTCCCCAGTGAGCGCGGGGGTTGAGACACTGTCGAGCTAGAGTTGATAACACCGCAGTCTCCGTCACTGTTGACCCGTTTTCCAAAGCATTTGGATTTGCACAGCGTTCGAGACACCATTTCAGGACTGTGTGTTAAAGTCTGAAGAAGGGTTTCGGCCCGAAACGTTACCTATTTCCTTCGCTCCATAGATGCTGCTGCACCCGCTGAGTTTCTCCAGCATTTTTGTGTACCTACCATTTCAGGACTGTTCAGATATGCTCAACGCCGCTGGTAGAGCGGCTGCCTCACTTCACCAGACATCCGGGTTCGATCCCGTCCTCGGGTGCTGTCTGTCTGGAGTTTGCACGTTCTCCCTGTGACCGCGTGGGTTTCCTTCGGGTGCTCCGGTTTGCTCCCACATGCCCAAAACGTGCGGGTTTGTAGGTTAATTGGCCCTCTGTAAATTTCCCTGAGAGTGTAGGGAGTGGATGAGAAAGTGGGATGACATACATACTAGTGTGAGCTGGTGATCGATGGTCGGCGTGGACTCGGTGGGTCGAAGGGCCTGTTTCCATGCTCTATCTCTAAACTCAAAGTAAGCAATATAAAATTCTTAAAATGTATCTATAACATTTGCATTGAATATAAAATATAACTATAAAAAAACACGACCAATCTGTTAATAATCGAAACATTAACGTCTACTCGAAATAACACGAAATCACGAAATTCAGACTGAAGAAGGGTCTCGACCCAAAACGTCACCCATTCCTTCTGTCCAGTTGTTACTCATTCTGTGTCTATCTTCGGTGTAAACCAGCATCTGTAGTTCCTTCCTACACGAAAATGCGAATTTCTCATTAGATGAGAAGACAACATCAATGTTGTCGACACCGTTTGACCATTTCAGGACAGTGCCGTTCAGAGCAATTGGGAAAAAAATCCTGTTCCATTTAGAGTCATACAGCAAGGAAACAGCCCCACTCGTCTATGCCAACCAAGAAGCCCCATTTAAGCTGGTCTCATTTGCCCGCGTTTGGCCCATATCCAGTTAAACCTTTCCCAACAATGTGGCTGTGTTTAACCGTCATTTAAATGCTTTTATAATACTTGCCTCAACTACCTCCGCTGGCAGCTCGTTCCATTCACCCACCACCCTCTGAGTGAAAAAGTTGCCCCGTCAGGTTCCAATTAAATCTTTCCCCTCTCACCTTAAACCTGTGCCCTCCAGTTCCCGATTCCTAAACTTTGTGGACTCTTTTGTGATGATTTAAGAGAGTCAAGAATGTTTAATTGTCATGTGAAATTCTTACTTGTAGCAGCATGGCAGGCCTGTAAACCCAGTGCCCATAATATATAATAAAGAAAGCAATTCAATAAATTAATAACTGCGAGATTAGTGGCAAAACAAAACCGAAGTCTTTGGAGAAACCAAAACAGTTCGTGATTTATCCGTAAATTTGACAATTGACAATTAATTCGTAAATTTAATAATTGCAAAATTACATGCCTTTTGATCTCAAGAATTAAGTCTGAAAGAGGGGAAGTGAGTGATTGCAATTCTAGGTTCAAACTCTCGGCTATGCCGCGTCCTTGCTGCCATCTCCTGGATTGCAGCGGTACTGCCGTCGCACTTTCCAACTACCGAGAGCAAAGCACATGCAAGGAATCTTCCCAATCTCGCCCTGTGATGGCCCCGTTGTCCTACCTGCAAGACATAAAATGGGAAAATAGATTTCCTAGATTGAAAAATAAACGGAACAGCATTTAAATTAACACCCAACTTGATTATGCTTGTTTTTTGAGGATTCAGAGTAAGATCAATTAGAGACCTACCAAATATTATGTAGAAATAAGGAACTGCATATGCTGGTTTACACAGAGAACACAATGTGCTGGAGTAACTCAGTCTGAAGAAGGGTCCCAAGCCGAAATGCCACCTATCCATGTTCTCCAGAGATGCTGAGTTACTCCAGCACTTTGTGTCCTTTTACCAAAAATATGAGATATTTTAATGTTTGTACTTATTGCACATTATTACGTATTTAAGAGTACTGATAAATTTGAACTTAGCCTAATATTTTCACGGTTTCACTGTTCTCTACCTTAACATTTTTGTTATTGGATTAAAAAAATATTGGAAACGTTACTTGTGTCCTTGCGTCGTCTCCGATGGGAGGATTTTCACGAACAGGAGGGTATATCAGATCAGGATCATTAGTCTTGACTTTACTTGGGGGGAAAGTACATCAGGGTATGAATGAAACAGACGACCTGTGGAAGAGCAACAAAATAGTTGTTCAAATAAAGATAGCTGCTAGACCGGCGAAACCCCCCAGGGGGCAGTGTCGAGCCGGGTAGGAATTAATTAGAGCCCTGGTTCACATTATATTAGGTTGAATAAGATCTATTGATCTGTGGAATAAATCACTGCCCATTAAATCATTTGGAATTTACAGCTAATACCATTACCATTGTGCATAAATATTTCTGTGTTGTGAACTACTTTTCCAGTTCTTTGATGGTCAGAGATTGCTTTCCTGTTTCCAAGTGACGTGTTGCCCCGTTTCAAGTGGGAAGTTACGACCGCGTTTGAGTCAAGGCTTAATAATTCTTGGTATGCATGTGCCGAAAAATGAAGGCAGTTAGTGGGAGTCTGGGTCCAATCTGAATCCAAAGGAGCAAAGCCAAATCAGAGTCATACGGCATCACCGCAGGCCCTTCGGCCCAACTTGTCCATGCCGACCAATATACCCCACCGAGCTAGTCCCATGTGGCTCACACCCCCCCCCCCCCCGCCACAAACTGTCCAACTATCTTTAAATGTCCAACTGCCTTTTAAAACTGCTCTCCATTATAAATAGACTGTAGCACACCACCTGGGAGGGCTTAGGAAGCTCGGCCTCTCCCCAACGACTCTCACCAACTTCTACAGATGCACCGCTAAAAGCAATTTATCGCAGTGCATCACAGCATGGTTTGGGAACAGCTCCATCCAAGACCGCGAGAAATTGCATAGAATTGTGGACGCAGCCCAGACCATCGCACAAACCAACCTCTCTTCCATTGACTCCATTTATACCTCACGCTGCCCTCAAGGCCAGCAGCATAATCAAGGATGAGTCGCACCCCGAACACTCCCTCTTCTCCCCTCTCCCATGAGGCAAGGGGTACAGAAGTGTGAAGACACACACCTCCAGATTCAGAGACTGTTACTTCCCAGCTGTTCCCAGGCAACTGAACCATCCTACCACAACCAGAGAGCAGTGCTGAACTGCTATCTACCTCATTAGAGACCCTCGGACGATCTTTGATCAGACTTTACTGGCTTTATCTTGCATTAAGCATTATTCACATTATTCTCTTTATCCGGTATCTGTACACTATGAGTGGCTCGATTGTAATCATGTGTTGTCTTTCCGCTGACTGGTTAGCATGCGACAAAAGCTTTTCACTGTACCTCAGTACATGTGACAATAAACTAAACTAAACTAAACATTTAAAAGTGCAAATTAAAGTTTATATGACACATCTTGCAGTAAATTTTTAATGGTAATATTTTACAACTAAATGGACATTTCCAATCAATACAGGAGCATGTATTACATACAATAAGGTGGTTTGCTGATATCATTGAGCAAATAGGGGGGAAAAATAGAGGAAAGACTATGGGTGGTCACGGTGGCGCAGCGGTAGAGTTGCTGCCTTACAGCGAATGCAGCGCCAGAGACCCGGGTTCGATCCCGGCTGCAGGTGCTGTCTGTACGGAGTTTGTACATTCTCCCCGTGACCTGCGTGGGTTTTCTCCGAGATCTTAGCTTTCCTCCCACACTCCAAAGATGTACAGGATTTGTAAGTTAATTGGCTTGGTAGAAAATGTAAAAATTGACCCTAGTGGGTGTAGGACAGTGTTAATGTGTGGGGATCGCTGGTCGGCGTGGAGCCAGTGGGCCGAAGGGCCTGTTGCCGCACTGTATCTCCAAACTAAACTCAACTTAAGTCCCATCCCGGTGATTCCTACCTCTCCCCGCTCCCGTCAGGCTGAAAGGTACAGAAGTTTGAACGCCTGCATCCCCAGACTCAGGAACAACTTCTTCCCCTCTGTTATCAGGTTTCTGAACGGTCCTTCCATAAACCAGGGTACTGTCCGATTCACCTCTACCCCATTGCGGACATTGGACGTTGTCTATGGAACTGGTGCACTACAATGCTGAGAACTATATTCTGCACTCTGTATCTTCCCCTTTACCCTGTCTATTGTACTTGAGTGTATTTATTTACGGTATTATCTGAGCCAACTGGAGAGCATACAAAGCAAATCTTTTCTCAGTACCCCTGTACACTTGACAATAATACACTTGAACCTAAATCTAAAAATTGGAAGGACATTTTTGGAAGAATCATTGCTGGTATCTCTGATTTGGTTGGCTGCCTGATTTATGATCTGTGCTGAATCCTGATTAATGTTGACCATGTATTGACCAACGAACCTTAGTCCCTATCACAACAATACCTTGAGATACAGATTCTCATGAAAAAGACAAGCTGCCAGGGAAACTCAGTTATTTAGCTCAAGATTGCAGCATCCGCATTCTCTTGATTCCTCCTCCTTGATTCTCTGACATATGATGAAAGAATGGATCAACTCGGCTTATATTCGCTGGAATTTTGAAGGATGAGAGGGGATCTTGTAGAAACATATACAATTCTTAAGGGATTATACAGGCTAGTAGGCCCCCCTCGGTCATGACTGACCATGGGTGATGCATCCTGGTCGGATGCAAGCCTGGGCGATGTCATATGGAGGACAGGCTGTTGCCCATGCAGCACGTCTCCCCTCTCCACGCCGCTGATCGATCCAAAGGACCAGCAGGGCCGTTACAGTTTGGCATCAGCACTGTCGCCTTAGGGGCTCCGACTACAGATTTTCTTGAGGTTTACTCCTGGAGCCTTTTCCATGACTGGATATGGCCACAAGTCAGTGGAGGTTTTAAATCAGAGTTTTCCCTCTCCTAGGTAGGAGGGAAGATGTACTGGCTAGATACAGGAAAAATGTTCCCGATGTTGGGGGAGTCCAGAACCAGGGGTCACAGTTTAAGAATAAGGGGTAGGCCATTTAGGACTGAGATGAGGAAAAACATTTTCATCCAGAGAGTTGTAAATCTGTGGAATTCTCTGCCACAGAAGGCAGTGGAGGCCAATTGACTGGATGTTTTCAAGAGAGAGTTAGATTTAGCTCTTAGGGCTAAAGGATTCAAGGGATATGGGGAGAAAGCAGGAACGGGGTTCTGATTTTAGATGATCAGCCTGATCATATGGAATGGTGGTGCTGGCTCGAAGGGCCAAATGGCCTACTCCTGCATGTATTTCCTATGCTTGTATGTTTCATCCTTGAGTCCAAATCTGTACATGTCCTCATCCCTTCCTGTCTTTCTCATTCACTCCAGCATTTGAGTCCCTTCAACACCAGCCTCTTGTAGATGTTTACATGGCTGTTGCCACAATAAGACCCAATCCTAATCTATGTTATTCACTTTCTAAATCTCCCTCTCTGGGCCTCTCTTGTTCTGCCACTAAGATGCCCATGAAAGCTCTTTGGTTGAGCTTTCTCTATACAAACCGCAAAACAAAACAAAAACTCCTGCAGTTCAGGTGAAAGGTCAGTAATGTGCACTTTGGTTCCTCTCCTACCAATGCCACCTGACCTACTGAGCATTTCCAGCATTTTGATTGATTGACTGAAAGATACAGCACGGAAACAGGCCCTTCGGCCCACCGCGTCCATGCCAGCCACCAATCGCCCGTTCACACTCGCTCTACGTTATCCCACTTTCTCATCCACTCCCTACACACTAGGGGCAATTTACAGAGGGCCCGCACGTCTTTGGGATGTGGGAGGAAACCGGAGCACCCGGAGGAAACCCACGCGGTCACGGGGAGGACGTGCAAACTACACACAGACTGCACCCGAGGTCAGGATCGAACCGGGATCTCCGGTGCTGTGAGACAGCGGTTCTACCCGCTGCGCCATTGTGCCGCCACTGAAAAGAAAGTGAAAGGATTGTTGAATTGTCCAAGGACTCCTTGTGGCCCAGATTTGTGGCTCTTCAGAAATAGGGTCTCAGTGACCACTGCATCCTCCAATGAGGTGGATGGAGGGAGGGTGAGAGGGTGAGAGGGTGGATGCCAATTTTACAGTACAGACCACACCCGAGGTCAGGATCGAACCGGGATCTGTGAGAGAGCAGCTCTACCAGTTGTGCAACTGAGGGTGTCAGGGGTTATGGGGAGGAGGCAGGGGTATGGGGTTGAGAGGGAGAGGTAGATCAGCCATGATTGAATGGTGGAGTGGACTCAAATGGTCAAATGGCCTAATTCTGAGAGAATGGAGCAGCTGGGCTTGTACACTCTGGAGTTTAGAAGGATGAGAGGGAATCTCATTGAAACTTATAAGATTGTTAAGGGTTTGGACACGCTAGAGGCTGGAAACATGTTCCCGATGTTGGGGGAGTCCAGAACCAGGGGCCACAGTTTAAGAATAAGGAGTAAGCCATTTAGAACGGAGACGAGGAAACACTTTTTCTCACAGAGAGTGGTGAGTGTGGAATTCTCTGCCTCAGAGGGCGGTGGAGGCAGGTTCTCTGGATGCTTTCAAGAGAGAGCTAGATAGGGCTCTTAAAAATAGGGGAGTCAGGGGATATGGGGAGAAGGCAGGAACGGCGTACTGATTGGGGATGATCAGCCATGATCACATTGAATGGCGATGCTGGCTCGAAGGGCCGAATGGCCTACTCCTGCACCTATTGTCTATTGTCTATTGTCTGCTCCTAGAACTTATGAGCTTATGAATTTACTGAGGTGCAAAACATTTTTGTTTCAGCTTTGTAGCATTCATAGCATTTAGGTTTTCCATTCTTTCACCATGTTGAACAGTCACCACAATGCAGCTAAGAATTTAAGATTGAGAGCAGTTAATCTCTAACCGAAGATAGACACAAAAAGCTGGAGTAACTCAGCTGGACAGGCAGCATCTCTGGAGAAATGGACTAGGTGACGTTTCGGGTCGAGACCCTACTTCAAGGGTCTCAACCCGAAACGTCACCCATTCCTTCTCTCCACTGTTACTGAGTCACTCCAGCTCTTTGTGTCTATCTTGGGTTTAAAACCAGCAGCTGCAGTTCCTTCCTACGCAGCTAATAATTTTCTGCTCTGGGTTCAGATTTGCGGCATCTGCATGGTTTTGGTTAGACCCTTTGCCAGGAGGACATCTGACAGCAGTTTGAGCGGAGATTAAGTGCTCTCGAGGCCCGGGGATCTGTAAAGCCCATTCATGAAAGTGAATTAGGGACCAGGTCTTAGACGTCTTTGTAGCTTATTTTCAAAGGTTCAATCATTGGGAGAACAGCGATATTCCCAATTGCTGGCTTTTAGCCTCCGTGAGGAATAGAATTCCATGCATCTGCTGAAGCTAAGAGACGCGGACCTCTCTGGTGAACAAGGCTCCAGGTTGCCAGTAAAACTGCAGAGTGCTGTGAGCTTAGCACGCTTTCCCAGACTCAGCAGAGATTCAACGATTCTATGAACTTTGCTTTGCCTCTGAAACTCCACTTGCAATATTTAGTCCGCGATAAAACTGCCCTGCTGTAAGTTCATATGCTCATAGGTTATAGGAGCAGAATTAGGCCATTCAGCCCATCACGTCTACTCCACCGTTCAATCATGGCTGATCTATCCCTCTCAACCCCATTCTCCTGCCTTCTCCCCATAACCCCTGACACCCGTATCAAAGAGGGTGGCCAAGTCCAAGTCCACAGAGGGAGTTACATAGAACCTAGAACAGCAGAGCACAGGAACAGGCCCTTCGGCCCACAATGTCTGTGCCGAATATGCTGCCACGACCAATTCCTATCAACCTGCACATAATCCGTATCCTTCCGTTGCTTCCAGTCTGTCCAATAGTCTCTTAAACACCACTATCGTATCTGCCTCCACCACCATCCCAGACAGCTCGTTCCAGGCACCCACCATCCTCTGTGTAATAGAACTTGCCCCGTGCATCTCTTTTCAACTTTGCCCCTTTTATCATAAAGCTATGCCCGCCAGAATTTGATTTGTACCTCTGATAATTTCACGTGCTTTTATCTGGAGTTGGCTGTTGAGAATCAACAAGTGCGTGCTATGTATGTCAGGCAAGGTCAGGCAAGGTCAGGCAAGGTCAGGCAAGGTCAGCTCTGATGCTCTGAACTAATTTTCTCTCCATTGTTTCTGCCTTTTTCCAGCATTTTCTGTTTTTGCCCAAGATCAGAAGCCTCATTCTGAATTCAGTTCCACCTCAAAGAGTCATAAAGCTATTCGGCATGGAAGGCGTGCTCTTCCTCTCTTCCAGCTTTCTTCCCCCGCCATCTCCCCACCCACCCACCCCTGTACTAACTAAGGACCTTGAAGATTTTTGTTGGCACTAGTATTGGGGTTATGAATTTATTGAACTTTTGTTCATCTACACACATTGAGTTTACAGACCCATTAAGGGCCTGTCCCACTTGGGCGACCTAATCCGCAAGTTCTGGCGAGTTTGCCCTCGACTCTTACTCGCAGCATGGTCGACACGAGGTTGTAGGAGGTCTTTGTAACTCTCCTTCAAGCTAGGTCATGCTAGGCCGTGGCATATTTTTCAACATGTTGAAAAATGCCCGCGAGTAAAATAAGGTCGCCATGGAAAAAAATAGATTCTTTTTTTACTCATAGGTTCAGTCATAGTAGGCCGCCATGTTAGTCGTAGGTAATCGAGGGTAGTCGAAGGTAATCGAAGGTAGTCTAAGGTAGTCGTAGGTAGTCTTCAACATAGTCGAAGGGAGGTCGAAGGAGGTCGTCTTCACTCTCGACTATTCGGTGTCCAATTTTCCCGAAGTTAGTCGTAGCTAGTCGAAGCTAGTCTTCAACATAGTCGAAGGAGGTCGAAGGAGGTCTTCAACATGACATTTTTTAAAACTCTCCTAAACTCTTCTAAACTCACCAATTAGGTCGCCCAAGTGGGACAGCCCCTTTATGCTGCTACAAGTAAGAATTTCATTGTTGTCGGAACATATGACAATTAAACACATGAGTATAGGGGTTGGGAGGTCCTGGTGTAGTTATATAAGACGTCGGTGAGGCCACATTTAGAGTGCTGTGTTCAGGTTAGGGTACCATGTTATAGGAAAGATGTTGTCAAGCTGGAAAGGGTGCAGAGAAGATTTACGGGAATGTTGTCAGGACTCAATGGCCTGAGCTATAGGGAGCGGTTGAGTAGACCAGGACTCTATGCTTTGGAATGCAGGAGGATGAGGGGTGATTTTATAGAGGTGTACAAATTCATGAGAGGAATGGATCGGGTAAACATAATTGGGCCTGTCCCACCAACGCAACCTTTACAGGCGACTGCCGGCACCCGTGATAGGTCGTCGAAATTTTCAACAGGCTTGTATGGTCATGAGAGGTCTCCTATGGTCATAAGAGGTCACCCGCGACATGTCACCAAGGGTCGCCTGTATGGTCGTGAGAGGTCTCCTATGGTCGTGAGAGGTCTCCAAAGAGTCGTAGTGTCTTACTGGTCGCCGCTGAATTTTCAACATGTTGAAAATTTCGGCGACCTATCAAGGGTGCCGGCAGTCGCCTGTAAAGGTCGCGTAAGTGGGACAGGCCCTTTAGTCTCTTGCCCAGAGTAGGTGAAATCGAGAACCAGAAGTCATAAGTTTGTGAGGGGGGGAAAGATTTAATAGGAACCTGAGAGGAGGTAGAGGAGGTAGTTGAGGTGGAGGAGGTAGTTGAGGCAGGTACTATCACAATGTTTAAGAAACATTTAGACAGGTACATGGATAGGATAGGGTTATAGGGATATGGACCAAACACAGGCAGGTAGGACTAGAGTAGATGGGGCATGTTGGTCGTTGTGGGCAAGTTGGGCTGAAGGGCCTGTTTCCAAGCTGTATCACTCTCTAACTGCGGCTCGATTGCAGTCCGTCTGTCTTTTTTTTAATTTTTGTCTCATTAAATGTATGTTTTTGATTCTAGTTTTTGTTATTTTTTAGCTGTGTATATGTGGGGGGGTGGGGGAAACTGTTTAATCTCTTCTGTGTACGGGGACCCGACTTTATCCCTGTCGGGTCTCCGGTGTCATTGGGCCTAACATCGTGGAGCCGGCAGCGGCCTGCAATCGGAACCAACCTGAGGGCTCCAGTCGTGGAGCCTGCGGACTCGCCATCGCGGAGCTGGCCGACTTCGGAGCGGGGAGAGCTGTGGTGGCGCGCGGCTGCAACCCGACTTCGGAGGCTCCGGCCGCAGGCCCGGTGGACAGGAACATCGGGAGCTCGCAGGTCCCTGGTGGGAGACCGCTTTTCGCAGCTCCCGCAACGGCAACTTCTCCCGCCGGTATGGCGGGTTTTAAATGACTCGGAGCGGGGCCTAACATCGCCCGGCGCGGCTTAACGGCCGCGGGACTTACCATCACCCACCGGGGGCTTTAACATCGGGAGCCCCAGTCGCCTCGACATTGCAGGTGGACTGCTGGACCGCGGGAGAAGAACAAAGGGAAGAGATAAGACTTTTGCCTTCCATCACAGTGATGGATGTTTGTGTAAATTGTGTTAAGTGTGGGTCTTGTTTTTTTTTGTCATGTTAAGACTGTAGAAAATGCAATTTCGTTCAAACCAAGCTGTTTGAATGACAATAAAAGGCATTCTATTCATTCTATTCTATTCTATTCTAATTGTATGAGTTTTGAAGGACAATAGGAGATGAAAAATAATTTCTGACTTTGCCAGTGACACCCACTGTGTGAAAAATGAAAAGTAATATAAATCTAATTATATCATACTTCATATCTATATCACAAACACTTAGCTATTTGTATTTCAGGGAATCCCATCATCCAAACTAATGTTGAAGAAAGAACTGCAGATGCTGGAAAAATCGAAGGTCGACAAAAAAGCTGGAGAAAAAGGTTTATCCAAACTAATGTAATCTCATTATATACAGGAACACTGCACTATCCAAGGCTGTTAGTTCCTACTTTAGAAACACTTCTTAAGCAACAGATCTAAGCAACAGAAGATAGACACAAAATGCTGGAGTAACTCAGCGAGACAGGCAGCATCTCTGGAGAGAAGGAATGGGTGACGTTTCGGGTCGTGACCCTTCTTCAGACTGCACGTCAGGGGATAGGGAGACAGAGATATGGAGGGGTAAGGTGTGAAAACGAGATATCAAAGGGGACGATGTTCAAGGAAAATGTAGAATGGATCATTGTTAGCTGAGGAGAAGGTGACAACAAGGCATAAAATCAGTAAGATTTAACCAGGAGGGCAGTCAAACAAGTCAGAGAACTAGGATGGGGGAGGGATGGAGGGAGAGGGGAAAGCAAGGGTTACTTGAAGTTGGAGAAGGAGTGGCCTCTGCATTATTTGTAAAAGACATCCTGTCGCCTCACCTGTGACCAGTGTGGTGTTGGGGATGATGCCAGGTTTGGCAGTGACCACACCGACACTCGCAGTAGGGTGAACTCATGTGGGTTATTCTATTTACAGCGGTAAAAAAGTCCAGGACCACATGGGGGCGCTGTCCCTCTCCGTCAGGGTGCAAGTGCGGAGGCTCTGGCTGTCTCGGGCTTGTCCCGGCAGCTCAGAGCTGGTCCTCGAAGCAGGAGGCGTTGCTATGTCAGGCTTCCCCCTGCAGTTCACCCTCGCCTTGAGAGGAATGGCTGACAGTGCAGGTCTCTTCCTGGTGGCTCCGAAGGGACAACACTGGTGGTCTTTGGATTACAGCTGGTGGCCAGACTTTGCCTCTGTTTGTGGGCACAATTCCTCATTGTCCATGGGCAGTAAGAGGCATTGGTGTCTTGGACTTGTCCCGGCCACTCAGTCTAAGGCTCAGTAGAGCTGGCTGTCTGGGGCTTCTTTCCCAGCAGTCCAGTCTGAACCACACAGTGGTGCTGGTGGTGTCGCGTGTGGCTCAACGGCTCAGTCTCCTCCAACCTGCCACAGGGGAACCCAGCTGGCAGGGAGGCACCCCACTTTCTTTCCGCTCATCGCTCTTTTCTACCTTCTTCATTCTCTCCTGCTTCTTATCTCGTCCTCTCCCTTAGCTGGCTCTCTAAATCTCTCCGTAGAAAAAACCTCCGAAGTCCTTAGTGCCACCAAAGACAGTTCAAGGTTGAGGTCAGTTCCCAGCATTTAACCGTTTAAAGAATTCGAGAGGTTACAATGTATATTCTTCGACTTGGGTCCCGTGGTCATGAATCCCACAGGGACACCACCTTATGGATGAATACATTTCTCTTCATCTCTCTGCAAAATGTCCCACTGCCCCTAGCTGGAAACTGTGCATCAGTTTGGCCTTCTCCAGACTGGGGAAACATTATCCCTGCATAATCCCTGTGAAACCCGTTCCGAAATTCATTCTTTCCTGCATTTCCTGAATTATTGAGTTACGGAGCCATAAAGTATGGAAAGTGTCTCTTCCGCCCAACGTGTCCATAGTTTAGTTTATAGATACAGCGCGGCCCTTCGGCCTACCGAGTCCGCACTGACCACCGATCCCCGCACCTTAACACCATCCCACACACACCAGGGACAAATTACACTTATACCAAAGACAATTAACCTACAAACCTGCACGTCTTTGGAGTGTGGAAGGAAACCGAAGATCTCGGAGAAAACCCACGCGGATCACGGGGAGAACGTGCAAACTCCGTACGGACAAGCTTGCATAGTCAGGATCGAACCCGGGTCTCTGGCTCTGTAAGGCCCCCTAACAGTTGCCTAACTGTTTGCGCCTGGCCCATATCCCCACCAAACCTTTCCTTTCCATCCTAAAATGGATGGCCACCTACCTGACCACGTCGTGGTCTATCTGCTTACATTTAAGACTAGGGGCTCCCATCCTTTAGGCATGAGCTGTAAACCAAGACCTAGCTTATATAATGATAACATTAGACCAGATCCACTCTATCTAGGTTCCACATCTCTCTTGCCCGTTTCATATATCAGGCACTTACTCCAGTTAACAATGGGCATGAAATTGTGCGTTATCGGCTTTAATCGTCTGTCAGAAAAATGATGTGGAAAATGCAGATTTTCACAGTAACTAAAGTCCTTCAGGGAAAGAAACCTCCGGTCCTCACCCTGTCTGGCCCACAGTGACTTCAGACCCATGAGACCGTCTCAACCAAAGCCACTCAGCTCAAAGGAGATTAGATATGGGTGTTAAAGCATATTGATGTGAACTGCTTTCCAAAGGCCTGGATTTTCCAGTTATATTGATACCGTTACACCGGATGATTGCCGACCCTGCTCTCTGAGGGTGGCGGCATCTTTGGAGGTTCTACACATTTTGCACAGAAAGTTGTTGCCAGTGATTCACATCCTCTTCTCAGCTGTTTCCACCTTTGCCGTGGAATGACCCAGGTTGACATAATGTTGCAGTGTTTACAGAGTAGCCTTGCTTTAAACTACCCTTTAGATAAACAGACAAAGGCAGAACAATGACTGTAAATGGCGCGATTGTAATCATGTACTGTCTTTCCACTGACAAACCAAAAAAGCCAGAGTTTTAAAGAACTGTGCAGCAAGCTTAGCTCCAGTCTTCCAAAAGATTTTTCAGAAGTCCGTGGATAGTGGAGAACTCCCAGAAGATTGGCTGAATGCTAACATTGTCCCCATCTATAAAAAAGGAGATAGGATAAATCCTGCAAATTATTGCCCAGTTTCACTGACCTCCACACCATGCAAGATTCTCCAACATATTCTCCAACATATTCTCCAACATATCACCGACATATTATGGACCATATTGACTTCCACAAGGTACTAACAAACTTCCAACATGGCTTTAGACAGGGTCGATCATGTGAAACCCAACTGGCGGGACTCATCGATGATCTAGCCAGGTCACTCGATAACAAGGGTCGGACTGACCTGATTATATTAGACTTCAGTAAGGCTTTTGATAAGGTTCCCATAAGCGGCTCCTGTATAAGCTCAACCATGTAGGAATAGACGGCAACCTCTTAAAATGGATTGAGTTCTTTTTGACAAGGAGACACCAGCGAGTTCTCTTGGAGGGAGAGACGTCTATTGAAACTTCTGTGACATCAGGTGTACCACAGGGGACTGTCATGGGTCCATTGCTCTTCCTACTGTATATCAATGACATTCCAAATGCAGTTTCGTCCAGAGTTCGACTCTTTGCAATGATGCCATAATTTATAGAGAGATTAAAACACCAGAAGACAGCTTGTCCTTACAGGATCTGGATGCTCTCTGTGAGTGGGGGAAAACCTGGCAGATGTCATTCAATACAACCAAATGTCATACCATGCATGTCTCACACAAGATCAAACCACTTTTATCGGAATACAATATGGGTAGCCATACGTTGCTTGCTGTCGACCATCACCCATATCTAGGAGTCGAATTAAGCAAAGATTTAAGTTGGGCGACGCATATTAATCAAGTGTCTAATAAGGCAAATAGAACTCTCGGCCTTCTCAAGAGAAATTTTCACGCATGTATTACATCCGTCAAAGAGAATGCCTACAAGTCCTTGGTCAGCCCCAAATTGGAGTATTGTGGAGCCGTATGAGATCCTTTCAACAACAACAACATCACCCTGGAGAAAGTACAAACAACGAGCAGCCCACTTTGTATGTCATGACTACAAGTGCAAATCAAGCGTGAATAATATGCTGACTTCTCTCGGATGGGATACGCTCGAGCTCCGCAGAATCAGGCCAAGACTTTTTGCAATTTACAAGGAGATTCACAAAATCACGCCATCAAATCTCCTGTCATCCCAGAGCACCAACTGCCATGAAACAAGACAAAATAACGGTCCCTACATCATCAACTAACTATATTTCAATAAACTTTGCTACCAATATTCCCTTTACCCAAGGACGATAAGGGAATGGAATTTGTTACCACCCAACACACTCGCTGCCCCCGATGTTAAGTCATTTAAAAAGGGGATTGAGCAACTAGATCTCCTCAACTTGGTCAAAAAGGCCCACTTCAAAATTTAATCGCTACTCTACTCACTCCGACCTGTGCGGGATAACCACTGATGAGGTGTTTGTGCAGTAATTTTGTGCAGTAATTTTGTGTTTTTGGATGGAATTCTGTCCCTGATTTGTGTATTGGCCTTTATAACTTATTTTTTTTAATTCTGATTATTCTGATTATATGTTAACCATAAATCTCTGTAAGGTGTCCTTGAGACCTCGGTATAAGGCGCCCATAAATAAAATTCATTATTATTATTATTATTAATCAACCAGAACCAGATCCAGGATTGGTTAGCACACAACAAAAGCTTTTCACTGTTCCTCAGTACAGGTGACAATAAACTAAACTAAACTAAACTCTAGAAATATAATTTTAAGCACACAGGCTTTAATTCCTTCTTAAATATATATTGAGGTGTTTTAGTTTAGTTTAGTTTGGTTTAGTTTATTATCACGTGTAGCGAGGAACAGTGAAAAGCATTTTCGTTGCGTGTGGTCCTGTCAGCTGAAAGACTATACATGAATACTATCAAGCTGCCCATAAGGTCTTGACATGAAACGTCACCTATTCCTTTTCTCCAGAAATGCTGCCTGACCTCCAGCTTTTTGTGTCTATCGCAGTGTACAGATACAGGAAAATGGGAATAACGTTTCGGGCAAGATAAAGTCCAGAAAAGTCTGATTAAAGATAGTCCTAAGAAGTTCTTTATTGAACATAGAGCATAGAACAGTACAGCACAAGAACAGGCCCTTCAGCCCACAATATCAGTGCCGAACATGATGCCAAGACCAACTCTAATCTGCCTGCACATAATCCATGTCCCTCCATTTCTTGCCACTATCTATGCCACTATCTACCTCCACCACTTACTCTGGCATCATGTTCAAAGCATTCACCACCCTCTGTATAAAAAACCTGCCTCGCACAGCTCCTTTAAACATTGCAGCTCTCACCTTAAAGCTATGCCCTCTAGTATTTGATTTTTCCACCTTTGGAAACAGGTTCTGACTGTCTACCCTATCTATGCCTCTTATAATTTTATCTCCCTGCAATCTCTGGCATTTCAGAGCGAACAATCTAAATCTGTCCACCCTCTCCCTGTAGCTAATGCCCACTAATCCAGACATCATTCTGGTGAAACTCCTCTGCAACCTCTCCAAAGCCTCCGCATCCTTTTTTGTAATGGGACAACCAGAACTGCACACAATACTCCAAATGCGGCTGGATCAAAGTCCTATACAGCTGCATCACAACTTTCTAACTTACACTCAATTCCCTGACCCTATGCAAGCAAGCATAGGTGAATTAAAGCATAGGGGAAATTAAAATAGTTAGTAACGGGGAGATCATGCACATTTTGGCGGCTCGAGCGCAAGTGTTCGGGGCAATGGTCGCCTAGTCTATGCTTGGTCCCACCAATGTAAAAGAGGCCACATCGGAAGCACTGAATGCAGTAGATGAGGTAAGGTAGGGTGCATGAAAACTGCTACCTCATCTGGAAGGTCCTCTCCCTAAGGCCCACATCACATATATTAGTTCTTTTGATATGTTGAATGTAGAAGCGATCTGGTGACTCAAGTTTAGTTTAATTTAGTTTGATTTAGTTTAGTTTTGTTTAGATTAGTTAGTTTATTGTCACATGTACCGAGGTACATTGAAAAACGTTTTTTTTGTTGCGAGCTGTTCAGTCAGTGAAAGGTCTATACATGATTACAATCAAGCTGCCCTCAATGTACAGGTGTAGGATAAAGAGTATCACATTTAGTGCAAGATAAGGTCCAGTAAAGTCCAATTAAAAATAGACCCAAGAAGCTTTTTACTGGGGGCATGAACATTGAATTCTCCCTATTTTGCTAGCCCCTGCTGTCTCCTCCCCTTCCTATCTCTCCCTCAGCCCTCGGGCTCCTCCTCCTCCTTTTTCCTTTCTTCTCCCTGCCCCCCCTCCCCCCACCCCCTATCAGTCTGAAGAAGGGTTTCGGCCCAAAACGTTGCCTATTTCCTTCGCTCCATAGATGCTGCTGCACCCGCTGAGTTTCTCCAGCATTTTTGTGTACCTTCGATTTTCCAGCATCTGCAGTCCCTTCTTGAAAGCTTTTTATTAGATTAGTAGTTTATTGTCACATGTACCGAGGTACAGTGAAAAGCTTTCTTGTTGTGTTATCCAGTCAGCAGAAAGTCTATTCTTGATTACTGTCAGAAGAAGGGTCTCGACCTGAAAAATCACCTATTCCTTTTCTCCAGAGATGCTGTTTGACACGCTGAGTTACTCCAGCTTTTTGTGTTTATCTTCGGTTTAAACCAGCATCTGCAGTTCCTTCCTGCAGACACATGATTACAATCAAGCTGTCCACAGTGTGCAGATACATGATAAAGAAAATAACATTTAGTGCAAGAAAAAGTCCAGTAACGTCCGATTAAAGATGGTTTGAGGGTCTCCAATGAGGTAGATGGTAGGTCACAACCGATCTCTAGTTGGTGAGAGCATAGGTGAAAGGGAAATTAAAATAGTTAGTGACGGGGAGATCCTGCAGTTGCTTGATAACAGATGGGACGAAACTGTCCCTGGATCTGGAGGTGTGCGTTTTCACACTTCTGAACCTCTTGTATGATGGGAGAGAGGATAAGCGGGGGTGAGACTGGTCCTTGATTATGCTGCTGGCCTTGCCGAGGCAGCGGGAAGTGTAGGTTGAGTCAATGGAAGGGAGGTTGGTTTGTGTGATGGTCTGGGCTGCGTCCACAATTCTCTGCAATTTCTCGTGGTCTTGGAAGGAGCTGTAGCCATACAGGGAAATGTATGCCCTTGACCCAACAGTATCTCTCAGTGACCTCATGGTGGGGGTCAAGGAAAGAGCGTTCACGTCACGGCCAATCTTTAATCGGACTCGATAAGACGAAGACCTCATGCTAAATAGAAGGATAGGTGAGTCAGAAACTCACCTGATCAAGTGCTTTCTCATGCTCATCCAGCGGTAAGCAATTTGCTTTGTAATTTGTAAGAGCAAAGGCTCTCATTCAAAGAATCTCTTGCAGTTTTCTTTCATGTTCTTCTTGCAAGTATGCTTGATGCAAACCCGCCAGTGTTGGTACTCTGCATATATCTGGAGGTCAGATGAAGGTCAAATTAACGTATCTTATTTTTATCGAGGCCTTACAATCTACGAACACAATGCATTTTATGCAAAAGATGCGAAGTGGATGAACAAAACAGAAAGATGTTTAATGAACACAGGGGGAAAATAGGAATCATTTATTGTTATTTCCTAAAATAAAAAAATCAGCATGAACACGACTAACATATCTCACTATAATACTACATTGTGTCCTGTCTATTACCTGATCAGACCTTAAATTCTGCTATTTCTTATAAAGGAATGTCATAATCTCAACCAGATTATTGCTACTAATAAGAATGGGCTCCAATGCAGGCATGGTTTTTATTAAGCTAATGGCACACAACAATGCACTGAAAGGGCCTTTTGTGACCACACTTCAAATCGATGTCTAATATTATATATCTTTTTTCTAAATTTACCCTTATGGTCTCAGCGGACTGACAGTTTTTGATTGTGCAACTGAAATGCTTGTGCAAGTTTCTACTAAATACCCTCCAAGATCAAGATTATTACCAATGACAAGCAAAGAAAGGGTCGAAGGATATATATTGACCGAGACACTGGGGGATAACTCACGGAATGTTATCCTTGGCTGAATATCTTTTGTGGAATGGGATGCATAATTCATGTCCACAGTAATCAGCTGCCTTCTTTCATGAATTGTTCACAGGAAGGGCGGCACGGTGACATAACAGTAGAGCTGCTGCCTTGCAGCGTCAAGGGCCTGTCCCACTTTCACCACCTAATTCACGACCTCTGCCGAGTTTGCCCTTGACTCATACTCGCAGCATGGTCGTCACGAGGTCGTAGGAGGGCGTAGGTAGGTCGTATGTAGGTCGTAGCAGGCCGTGATGCTAGTCGTGGCATCAATTAGGTTGGGTGTTTTTTCTAGCACGATGAAAAATGTCCACGAGTAAAAAAGGTCGTGAATTAGGTCGTGAAAGTGGGACAGGCCCGGGTTCATTCCTGACTACAGATGCTTGCCTGTACGGAGTTTGTACGTTCTCCCCGTGACCTGCATGGGTTTTCTCCGAGATCTTCGGTTCCCTCCCACACTCCAAAGACGTACAGGTTAGTAGGTTAATTGGCTTGGTAAATGTAAAAATTGTCCCTAGTGATAGTGTTAATGTGCGTGGATGGCTGGTCGGTGCGGACTCGGTGAGCCGAAGGGCCTGTTTCCGCGCAGTATCTCTAAACTAAACTAAAACTAAAGGGAATAGGTAAATTATATCAAAATGGCCATCGCAGAGGATTTTATACTCCTGGCTGAACTGAAGAAGCAAGCAAGTTGGATCTCTCTGCATTGGAGTGCCAGAGATTCAGCACGGAAACAGGCCCTTCAGCCCACTTAGTCCGTGCAGACCAGCGATCACCCCATACACTGGCACTGTCCTGCACACTAGGGACAATTTACCATTTTTTAACCGAAGCCAAAGAATCTACAAACCTGTACGTCTTTGGAGTGTGGGAGGAAACCGGAGCACCCGGAGAAAACCCACGTGGTCACGGGGGGACACAGGGATACATTTAAAGGAGATCTGAGGGGTACTTTTTCCACACAGAAGTGTCGGTGATGTTGGACAACCTGCCATAAGAAGTATTAAAGGCAGATATAATTACAGCCTTTGAAAGATATTTAAATCCCTGGGGTCCCCCACGACAGGCAGGCTGAGGGGGAGGTACCTGACCAAGCACGGCCCAAAATGAACACCTCAACATAGAAACATACAAACATAGACAATAGGTGCAGGAGTAGGCCATTTGGCCCAACGAGCCAGCACCACCATTCAATATGATCATGGCTGATCGTCCTAAATCAGTACCCGGTTCCTGCTTTCTCCCCATATCCCTAAGAGCTATATCTAACTCTCTTTAGAAAATGTCCAGTGAATTGGCCTTCACTGCCTTCTGTGGCAGAGAATTCCACAGATTCACAACTCTCCACGTGAAAATACTCCAGGTGCGGTCTCAGCAGGGCTCTGCACAACTGCAGTAAGACCTCCTTGCTCCGATACTCAAATCCTCTCGCTATGAAGGCCAACATGCCATTTGCTTTCTTTGCTGCCTTCAATGGTCTGGAGCAGGCGGAGGAAGGTGTCTGGCTGGTGGGTGGAGATCACTGCGGCTGAGAAGGTGAAAGAAGCTTGCAACAGGGAGAGACTCCCAACCGTGGTGGAGTCCATGCCCATGGCCCCGGGACTGTCTCTGTCAAGGACTGTGTGGTGGCTGTCCATGCTTCGTGTTAAAAGATGTCATGCAGAATTGTCCATATAATAATTTTTTTATTATACAAATACTTTTATTCAGAAAACAAAAACAAACATACAAAAGGGTAACATGATCAAAACTGCCATTGTGGCAGTTTACAATACAACAGTCATCAATTTTAAAATAACGTTATCCTCATCAGTTATACACTCGGTCTCTCGCGGCGACCAGCGTTCACGGAAGGTCTCCAAATCCCGGACCCACCATGAAGATAATCATAGGTAGACAAAAATGCTGGAGAAACTCAGCGGGTGCAGCAGCATCTATGGAGCGAAGGAAACAGGCAACGTTTCGGGCCGAAACCCTTCTTCAGACTCAAGGATAATCATGCCCGGGAAGGAGCTGCAGATGCTGGTTTAAAGCGAAGATGGACACAAAATGTTGGAGTAACTCAGCGGGACAGGCAGCATCTCTGGAGAAAGGAATGGGTGACGTTTCGGGTCGAGACCCTTAACATCGAGAGCCATCTGATGAAGGGTCTTGACCAGAAACGTCAACTGTTCCTTTTCTCCAGAGATGCTGCCTGACCTGCTGAGTTGCTCCAGCATATTGTGTCTATCTTGGGTGTAAACCAGCATCTGCAGTTCCCTCAGTTTGTGCCCATTCCCAATGTGAAACATACAAAATTCTTATGGGGTTGGACAGGCTAGATGCAGGAAGATTGTTCCCGATGTTGGGGAAGTCCAGGACAACGGGGTCACAGCTTAAGGATAAGGGGGAAATCCTTTAAGACCGACATGAGGAAAAACTTTTTTACACAGAGAGTGGTGAATCTCTGGAACTCTCTGCCACAGAGGGTAGTTGACGCCAGTTCATTGGCTATATTTAAGAGGGAGTTAGATGTGGCCCTTGCGGCTAAAGGGATCAGGGGGTATGGAGAGAAGGCAGGTACGGGATACTGAGTTGGATGATCAGCCATGATCATATTGAATGGCGGTGCAGGCTCGAAGGGCCGAATGGCCTACTCCTGCACCTATTTTCTATGTATCTATGTATCTATGTGATGGGAACAGATCAGGTCAGCACTCGATGGAAGAAGTGCATTACATGGCATCATGTTCTCTCCATGACCAGAGATTGTAATCCTTTGCTAAAATGCTTTGGTTAGAGTGGCTGACATAAAAACTATCTGCAGAGCAAAGCCACATCCAAAGATACAGTGAAAACTCAACTTTATTTTTACACACAAACTATGAATTTGGCATCGTAATACACCCGCGTAAGTTGAACATTAATTATGTTAAAGTATATTTGGATAGAGTGAAGGCATAATCGAGTCCAAGTTGGCATGCTGGGCTAGACCCCATTGCCTCCATTTGCCTACGAAGCTCCTTTCCTATCCTTAGCACCGTCCAAATATATTTTTAAAGTCGACACAAAACGCTGGAGAAACTCAGCGGGTCGGGCAGCATCTCTGGAGAAAAGTGATGGGTAATGTTTCGGGTCAAGACCCTTCTTCAAACTGACCCAGGTCTTAACTGGAAACCTCACCTATTCCTTCTCTCCAGAGATGCTGCCTGAGTTACTTCAGCATTTTGTGTCCATCTTCGGTGTAAACCCGAATCTGCAGTTCATTCCTACATATCCTTCAAAAGTAGTAACTCTATTTGCTTCTACAGCTTCCTCTGGCAACTCATTCCAGGTATGGACTACCCTCTGAGTGAAAAAGTTGCTCCGGAGGCCCCTCTTAAATCTCTCTCCTCTCAACTTAAACCTGTGCCCTCAAGTTACGGCAGATACGATAGCCATATTTAAGAAGGAACTGCAGATGATGGAAAATCGAAGTTAGACAAAAATGCTGGAGAAACTCAGCGGGTGAGGCAGCTTCTATGGTGAGAAGGAATAGGCGACGTTTCGGGTCAAGACCCCTCAAGTTTTAGAATCACCGACCCTGTGATAATGTGAGTATCCACTTTATCCATGGCTCTCATGATCTTGTACACCTCAATAAGGTCACCACACTGCCTCCTACTAAGAAACTCCCAGCCAAACATTACCAACCTCACCCTGTAACTCGATCCCGTAAGCCCAAATAATACCCTGGAGAATCTCTACCGCACCCTTTCCAACTCAATGACATCCTTCCTATGGCTGGGCAACCAGAACTGCACACTGCACAGCTCCAAGTACTGCTACATCATGATGTGCCATCTTTTGTATTCAATATTCTTCCCGATGAAGGCAAGCGTGTCAAAGGTTGTAGAAACCTATAAGTTTTACATGTGCAACTAATCAAGTTATTAACTGGTTTGGACAAAATGTTCCTAATAAAGTGGATGCAGATTGCAAACAAATATCTTGGTCATTGCGTACTACAGAGTGTAAATGACATCAATGAAACTATTAAGGCACTCATGACACCACAAGCAGAGGCTGGAGAAGCCAGGATGGTTTATACTATACAACTGCGGCACAGTGGTACAGCGGTAGAGTTGCTGCCTTACAACACCAGAATACCTGTTTTAAATTTTTTTTTAAACCTGCTCCGATTCTGACTATGGGTGCTGCCTGTACATAATTTGTACGTTCACCCTGTGACCGCGTGGGTTTTCACCGGGTGCTCTGGTTTCCTTCCAAACTGCAAAGACATGCCAGTTAGTAGGATAATTGGCTTCTGTAAAATCTCCCTTAGTGAGTAGGATGCAAAGCTGGGATAAAATAGAACGAGTGTACGAGTGATCGATGGTCGGCGCGGACTCGGTGGGCCGAAGGGTGGCTGTTTCCATGCTTGATCTCTAAACAAAATTAAACTAAACAATAGATCAAGTCAGGAAAGGTAAAACATTCGGGTAACATTCAATCAGTAAAAATGACTTGGTTGGCCATTCTTTGTAATTTCACACAGGAAGTGTAGAATTCAGATGAAATTGTTTTAAAAAACCCAGAGCTAAATAGAGCCAAAATACCACGAGGCACAAGAGGCTGCAGATGCTGAAATCCGTAGACAAAATAAAGGAGAGCAGTTGGAAGAACTCAATGTGATGTTTCGGGCCCAGACCCTTCTTCAGACCCAACCCAATCTTGGCACAAAACGTCACCTATTCCTTCTCTTCAGAGATGCTGCCTGACCCACTGAGATAATCCAGCATCATGCGTTTATCTCCGGTGTAAACCAGCATCTGCAGTTCCATCCCGCACCTTTGTTTTTGATTTCAGATTTGTAGTGCTTTGACTTTGCCTTCACCAGTAATTATTAGCTGACATTTTCCATTGGGTTGCCGTTTACCTTTAGCCTGTCAGTCAGTTCTTTTGTAGAAATATCACCTCATGTCATCTTAGCACCCGCGTATAAAGCTGCGAATGGGCGGGAACACGAGGAAATATAGAAACATAGAAAATAGGTGCAGGAGTAGGCCATTTGGCCCTTCGAGCCAGCACCGCCATTCAAGATGATCAGGGCGGATCATCCAAAATCAGTACCCCGTTCCTGCTTTTTCCCTTGATTCCGTTAGCCCTAAGATTAAATCTAGCTCTCTCTTGAAAACATCCAGTGACTTGGCTTCCACCGCCTTCTGTGGCAGATAATTCCACAATATTCACAACTCCCTGGGTGAATTTTTTTTTCCTCATCTCAGTCCTAAATGGCCTACCCCTTATTCTTAAACTGTGACCCCTGGTTCTGGACTCCCCCAACATGGGGAGCGTTTTTTTCTACATCTAGCCTGTCCAATCCCTTAAGAATTTTATATGTTTCTATAAGATCCCCTTGCATCCTTCTAAACTCCAGAAGGATGGACCAGCTTGCCAATATGTAGCAAGTTTACAGAAACTTATGAAGAAGTGGCCAGGATGGTGATATCATACGGTTATTATGCATGAAAACAGGCCTTTTGACTCACCCTGTTTATTCTGTGGTAGCAGGGGGAGACCATTCTGCCCTTCCAGCCTGTTCTCCCATTTCGTTACATCACCATTGACCTGAGTTTGTCTTTGGCTCTAATTTCCTACCTGGTCTCCATGACATTTACCCCCGCACCACAGGTCATGTGTTGCTAGGAGCACTCTACACCTGTCAAGCAGGGCTGCGAACAGGTGTTTTAGTATTTTAACATGACACCTTTTTAAATGCGGTCTGGAGCTTCGAGGTTCTTGTACAGCATCTGTGGAGCCAGTGGATAGTGGACATTTTGGATCGAGACCTTTCATCTAGACTGGACGGTTGGTCACGATGAAGGTCCCGACCCGAAACAACTGTCCATTTCCACTGATGCAATTATAAAGGAAATGTATGGAGAAAATTATAAAGAAGGCCCATCAACGCCTCTACTTCCTGAGAAGATTGCTGAGTTTATTATGTCAGAGAGGACTCTCCTGAACTTCTACGAGAGCATATTGACTGGTTATATCATGGTCTGGTATGGCAACTCGAACGCCCAGGAACGAACTAGACTGCCAAACCTGGTGAACACTGCCCAGTAAAAATTGTCCCTAATGTGTGTAGGATAGTGTTAGCGTATGGGGATCGCCGATCGGCGCGGACATGGTGGGCCGAAGGGCTTGTTTCTGCGCTGTATCTCCAAAGTCTAAAGTAAAGAAACAAAGTGGCTGGAAGACAGCTCCAGTTTTATCAAACAACAACGTGTGTGTTTAATGATGAATACAGGAGCAGAGATGTTGGAGTGGAAACAAACGCAGGAGTTGCTGTTTTCTTTCAGGTTTTCAGCATCTGCAGTATTTTGCTTTGGGCGAACCACAGCTATTACCAGCAGGCCCTGCCCCTGGGCTGCCACCTGCCTAATTGGTAGAGGAATCAAATGACTTTCAGGACTGGACCACAAACCACTCACTCATAATCATGTTCTGGGCTCCAGCCTAGAGCCAGACTTGTGTTTCTTTTAACCCTGATGGATGGCGTGTCCCACAGTGGACGGAACAGAACCTATCTGGATTTTGTATTGCCCCAGCTTCTGGATTACATATTGGCCAGCTACAGGATTCTGCAGGGACACAGAGTCACAGAGAGGTCTGGGTAGATTTTCAATACAGATGTTTGGTGCTTATTAAGGCGACGTTGATCGTTTTTTCTTAAAAGCTGCACTAAACATCGGGATTTCCAATTTCATCACAGACGGGAAGAACTCTCTGAAAGTTAACCATACCTGCTGCTAATAGCGAGAAGAGGCATCGTGAGGTTCCTATTAAACCTCCTGCTCAACTATAGAGCGAAAGACAGGGGCGTAAGAGAAATGCTGTTCTAAGCAACAGTTTGACAGGCTGTACATTGAAATAAAGTAAAATTAAATCCTACATGTGTTTCGAATGCCTGCAGCTTTTCATTTGCGTGCAGAATTGGTTTATGTCAGGCAAACCTCTGCTTCCTTGGGAGGTGAAATAAAAGAGTTCAGGACACATTGGTAAACATTAGCAGCGATAGATTACTGAGCAATCACAACACACTTCCCTTTCATAGACCCAGACCCGACCCGATGCGTCACCCATTATTTTTCTCCACGGATGCTGCCTGACCCCTCGAGTTACTCCAGCACTTTGTCTGTCTATTTTGGTATAAACCAACATCTGCAGTTCCTTCCTACTCATCAATGGATTCCTGCATGATCTGGTGCGGGAGAAAATTGTCTTCAACAGTTTGCTCGAACAGTTACCGATATCAAACTTTTAAACAGATACAGGGCGACACGGTGGCGCAGCTGGTAGAGCTGCTGCCTCACCGCGCCAGAGACCCAGGTTCAATCCTGACCTCAGCCGCTGTCTATGTGGAGTTTGCGTTTCCTCCGGGTGCTCCAGTTTCCTGCCACATCCCATGGTACGTGGGATTGGAGGTTAATTGGCCCTCGTGTAAAATGGCCCCTGGTGTGTTGGCAGTGGATGGGAAAGTGGGATAACATAGAACTAGTGTGGACGGGTGATCGATGGCCGGCATGGATTCAGTTCAATGGTTCAATGATGCTTTTATAATCACATCTGCAAAGTGCTAACACAGTAAAATTCTTATCTAGACAAACAGTCCAGTAGTGTATTGCCACGCCCCCAAACCAAGTGAACAGAGATAGTCTACTCAGCCCGCATGCTCTAGTTGTCATGAGCGGTGCCTGTTGCAGGCGAGCCCCAGGCTGCTGTAGGCCTCCAGTCATCGCCTTCCTTGCCCGTCCACCAGGGGGTGCCACCCACAGCCACAGTGGGCACAGAGGGAGCTGTCTCTATCGATTCTAAATTAAACCACTTGAGATGCCAGGTTGGAGCTGGATGCCAGCTGGAGGTTAAACAATGTGCACCTTCCAAGAACATATACAAGAGAACAGTGCAGCACAGGAACAGGCACTTTGGCCCACAATGTTCACATCGCGCATGATGCCAAGTTGAACTAATCCCCTCTGCCTTAACTTACTCCTCCATTCCCAGCAGATAGTTAACACTCAAAAGGGTTAATGTGTCTTGCGATGCATTCAGACTGTTGGATTCTTATTATTATCACTGAAGACGTCTAGTTTGAACATTTCCCCTTCTGGTACACGGTTCGGCATGGTTGGCGCAGCGGTGGAGTTGCTGCCTTATTACAGCGCCAGAGGCCCTGTTTCGATCTTGACTACGGGTGCTGTCTGTGTGTGGAGTTTGCATGCTCGCCCTTTGACTGCGTGGGTTTTCCCCGGGTGCTCCGGTTCCCTCCCACACTCCAAAGACGTACAGGTTAATTGGCTTCGATAAATCTGTACATTGTCTCTAATGTGTTCAGGATAGTGCTAGTGAATGGGGCGATCGCTGGTCGGCACGGACTCGGTGGGCCGAAGGGCCTGTTTCCGTGCTGTATCTCTAAAGTCTAAAGTAGATTAGTAGTTTAAAATTTGAGGTGGTTGATTGTACAGTGTACAGCTCATCACAGAACTGCCATCCTCTCCTGTCGCCAGGCAGGAATAATCATCTATATTTATATATATATATATATATATATATATTTTCATCGGCGGTCACTCGAAACGAGTATGACTGTCCTCTCATGGAGGAGGCCAGTGCATGACTTTGTTTAACGTGGGGAGACTGGTGCACAGACAGCCACCACACGGTCCTTGACAGATCTGGGTCAGGATCCAGTGGCATGGAGTCCAAGACGACCGGAGACTCTTTTCTGCTGCAGCCTTCATCCGCCTTCCCAGCCGTTGTGACGCTCCACTGAGGTCAGCCATCATCCTCCGCCTGTTCCACCGTTGAGGTCTTGGTTGGATTGCTCTTTGTCAGAGACCTCCCCCTCGACCTTACCGCCATGGGTGGCCCTACCAGGAGCATAGCTCCAGACGCATCGCTCTCAGGATCTCAGGACCACACAAGCTTCTCCACCACGACAAGGTGACAATCTACGGAGAAGACATTTAAATTGCAACAAATATCATAGGCATAGGGGCAGGATCAGATAAAAAATGACCCCAAACTATGTGATTGAGCCTTTTAGATATGTACACGGATATGCTGGGAATGGAGAGATATGGACCATAGGAGACAATGGAGATGAGGTTATCATTGCATCACTTTCTACATGAACGTTATGGGATGAAGGACCTGTTTCTGCGGTGTACTGTTCTATGTTCTATGATTGGAAGCTTGGTCAAGGAGGTGGGTTTTAACTAAAGCATGAAAGAGGTTTTAAAATGGGGGAGAGCAACTCTACTGCTGTGCCACCGTGCCGCCCTTCACATTCTCGACCTGTCAAGTGGACCACCAGGGCACTTTGTAAACTTGATCTCCGACAAACCAGAGTTAAATCCTATCCAAGATGAATATGGAATCACATTTGGTAGCAACATGAGGATTAGTTCAGAGGTTTTACCATAAGGAACTCTAGAGGCTTAAGGGCCTGTCCCACTTTCACGACCTAATTCACGACCTTTTTTACTTGTGGACATTTTTCATCAGGTTAGAAAAAACGCCCCGACCTACTTGATGCCATGAGTACCTAGGACTAGCATCACGGCCTGCTACGATCTACCTACGACCTCCTACGCCCTCGTGATGACCATGCTGCGAGTATGAGTCTAGGGCAAACTCGGCAGAGGTCGTGAATTAGGTCGTGAAAGTGGGACAGGCACTTGCCATCATTCTCCACTCCCCCCATCCCACTGGCAAAACCCACCCTACTTTGAGACTGATGTGGTGTTAACTGCATAAAATGATGAGAGGTATAGATAGGGTAGACAGTCACAACCTTTGTCCTTGGATGGAAACATCAAATAATAGAGGGCATAGCTTTAAAGTACGAGAAGGGCAAAGTTTAAAGGAGACTCCAACATCACAGTCAGCCTCTACTGAGCATTAAAGTCATCCATCAGGGAACTGAAACTTACAACAGCAATTAGAATTCTCATCATTTTCTACGTCGTAGGAACAGAATTAGGCCATTCGGCCCATCAAGTCTACTCCGCCATTCATTCATGTCTGATCTGCCTTTCCCTCCCAATCCCATTCTCCTGCCTTCTCCCCATAACCTTTGACACCCTTACTAATCAACAACCTGTCAATCCTCGTTTTAAATATACCCAAATTACCTCGCCTGCACAGCCGCCTGTGGCAATGAATTCCACAGATTCACCACCCTCTGGCTAAAGAAAGATCATCCATGCATGATGAAATACGAAGCAAAACTGATTCTTAATATTATTTCACTTTCTTGGTTGAATACAGCATGGACATCAGGCCCTTCGGCCCTTCGAGTCCATGCTGACCATCGATCACCCATTCACATTAGCTGTGTGCTATCCCACTTTCGCACCACTCCCTACACACCAGGGGCAATTTACAGAGGGCCAATTAACCTTCAAATCCCGCACGTCTTTGGGATGCGGGAGGAAACCGGAGGAACGTTGAGGAAACGTGGAGACATGTGCAGCCTTTCTGCTGACTGGTTAGCACGCGACAAAAAGCTTTTCACGCACCTCGGGACACGCGACAATAAACTAAACTGGCTGAACCGAAAACCTACGCGGTCACGGAGAAAACGTTCCAACTCCACACACAGACAGCATCCGAGGTTCATAAGTTCATAACTGCGAGGAGCCATTCGGCCCATCAAGTCTACTCCGCCATTCAATCATGGCCGACCTAGCTTTCCATCTCAAGTCCATCCTCCAGCTTCTCCTCATAACCCCTGACACCCCTTGAAGTCAGGATCGAACCCGGGTCTCCAGCGCTGGGATGCAGCAGCTCCACCAGTTGAAATCCTAAAAACAGCCAGCACTGAAAGGGTTACATTCGTCCTGCGTTTGTATATTCTTTTATTTTGTGATCATATTCCCCAGGGTCTGGTTTTCCCTTTTATTGCCGTTTCTGGCATTTCGGGTTTTTTGTTGTTGTATGAAGGAATACCTGAGAACTGTTCAAACACTTGACATGTGTTTTGCTTTATGTGCCCGTCCATTGTGAAGTCCCAGGAGATACAGATATAAGAAAGCATTAGGCTGTAAAGTTTTACTTTAATAAGCCAGGCACACCGCTGCAAATACAAACGCTATTCTCACCCTGGACTGACAATTTGCTGCAGAATAATATCAGGGCAGTGGAACGTTTTGCCAAACTTATCATCTCACAAAGCCACAAGTCCAACGGGGAAGGATTCCAGCATTTAGTAGGTACGTTATTCTTTGTTTGGTATGGATCCCAGCTGAATTGGTAATCTTTCAGCCACTCCTTTGTTGCAATGTGTCTTGGTGAATCTTAGTGAATTTTAATACTTTTACTACAAAAAAAAAATCAAGAATTAAAAACCCCGGCGGATTTCTTATCTGCTCATTTCTGTGATAACTGATAACTGGTGGGTAGCAGACTTGCTTTTGAAAGGAACACCTGAGAGAGAGAGAGAGAGAGAGAGAGAGAGAGAGAGAGAGCGAGAGAGAGAGAGAGAGAGAGAGAGGGGGAGATCCGAAGACACACAAACGATGCTGTTCGACAAGCAGAGCTTTTTATAGAACTGGTATAATGGATTTTTGAGACGGACCATCAGACTATTGTCAAAACGTTTTGAACGTTTAATGATTCACAGACCAACTCCTGGGTAAGATTGTTCAAATTCAGACAATGAGGACTACATTCGGAACTGGAAGCCTATAAATCTTGGGCAAAGGCAGCAAATTGAGATGCTTGCGGATGCTTGTCCAACTCTCTAATTTAATAAGGTACATATTTGATGAGATTTGCAGGGAAAGATAAAGTAATACTTTGTGCAAGATTTGAAGGATTTAAATAGTGACAATATTTACCCAGCTCTGGTGAACAGCAGGGAATATGAGAACGTTCAGGCAAGATTCTTTGAAGCCTGCATTGGTCTGTGAAACATCAGACAACTGAATGCTGATAACATTGTTTCGAATGAAATCATTTCAATTATCCTACTGATCTTCAACGGTTACTGTATTTATTGAACCATTATTTCGTATTGAGAACTGTGTGTTGTTTTAAATTATTAATGGTTCACTTTATTTAAAATTATTGGGCAGCTGCATTTCATAGCTTGGAATTTTAGAGTCATAGAGAGAGTCTTAGAGTCGTACAACGTGGGAACAGGCCCTTCGGCCCAACTTGCCCTCAATGGCCAACATGTCCTATCTACACTAGTCCCACCTGCCTGCGTTTGGCCCATGTCCCTCTAAACCTATCCTATCTATGTACCTTAAATGTTTCTTAAACATTGCGATATTACCTGCCTCCACTACCTCCTCCGGCAGCTTGTTCCATACACCCACCATCCTTTGTGTAAAATAGTTACCCTTCAGGTTCCTATTAAATCTTTCCCCCACCTCACCTTAAACATATGTCCTCTGATTCCTGATGTCCCTGCTCTGGATAGAAATTTTATTGCATTTTAAAATTTTTACTTCAACATGTTAATTGTACATATAGAAATTATCAGACGTCATAACAAACTATTCTTATTTCAGCAACTGCACTTTCTGCTCTTAGATTTCTAAGTGTTAAATAGTGAACCAATTCACAATGCTGTTGCCCAACAGTCATAGCACGGGCACAGGCCCTTCGGCCCGACTCGTCCATGCCAACCAAGGTGCCCCATCTGATCTAGTCCCATTTGCCTGCGTTTGGTCCATATCTCTCTCGACCTTTCCCATCCACATGCTTATATGCTTCAGTGCTGGTCAACTAGTTCTATGCTTCAGTTCTTGTGTCAGCTCGGGTGTAGCGCCAGTTATAAGCTTCAGTACTGGTCAAGAGACAAGAGTCAAGAGTTGTTTTATTGTCATATGGCCCGAAACATAACAATGAGGCAGCACGACAGATATGTAGACACAGTACTGTGTAAAACCCATAATAAATAAACTAAAAAAAGTTCAATGTCTATATATAAAACCAGACAAATAAGTAAACAATAAAAGTGCAAAGTCAAAAATAATGTCCGCAAGTCTATATAATTCAGAGGTTGTGCTGTTTAATAGCCTGATGGTTGTAGGGAAGAAGCTGCTCCTGAACCTGAACGTTACAGTTTTCAGGTTCCTATATCTTCCCCCCGATGGCAGGAGTGAAATGAGAGCGTGGCCAGGGTGGTGTGGGTCTCTGGTGATGCCGGCTGCCTTTCCTGTAGATCAACTCGTTACTGAAGCTTCGGTTCCAGCTTCAGTTCTTGTGTCAGCTCAGGTAGAGCTTCCGTTATGTGCTTCAGTGCTGGTCACTTTTTCTGCAGGGCAGCTTTGTACGACGCTAACTGTTTAGAGAAGGTACAAGCAGTGTCCGTGCCAGCAGAGTAATCCAGGAGCAGGAGCCTTCCCGGAGCAGTGTGAGTCCCCGGAGGGGTGACCTCGCACAGTTTGCAGTTCAACACTACATGTGGTGTAAATCCACCAGACCTCGTCTAACAATACTTGACCTTCACTGAAACTGTGAGATTACAATGCAAGCAGATTCGGGCGGCAGTAGAGTTGCTGCCTTACGACGCCAGAGACCCGGGTTCCATCCTGACTGTGGATGCTGTTTATAGATGGAGTTTTTTACGTTCTCCCTGTGACCGCGTGGGTTTCCTCCGGGTGCTCCGGTTTCCTCCCACACTCCAAAGACCTCCAGGTTTGCAGGTTAATTGGCTTCGGTAAAGATTATAAATTGTCCCTAGTGTGTAGGAGAGAGCTAGAGTACGGGGATCACTGGTCGGCACAGACTCTGTGGGCAGAAGGGCCTGTTTCCTCGCTGTATCTCCAAAGTCTAAAATAACGCCTCCAACTGAAATGTAATTGACATACGTGTATCCAGACACGCTGACATTCCTCCTGCACATCCACATGCAAGCTGATGCTCACCTTTAATGGGATTGGTATTGGCTTATTGTCCAACAAGCTGGCTAACAAGTGGTCTTATGAATGATGCGAGTCCCGAGATAAAGTTATCTAAAGATCTAAGTTATCAAGGATCCAGTTTAGTTTAGTTTAGTTTAGTTTAGTTTAGAGATACAATGTGTAAACAGGCTCTTTGACCCACCGAGTCCGCGCCCGACCGGTACACTAACATTATCCTACACCCTAGGGACAATTTATCATTTTTACTGAAGTCAGTTAACCTACAAGCCTGTACGTCTTTGGAGTGATGGAGGGAACCGGAGCACCCGGGGAAAACCCACGCGGTTAATGGGAGAACATACAAACTCCATCCAGTCAGGACCCGTAGTCAGGATCGAACCCAGTTCTCCAGCGCTGTAAGGCAGCAACTCTACCGCTGCGCCACCGTGTGGCAGAGTGGTGTGCTGACTCCTGGGTCCAGGAGTTTGGAGATGAGTTTGGTTGGGACATAGATGAGCGAGTCACGCTCTACAACCTACTTAGATCCACGCACACAGTGACGTTTCTCCCACACACACACATGACTGCAGCACAGATCGATCTTGCCCATATGCATGCGGTACATATTTCCAGCCACACTCTGACCCCTTCCAGTGCAGACAACAATTCAGCCACACGCTGACCCCTCGCGCCCATGGACCCAGACGCGTGCTCACCCTCACATCCCGGCACAAGTTGACCTCTCCCAACATGCGCTGCACTTATACAAATACCTGTATCCACACACTGAAGGCAGACACAAACAGCTGGATGAACTCAGCGGGTCAGGCAGCATCTCTGGAGAAAAGGAATAGGTGACGTTTCAGGTCGAGACCCTCCTTCAGACTGAGAGTCAGTGGAAAGGGAAACAAGGGAAATGGGCGGGTCACCTATTCCTTTTCTCCAGAGATGCTGTCTGACCCGCTGAGTTACTCCAGCTTTTCTGTGTCTATCTTCGGTTTAAACCAGCATCTGCGGTTCCTGTCTACACATTCCGTCTGTATCCAAACACACCCTGGCCTTTCCCCTGCAGAGGATTGGTATCTTTCTGGTCAGATAATTGCCATCAGGTTAATTCGATAGAAAACTCTACTACAACCAACCATGCACACCACCCACTGTGTAACCACAACTTTCCCCGCACATCTCCTTTAAACTTTGCCCCTCTTAACTTAAAACTATGCCCTCTATAGACAATGGACAATAGGTGCAGGAGTAGGCCATCGTCCCTTCGAGCCAGTACCGCCATTCACTGTGATCATGGCTGATGATCCACACTCAGTACCCCGGTCCTGCCTTTTCCCCATATCTCCTGACTCCGCTATCTTTAAGAGCTCTATCCAACTCTCTCTTGAAAGCATCCAGAGAATTGGCCTCCACTGCCTTCTGAGGCGGAGAATTCCACAGATTCACAACCCTCTGTGTGAAAACATGTTTCCTCATCTCCGTTCTAAATGGCTTACCCCTTATTTTTAAACTGTGGCCCCTGGTTCTGGACTCCCCCAACATCGGGAACATTTTTCTTGCATCTAGCGTGTCCAAACCCTAAATAATCTTATATGTTTCAATAAGATGCGCTCTCATCCTAAATTCCAGAGTGTACAAGAATTTTATATTTCCATCCCGGAGAAAAAGTTCTCATAGTGTACCCCCTCTGTGCCTCTATAATTATATAATAGTTTAGTTTAGTTTAGTCTAGTTTATTATTGTCCGGTGTACCGAGGTACAGTGAAAGGCTTTTTTTGCAGCGTGCTATCGAGTCAGCGGAAAGATTATACGTGATTGCAATCAAGCCGTCCACTGTGTACAGATGCAGACTAAAGGAAATAACCCTTAGTGCAAGATTGTCCAGTAAAGTCCAATTAAAGATGGTGTGAGGGTCTCCAATGAGGTAGATGTGAGCTCAGGACCGCTCTCTGGTTGGTGAGAGGATGGTTGAGTTGCCTGTTAACAGCTAGACTTGGAGGGATTATTCCTTCGCTTGCTTGTGGATACCAGGTGAATTCGGTGAGTTCCTGAAGATTGAGAAGAAGGAAAAGAATGTTTTGCACTTTTTCCGAAGGGCTTGTCGCTTCTCCTTCAGAATGCACAATACAGCCAATGAGATACTTTAGAAGTGTGGGCACTGTTGCGATGTACGTAGTGTGGCAACTCATTCAGCTTTGGCAGCATCCCGCACTGAGCAATCTGATACTCCATAGATGAGTGTAGACAAAAATGCTGGAGAAACTCAGCAGGTGAGGCAGCATCTATGGAGAGAAGGAAATAGTGACATTTAAGAGACTTTTGCATGGACACATAGATATGCAGGGAATAGAGCGATACGGATATTTAGTGCAGGTT
Source organism: Malacoraja senta (assembly GCA_038087875.1). Lineage (NCBI taxonomy): Eukaryota > Metazoa > Chordata > Chondrichthyes > Rajiformes > Rajidae > Malacoraja > Malacoraja senta. The sequence continues at coordinate 5,020,953 of CM075987.1, forward strand.
GGCATCACGTTCGGTACAGACATTGTGGGCCGAAGGGCCTGATCCTGTGCTGTACTGTTCTACGTTCTTTGTTAATCTCCTACTCCTTAACGTCATCTGGAGTCATACAAAGTGGCCCTTCTGCCCACTGGGTCTATGCTGTCCATCAAGCATACATTTACACCATTCCATTTCACTGTCATCCACCATCGCCCGCTACTATTTGATATTTCCATCCTGGGTAAAAGGCTCTGACTGTCTATCCCATAGGATCTGTGGCTGCTCTCAACGGAGCAATCACTCGAGTCCCTTTCCTCTTTTATTTTTTTTCCCTGTAACTTATTCTCCCCGTGAGAGAGGTTAAAGGTCCTTAAGGACCACTGCAATGACGGGATTCTCTCATTATTATATATACTTCCATCAGATCTCCTCTCAAACTCCAGCAGTCCAGAGAGAACAATCCAACCTCTCCCTGGATGTAGAAGAGCCCTGTCGCACTATTCTGGGGAACGGCATGGGAGTTATCTCTGGCGTCCTGGGCAATACTCACGTCTGAAGAAGGGTTTTGGCCCGAAACGTTGCCTATTTCCTTCGCTCCATTGATGCTGCCTCACCCGCTGAGTTTCTCCAGCATTTGTGTCAACCTTCGATTTTCCAGCATCTGCAGTTCCTTCTTAAACTCAATAGACGAGGGCTGGTAGGAAAACTGAGGTTGGGGTGAATGACAGTGAAATGGAATGGTGTAAATGTGTGCTTGATGGACAGCATAGACCCAGTGGGCAGAAGGGCCACTTTGTATGACTCCAGATAACGTAAAGGAGTAGGAGATTAACAAAGAACATAGGAACAGTACAGCACAGGAACAGGCCCTTCAGCCCACAATGTCTGTACTGAACATGATGCCAACACCAACCCTTATCTACCTACACTAAAAATCCGTATCCCTCTATTCCCTGCAATATCTATGTGTCCGTGCAAAAGTCTATTAAATGTCACTATTGTATCAGCCTCAACCACCATCACTCTGTATAAAAATATTTGACCCGCACATGTCCTGTAGATGCTGCCCCTCTCACCTTTGAGCTGTCGTGAGGGGTGGCAATTCAGGTATCGAGCCAGGGTGGGGGTGGTGGGGAAGGGGTGGGTTTTCCATGAACGGTCGGTCCATCCTGGCGAGAGAAGCTGCAGGCTTGGGAGACTCAGAATTCAAGGACGTTCTTTTAGGAAGGAGATGAGCAGGAATTTCTTTAGTCAGAGGGTGATGAATTCTTGGCCACAGAAGGCTGTGGAGGCCAAGTCAGTGGATATATTTAAGGCATAGATAGATAGATTCTTGATTAGTACGGGTGTCAGGGGTATGGGGAGAAGGCAGGAGAATGGGGTTAGGAGGGAGAGATATCAGCCATGATTGAATGGCGGTGTACACTTGACGGGCTGAATGGCCTAATTCTGCTCCTATCACTTATGATCTTATGATCTACAATGCGCCTGCAGAGGCAGGGGTGAGTGGAGGGTGGTGGATGGGGCAGTGATGGGGTTACTTTGCTCTGGCTGATGTGTTATAGAGTCATAGAGCATGGAAATTGGCCCTTCAGCCCATTTGCCCACAGCGACCAACAGGCCCCATCTACGCTAGTCCCACCTGCCTGCGTTTGGCCCATATCCCTCTAAACCTAACCTATCCACGTATAAATGGTTCTTAAACATTGCCTCAACTCCCTCCTCCGGCAACTCATTCCCTGCACTCACCATCCTTTGTGTTAAAAAAGTTACCCCTTAAGTCTCCAACCCCCCCCCCCCCCCCCCCGCCCATCTTAAACCTGTCCGTTGGTTCTTGATTCCTCTACTCTGGGCAAGGGATTCTGTGCGATTACACAATCTATTCCACTCATGATTTTGTACATCTCCATAAGATCACCCCTCATCCTCCTGTGCTTCATGGAATAGACTGCACAGCCTCTCCCTAAAGCTTGGACCCTCGACACCTGGCAACAGCCATGTAAAGCTTCTCTGCACACTTCCCAGCTTGACAAAATCCTTCCGTTAACATGGTGCCCAAAACTGAACACAATGCACTGAATGTGGTCTCAACAACGTCTTATACAACTGTAACATGACCTCCCAACATCTACACTCGATGCTCTGACTGACGAAGGCCAATGTGCCAAATGCCTGTGGAGCTTCCTGAGTGATGTTGGAGCTCGAATGAGTTTAGTTTTGTTTCGTTTAGAGATACAGCATGGAAATAGGCCCTTCGGCCCACCGGGTCCATGCCGGCCATCGATCACCCGTTCACACTAGTTCTATGTTCTCCACTTCCTACACATTAGGAGCAATTTACCGAGGTCAGGGTAGAAACCGGGTCTCTGGGGCTGTGAGGTAACGGCTCTACCTGCTCTGTCACTCTGTCACCCATCACATGACAGACTTGTGCCTTCAAAACCTCTGCTAATCCAGCAGTCTCTGCACTACACAATGCACGCCTCTTCTATCCTTTCACCTCTAGCCTTTGTCCACATCTGTCTGTCGGACTGTTCCCCCCCCCCCTCCTTAGTATCCACCCATCACTCGCCAGGTTTTGTTCCTTCTCCTCCCCACCTTTCTCCCCCACTCTCCTCCCCCCCAACCCCCACCAAAATCATTCTGAACAAGGACCCCAACCTGAAACGTCAACGGTTTCAGTTTCAATGGTTCAATGGAGCTTTATTTGTCACACGTGTAACTGCACGGTGAAATTCTTTTTGCATAAATACACATGCGGGCGCCGCTATTTTTGGCGCCGTTATTCAGAGTCCAACGTCCTGTCTGCCAGCGCGCTCGATGTACTGGAGCCGTTCCCACGAACCGACGCCTCTCTCCTCTCCTCGCCCGGCCATCCTTGTGTCCCGGGGGCCGACCTTGAAGGCGCTGGAGACATCACCCCCCGTTCATCCACCTACCGGCCCCTTGCCCCTCGCGTCCGGCGTCTCCAGCTCGCCTCCCGTTACGCCGACCGACCAGCCCGGCGGGTTCCCTGTATTCCAGAGCTGCTGCCTGGCCCGCCGAGTTACTCCAGCACGTTGTGACCACTCTCTGGACCTCAGTGGTGCGGACAAGCTGGAACAAGAGGTGGGGGCGTGACAATAGACAATAGACAATAGACAATAGACAATAGATGCAGGAGTAGGCCATTCGGCCCTTCGAGCCAGCACCGCCATTCAATGTGATCATGGCTGATCATCCCCAATCAGTACCCCGTTCCTGCCTTCTCCCCATATCCCCTGACTATTTTTAAGAGCCCTATCTAGCTCTCTCTCGAAAGCATCCAGAGAACCGGCCTCCACCGCCCTCTGAGGCAGAGAATTCCACAGACAAAGCTTGGCAAATGATGGGTGGATACAGATGCCAGGGTTTTGCTTGGCAAATGGGTGGAGTAAGTGACAAAGGCTAGAGGTGAAACCGACAGAAAAGGGTGTCAGATTTGGCTGGCACATTTTCTGAAATGTTGGAATTTACTGGTATTAACAGCCAACGCATTAATTACACTCGTTTCATGTTTTATTCAGTGGTTTCATAATATTTTTCATTGAACCCAGTGAGTATAAATGGAGTGTGAAAGAGACACTGGTGATTTTCAGCTGGTACATTTCAACTTGTTATGACAAGCTGAAATATCTCGGGGCGTTGAATATCAGAGTCAGGAAGTCATGATGCAGCTTGGCACAACTTTGGCCAGGCCACATTTGGAGTATTGCGTGCTGGTTGCCCCATTGCAGGAAGGATGTGGAGTCTTTGGAAAAGGTGCCGAGGAGTTTTACTGGAATGATGCCGGGATTACGGGGCATTAGCTACAGGGGGAGGTTGGAGAGATTGTTTTCTTTGGAACGTCGGAGGTTGTGGTGAGTCCTGATAAAAGTATATCAAATTATGAGAGGCATAGATAGGATAGACAGTCAGAACCTTTTCCCCAGGATGGGAAAATCAAATACTAGAGGGCATAGCTTTAAGGTGAGATGGGACAAAGTTTAAAGGAGATGTACAGGCAAGTTTTTTTACACAGTGGGTGGCGAGTGCCTGGAACGCGATGCCGGGGGTGGTGGTGGTGGAGACAGATATGATAGTGGCGTTTAAGTCAAGTCAAGTCAAGTCACATTTTATTTATATAGCACATTTAAAAAACAACTCTCGTTGGCCAAAGTGCTTTACATTTGCTATAAGAATAGTATAAACAAACAAACTACATACATATATACATATAGCTCTCGCTCAGAGGATGTCAAGAAAGGCTTGGGAGTATAGATACGTTTTTAGTCTTGACTTAAAGGAGTCGATGGAGGGGGCAGTTCTGATGGGAAGGGGGATGCTGTTCCACAGTCTAGGAGCTGCAACCGCAAAGGCGCGGTCGCCCCTGAGCTTATGCCTAGACCGCGGGATATTCAGCAACCCCAAGTCGGCCGATCTGAGGGACCTGGAGGTTTAAGAGACTTTTGGATAGGCACATGGATATGCAGGGAATGGAGGGATGTGGATTGTGCGCAGAGCGAACAGCAGATGCTGGGATCTGAGGCTGCGACCCGACTCCAGAGCTCGGAGGCTCCAGCCGCAGGTCCGGTGGACGGTGACATCGGGAGCTCGCGGGTCCCTGGTGGGAGACCGCTTTTCGGAGCTCCCGCAACGGCAACTTCTCCCGCCCGAGTTGCGGGGGTTGAAAATGACCCGGAGCGGGGCCTTACATCGCCCGGCGTGGGACTTGCCATCGCCCGCCGGGGGCTCCAACATTAAGACCCAGAGCGGGGCCTTACATCGCCCGGCGCGGCTTTAACGGCCGCGGGATCTGCCATCGTCCGCCGGGGGCTTTAAGATCGGGAGAAGAATGGAACACAGGGGAGAGACAAGACTTTGCCTTCCATCACAGTGAGGAGGAGATTCACTGTGATGGATGTTTGTGTGGATTGTGTTGGTGTTGCGTCTTGGTTCTTTTCTTGTTGTATGACTGCAGAAACCAAATTTCGTTTGAACTTCATTTGAGGTTCAAATGACAATAAATAATTGTATAATTGTATAATCTTGAGCAAAGCACAAACTGCCGGAGTTACTCAGTGGGTTGGGCAGCATCTGTGGAGGGAATTGACAAGCAACATTTCGGGCCAGTTCTTCACTCTGAAAAAGTGTCATGGACTGAAAGGTTGCCCGTCCATTCCCTCTACAGATGCTGGCTGACCTGCTGAGTTGCTCCAGCAAGTTGGGTTTGACATGTTTAAATACATTTTTGAATGAGTTTTGAACGAAGGACATTTAAAACAGTTCCATAGACTTTCATCACCCTGCCTCCTGAGGCCCTCAGCTCTGAAGCTCACCCTGCCATATGTGATGCAGAAAGGAACTGCAGATGCAGGCTAACACAAAAAGGACACCAAGTGCTGGAGTACCTCAGCCGGTCAGGCAGCATCTCTGGAGAACGTGAATACTTAACGTTCTGGTTCGGGACCCTTCTTCAGTCCGATCGACCTTCTTCAGAATGATTGAAACGTCACCTATCCATGTTCTCCAGAGATGCTGCCTGACCCACTGAGTTACTCCAGCACTTGCTGTCAAGTCTGAAGAAGGGTCTCGACCCGAAATGTCACCCATCCACGATCTCCGGAGACGCTGGCTGACCCGCTGAGTTGCTCCGGCACTGTGTACCATGCGGAGTGGCTGCCGCATACAAAGGCTCGGCTTGCTGTGGCCCCTCCACATCTGGATGAGCTTAGTGCAGGTGGATGGAGAGCAGTGCAGGGGGACGGGAACATTAGCAATGAGCCGGGACAGTGGGCTGGGCTAAGGGGGTCTGGCATTCGTCTCTCCGCTGGTTGCACCTTGTCAGAAAGTCTAAAGTGTTGCAATATGCTTTACATGTCCCATGAAGTCATCTATTACTTCACAAAGAATACTATGTGCTGTTCCTTCCCTTACAAAACCACACCAGGAAATTCCCGACATTCATTCCCAACTGATGGGAAACTCTGTTTGAAGTTTAATTTTGTTTCAGATTTGCCTGAATAATGCTGCCTCTCAAATATGTAGTTGTTCTTCGCTTGTTCAAAGCTGCTCTGTTGTGAATGTTGAACCTTGGGGAGAAACCCAGACTAGCGCATTGCTTCCCTGTCTGCCCTTTTCCAAGAGAGAGCTCTTAACGCTAATGGAATCAAGGGATGTGGGGAGAAAGAAGGAATGGGGCACTGATTTTGGATGATCAGCCATGATCATATTGAGTGACGGCGCTGGCTCGAAGGGCCGAATGGCCTACTCCTGCACCTATTTTCTATGTTTCTATGTTTCCCTCATTAGGAGAGGTTGCCAGTAACAGTCCGCGTAACAACCTGCTCACCACTCGCGCCCCATCATTAGGAATGGAACAAAGCACAGGACCGCACACAACAGGCCCTTCAGCCCACAACGTCTGTGCCAAACACCATGCCAAAGTAAAGTAATTCCTCTGCCTGCATGTGATCCATGGCCCCCAATTCCCTGCGTATCCATGCTATCCTAACTAAAAGCCTCTTAAACACCACTATCGTATCTGCCTCCACCACCACCCCTGGCAGTGCGTTCCAGGCACCCACCACCCACCTGTGTTAAAAACTTGCCTCGCGTATCTTTCTAAACTTTCCCCCTCGAACCTTAAACTTATGTCCTCTCGCCTTTAACATTTCCACCCTGGGAAAAAGTTTCTGACTGACCACCCTGTCTATTCCTCTCGTAATTTTATAAACTTCTACCATCTCATCCTCATCCTCCGCCGTCCCTGAGAAAACAATCTGATTTTATCCAAACTCTCCTTTCAACTAACGCCCACTAATCCAAGTAAACCTTCTCTGTACCCTCTCCAAAGCCTCCACATCCTTCCTGTAATGGGGAGACCAGAACTGCACGCAATACTCCAAATGTGGCCTGACCCAAGCTGTGGCATGAATGTATTCCAGATCATTTACCGGATTTAAATTCCATTTCAGCTCTGGTGGCGTTCAAAGCCAGGACTAGATGGCTGATGTCAAAGGTATCAGTGTTACTTAACTAGTGTTTGTTACTGAACTACTGCAGTGCCATTGTGTTATGCTAACTAGTCTGCCAGAGAATAATAGTTTGTGCTATGTACACTGGGCAACATATGCAATAATTCAGAATATAACCTACACAAAATGGCTTACAAATTTGCCAAGAAAAAGGTTTTAATTTTAGTTTTGGATTTAGAGATACAGTTCAGTGATAGCGATACCGGCCCTTCGGCCCACCGAGTCCGTGCCAACCAGGGAACCCCGCACATTAACACTGTACAAACACACTAGGGACAATTTACATTTAGACCAAGCCAATTAACCTGCAGACCTGCACGTCTTTGGAGTGTGGGAAGAAACCAAAGATCTCGGAGAAAACCCACGGGGATAACGTACAAACTCCGTACAACAGCACCCGTAGTCGGGATCGAACCTGGGTCGCTGGCGCTGTATGTGCTGTAAGGGAACAACTCTACTGCTGTGCCACCGTATAATTAACCCGATGCAAAGAAAATAACCAAAGGCTGTTAAATAAAAAGGATACAAAGTGCTGGAGTTACTAGCTGCGTCTCTGTGCCAACCTTGCAGCACTGTAGTCCTTCCGAAGAAGGTGGTCTCGTCTTACTCATTGAAGGCAAGTCAGGCATCTACTTCATCTTCTTGTCTATGGCGTGCACAGCCTAAAGTTGTAAGACAACTTGTTCTGTTTGATCTTCTGTTTGTGCACGCCAGGTTGATTGCATTCGTCGACACAGGGTGGACCAGGTGAAGAAGTCATGCCTCATAGCTAGATTCTGCTAAAGAAGATCATCTCTCATCATTCTGCCCAGCAGCTCTCCTGGTAAACCATGGCTTTGAGCCAGTGCCCACATCTCTGTCACACAGGTGCACAGATTTCATCAACTGCATCACTATTTACCGAGCACACCACCATTTACAATCTTCCCTTTCATGTAGATACAAGCAACTGCAGGTGCTGGGTTAGAACTAAAGACACAAAGTGCTGGAGTAACTCAGCAGGTCAGGAAGCTTCTCTGGAGATCATGGATACGTGACGTTTCAGGTCGGGATCCTTCTTCAGACTATTCTAAAACAAGGGTCTCAACCCAAAACGTGGCCTGTCCATGTTCTCCAGAGATGTTGCCTGACCCGCTGAGTTACTCCAGCACTTTGTGTCTTCCATTTAGTGTGTCAGCATTCGGTCAGGTTCCTGAACGTGTGTCGCTAGGCTACTGATTACAGGGTGTTAGCTCCAAGGAGAGGTTGGATAGACTTGGATTGTTTTCTCTGGAGCGTCGGAAGATGAGGAGAGAACTGATAGAAGTTTATGAAATTATAAAAGACATAAATAGGGTAAACAGTCAGAAGCTTTTTATCGCAGGGTGGAAATATCAAATAGGAGAGGGTCCTGCTTTCAGACGAAAGGGGGAACATTGAAAGGAGATTTGCAGGGCAAGTTTGTTACACAGTGTAGCGGGTTTGTGTTACAGAGAGGTGGTAATGGAACTAGATGCTACAGCGGTGTTTAAGAGGCTTTTGGATGGGTGCAGGAATGTGCAGATAATGGAGGGATGTGGATCATACGCAGACAGAAGAGATAGTTTCCTTTGGCATCATGTTCAATGTCGCAGGCCGAAGGGCCTGTTCACGGCCTGTACTTTTATTTTAGTTTAGTTTGGAGATACAGCACGGAAACAGGCCCTTGGTCCCACCGAGTCCGCGCTGACCACCGATCCCCGTACACTCACACTTACCAATTTTACCAAGCCAATTAGCCTACAAACCTGTACATCTCTGCAGTGTGGGAGGAAACCGGAGCAACCGGAGAAAACCCACGCAGGTCACGGGGAGAACGTGCAAACTCCGTACAGACAATCAATCTGTTCCTCGCTCTAGAGTACATTAAATCAAATCCAGATTGCTGTCACTATTTGATTAGAAGAGCTTTATGAACTGACAATTTTAATTAGAAATAGATCCCCACACATTTAAATACAAATGGACGTTTTCACAATTTTATGTCCTTAAAACTGCTTCTATTAAATTTCATGGAATATATCCCCATGTGGCCTATAGGGACTAAGTGATAAGCCTTACCATTCCAGGACGATCTCTTTAAACAACAGCAGTTCCCTGAATAAACCCTGGTGAACATGTTTATTCTGCAGTTATGCAATTGTGTTTCCCTGAGAACACTCTGATCTTCCTAAGTTTCATTGCTGTTTGAATAGTAAGAGATATAGCAGTGGAAAATAAAAGCCATTGGTCATTAGGTTAGATGTTTCCAAAAATCCTTGCCATTCACCACAACATTACAAGCATGAATATAAATCACTGTCATGAACCGTGCGATGTGCCCTCTGCTGGAGTAACACATAATTGCAAGTGCAAAGTTCCATCCTGCACAGAGAAACTGTAAACACAACTGTAACTTTGCTCTAACCTTGTCTTCCTACAAACACCACCGAAATTCCAATCATAAACAAATGGCAGGAATTCCGAGTGGTCAAGGCTGTATCCGTGAGGAGAGAGGCAGAGTAGATCCACAAACAGATTTAGGAGCGTTAGAGTTGCTGTCTTACAGCGTCAGAGACCCGGGATCGATCCTCACCACAGGTGCTGTCTGTACGGAGTTTGTATGTTCACCCTGTGATCGCGTGGGCTTTCTCCCGGGGACTCCGGTTTCCTCCCGCACTCCAAAGTCGTGCAGGTTTGTAGGTTAATTGGCTTCAGTAAAACACTTGCTATCCTCTTTTATATTATTGGCTAGCTTACTTTTATATTTCATCTTTCCTCCCCGTATTGCCTTTTTAGTTACCTTCTTTTTGTTTTTTAATAGTTTGTTTGTAGGTTAATTGTCTTCAGTAAAATTGTAAATTGCCCCTAGTATGTAGACAGTGCTAGTGTACGGGGTGATCAATGGTCGGCGTGGACTTGGTGGGCCAAAGGGCCTGTTTTCATACTGTGTCTCTAGAGTCTAAAGCCTAAAATAAAAGTTATAGATCCACCAAACCTGACTAGACCTGTAAGCTAAAAATAAAACCCTGCAGATACTGAAAATCTGAAATAAAAACAGGAAGTGCTGGAAACACTCAGCATGTCAGACAGGATCTGTGGAAGGAGATGAAACAACTCTGTTTCTTTTCACAAAGATGTTGCCCAAACCATTGAGTCTTCCCAGAATGTTTTGTTTTTATTTTCCAGTATTGACCAGGGCCCTGAAAGAGAGCCCTTCTTTCGTTCCCCACAGATGCTGCCTGACCGGTTGAGAATTTCCAGTGCTGACCAATTTTTCTGCAGGTTTCCAGCAACTGCAGGATTTTGCCTGCTGTCCTGGATTCAAGAAGAGCTTCTTCTACTTTAATATCAGACACTTGAACAGATTTTACGTGAATGTGAACGGTTCAGAGGGATATGGACCAAACGCAAGCCAAATGGACTAGCTTAGATGGAGCATCTTGGTCGACATGGACAAGTTGGGCCGAAGGGCCTGTGTCCATGCTGTATGACTCTATGAACCTTATATGCTAGGGATGAATTCCTGATCTTCCAATCTACCTCATTGCCGCCCTTGTACTTTTTCTTAGTCTACACTTTCTCTGCAGCTGTAATATATACTCTGCCCTCTTTACATGTTCTCTTTTGCGCTATCTGATGTACTCATATATGGTTTGATTTACTTATGGAAGGCATGGACAGCACGCAAGGTGCACGTGACAATAGTGAACCATCAGCAATGCCAGTGACTTACCGCTGCTTCGTAGCACAGGTTCCGATGGTCTAACTCTACTTAAGGACTCGTAACCATCACTGTTCATTCGTGAAGCAAACACTAGGTTCCCCGGAAAGTCACGGACAGACCCGCCCAGAAGGAAAGAGGTCGGACAGAGGGCCAGTAAGCAGACCGGCTGTGGGGGCGGTGCAGGGCCTCGACGGCAGAGTGGGCCGCTGGAGGCCCTGCAACAGCCTGGGGCTCGGCTGGACCAGGCGGCGCTTCAAGAGGCCGAGCACGTGGCCCCGTAACGTCGCCAAGACAACAGACCCTCATGGTCAGGTCAAGAACCCTGCACTTACAACAACTAATCTGGCGACTCTACACTACCTCAGCGTACTACTACTATAGGTAGACAAAAGTTCTGGAGAAACTCAGCGGGTGCAGCAGCATCTATGGAGCAAAGGAAATAGGCAACGTTTCGGGCTGAAAACCTTCTTCAGACTGGAGAAGGGTTTCGGCCCGAAACGTTGCCTATTTCCTTCACTCCATAGATGCTGCTGCACCCACTGAGTTTCTCCAGCACTTTTGTCTACCTTCGATTTTCCAGCATCTGCAGTTCCTTCTTAAACCCTTTGTCCTAGTACTATACACTTGTACAGTATCTGAGATGCTTATCTAAGATGTATTTAAGTGCTTATGTATAGCGATACTTGTACTGAACTGTATACAAAAATGTATAGAAAAATGAATATCTCTGTGCCTCGGTACATGTAACAATAAAGCACTGTTGAACCATTGAACCTTGAGATAAGCTAACCCCATTTCTAAGTCTTGCTACAATAACACAGCCACAAGTTGCTTGGTGATATGGTTGTGAAGCACAAACATGTCACACACTGATGACATTTGGCAGACCGTTTGGCGATGACAATCCCAAGTTCAACGCCGAGAGAACAAACAGTGGGACTGGTGACATGAAAGACATCATAAGATTGAGTTCTTCTTTAACAGGAACACAGTGAACCAAACAGACCGTGATACAAAGGCATCTGCTATTCCGCTTTGACGCTAACACTAGCCATGGCGCAGAGTGGCTGATCTCACCCTCACTATCTTTGCCAATCTGCCTCAGTCAGTTTTAAACAACGAGAGCGGCCCACGAGCATAAAACCGAGAGACAAATAAAAAGATGAGACATCCAGGGAGGGAGTGAAATAAGCCGTAAACTGCACACATTATTTCAATTCCTGCCAAGTTGGTTCCCTTCCCACTAACTGTTCCAAAGAGTGGATATGAAAATGCATTTTTTGGGCTGTTAGTTTAGTTTAGTGTAGTGTAGTTTAGATTAGAGATACAGTGTGGAAACAGGCCTTTCTGCCCACCGAGTCCGCACCGACCAGCGATCCACGCACATTAAAGGGCCTGTCCCACTTGCCTTTTTATTTCGGCGACTGCCGGCATAATTGACTGACGTATCAGGTCACTGAAAAAGTGGCGGCGTGATGCGGCGTGACGACGTATTGACACGCGGTGTCTCCTCAAGTGTCGCAACATTTATTTTGTCGCCACAGGATTTTGAAACGTTCAGTCAATGCCGCCAGCAGTCGCCGAAAAACATCGGCAAGTGGGACAGGCCCTTAACACTACCTTACACACACTAGGGACAATTTACATTTATACCAACACAATTAACCTACAAACCTGTACGTCTTTGGAAGTTGGGAGGAAACCGAAGATCTGGGAGAAAACTCACGCAGGTCACGGGGAGAACGCACAAACTCCGTACAGACAGCACCCGTAGTCGGGATCGAACCCGGATCTCTGGCGCCGTAAGGCAGCAGCTCTACCGCTGCGTCTCCGCGCCGCCCCACTTAGCTAAGAAGGAAAACCATTTATTTTCTTCAAGATGGGGGAGGGAACGAGTCGTGGTGACTTACTGCAACTCCCCAACTCCAAAATAGCTCTTGAGACATGGCCGTGAGATGCTTTCTCAAGCCATGAGAGGCTTACCAGGATGCTGCCTGGATTAGATGGGATTAACTGTAAGCAGAGTTTGGACAAACTTGTATTGGGTTTTTTTTGGAGGCTGAGTGGAGACCTGATTGAAGTATTTAAACTTATGAGAGGCATGGATCGAGCAGACGGACAGAAACTTTTTCCCAGGGAGGAAATGTCAAAGACTAGAAGACAGAGCTTTAAAGTGAAAGGGGCAAAGTTTAAAGGAGATGTGCGGGGCAAGTATATTTATAACACAGAGAGTGGTGGGTTCCTGGAACGTGCTTCCAGGGGGTGGTGGTGGAACCATTTATGGTAGTGGTGTTCAAGAGGCATTTAAATAGGCACATGGATATCAAAATTCATTAGTGTTTAAATGTCAATTGTACTTGCAACAGAACAATGAAATTCTCACTTGCTACATCTTTAACAGGCCCATTAACGCACAACGTACAAATAAATACACAATAATTAATACTACAGTATGTTAATAATCAGTAACGGGCATCAGAGAGGTGCAGCGGTAGAGTTGCTGCTATACAGCTCCAGAGATCCGGGTTCCATCCAGACTATGGGTGCTGTCCATATGGAGTTTATACGTCCTCCCCGTGACTGGGTGGGTTATCTCCGGGTGCTCGGGTTTCCTCCCACACTCCAATGACATGCAGGTTTGTAGGCTAATTGTCTTTGGTAAGTGGTACAATTGCCCTTAGTGTGTGTAGGATAGTGTCCGGGGCGATTGCTGGTCATTGTGGACTCGGTGGGATGAAGGGCCTGTTTCCATGCTGTACACCTAAAGCAGTGGTTCTTAACGTTTTTGGCACCAGTACGCGCATATGCGAACAAAATACTGTGTGTGGTATGTACCTTTGGTAGGTTCCTAAACATGGGCTCAACAATTGATATGTTATCAGTGTCCCCTTCATGACCCCCGGCAAAGCCCCAAACGACCCCCAGGTTAAGAACCACTGATCTAAAGTATAAAGTCTAAAGCAATTCTGGGTAACCAGACCGCTATAATACAAAACTTGAGAGGGATTACGCGCTGTCCATGAGCACCCTGGGGGATTTCTGGGACTGCTGGACACCACAGGGGGTTGAATGCATCCTCAATAAGGGTTGTAATATAGTTGTACGGTAGTTTATTTTGTATATTTGTTTGTCTTGTATTATGGTGGTGGGTTTTATTTGGATATTTTTTTCGTACACTAAATATTATTGTAAATAATTGATAAATTATTTTTGGCAAAAAAAATTAAAATAAAATAATGCAAAACTGAAGTGGAGCCAGAACACAGCCCATTGTAGATCATAGTTGCTGAGGTAGTTGGTAGTGTTGTGCAGTATAGGGTGATTGTACGGCAGTCGAAGTCATGACCCATGATCCGTACTGTTGCCACGCAACGCCTTCTGGAGTACAAGCGGTACTTACTATGGCTGCCAGCGCAGTGGGTCCGTCTTCTGTCCCAGCATCCGGACTCCACACTGACTGGCTCCACACTTGTGGACCCCGGGCCGTCTGTCCCCGTGGGCGGGGGGTGGTCCGGGGGTGGGGGGGGGTGAGGGTGGTCGGGGGGATAGTCGGGGGGGTGATCGGGGGGGGGACAGGGGGTGATCGGGGAGGGGTCAGGATGCCGGTGGGGGGGGTCGGGATGCTGGTGCAGCGTGGGCAGTCACTCTGGGTGGGTGGAGAAACCAGACTGTCCCCAACTCTGCTGCAGTTGACGGGGACGTTGCCGGGTTTTCGTCCCCGTGTGTCCGCTGCCCAGAGCCGCGGCTCCACTCCACCCGGCCCTGTGCGTGGGCGCTGCCGACCCACAGCCCGTGACAGTGCGGCCGCACAGGGGGAGACGGGGCGGAGGGTGGCCGTGGCCGGACAGCGCTGACCCCAGGGGGGAGAGTGGGGGCTGTCCCGAGGGATGCGCTCCTTCGGCCACTTGCTCCTTCGGCCGCTCGTGTTCAGACTGGAGGGTGACTCCAGCCCCAAGCGGTCGTGGGCCGGGACTCGCCCTCAATCTGCCGGCACGCTGCTCTTTCGCAAGTCAGTGAGCAGCAGTGATTTTGCCGGTTTTCACTCACGGTTACCCCTATTTCCACAATTTCTAGCAGCGCAAAAACTGACCATTTTGGTGGTTTTTAACAGGTAAGAACGTATGTGTTGCGTGTGTTACTAGTGTATGCCGGAAGCTGCCTTGTACTCCAGAAGGATTGAGCTACTCCTGGCATCACGCCCTTTGACCTGATGACCTTACATGCAACCACCCTATTCAAGAGCCTGCCGATTGTTGGGGTGAAGCTGCTCTTGGACCTGCAGATCCTGGTTTTCAGGCTCCTGTGCCTTCCTCCCGATTGTAATCGCGAGATGAGAGTGTGGCCAGGGCGTTGTGAGTCTTTGATGATGCTGGCTGCCTTTTCTGAGGCAGTACCTTATGTAGATCCCTTCGATGAATGTGAGGTCAGTACCCATGTTGGATCAGGTAATGTCCACCAATCTCTGCAGCCTCCTTCGTTCCTTGGACGAGGCCAGACCGTGACGCATCCAGTCAGTGTATCTCTACCCTAAACTTGTGGACATTTGGTAATGCGATGACTTCCAAATTCTCCTCCATGTTCGAAAAATACCCAGGGAATGGAGGTGGGATATGGGTCACACGCATGCGCTGGGCGGCGGCAGAAGGCTCCCGAGATGCTGAAAACGTGGCGGCTCTTTGTGTGATGCCCAGGTGAGCTCTGCTGTAAGATTATGCTACGTTGGAAGCAAAAACAAGCATTTCCCTCTACCTGGGTACATGTGACAATAACATATCATTGCATCATTGAATTGGGCATGGAGGGATATGGATAGCATGCAGGAAGGGGACATAGTGGGCCGAAGGGCCTGTTCCTGCTGTGAACTGGACAATGTTCAATGTTCTAACGTTCCAACCTCTAACTGTTGCTAACCTGTTGATGAAGGGATTTCCACAGTGCTGTTGTGATGGAAATTTCAAAATCTTCAGCTAGTAATTATGAAGTCTCTGCATTATCCCGGCAACAGGATATCTTTGGTTTTAGTTCATTTAAATTGAAGTAAACATACTCGCAGGTAATAGTAAGCATAATATTCTGTAATGTAAAGGCAACAAAGGTCACAGTGAACGTATAGACCCCGGGCGGTATTGTAGGGCAGCGGAATCGAGGAGTGCAGGTACATAGATCGCTGAAAGTGGCGTCACAGGTAGGTAGATAGGGTGGTAAAGCAAGCTTTTGGTACATGGAGCTTCATCAGTCAGGATATTGAGTATAGAAGTTACAGATGGTGAGACCACATTTGGAATGTTGTGTTCAGTTTTGGTTGCCCTGCTATAAGAAGGATGTCATCAAGCTGGAACCAGTGCAGAGAATACGTCCGAGGATGTTGCCAGGACTCGATGGGCCTGAGTTATAGGATGCGGTTGGGTAGGCCAGTACTTTATTCCTTTGAGTGTAGGAGTGCTGAGGGGTGATCCTATAGAGGTGTATAAAATCATGAGGGGAATAGATAGAATGAATGCACAGAGTCTTTTATCCCAAGGGGAATCAAGAACATGAGGATAAAGGTGAGAGGGGCAGCTCTCAATAGGAACCTAAGGAGCAACTTTTTCCACTCAGAGGCTAGTGAGTATATGAAATAAGCAGCCAGAGGAGGTAGGTGAGGCAGCATTTAACAGGCACTTGGAAAGGTACATGGTTATGAAAGGTTTAGAGTGATTTGGGCCAAACTTGGGTAAATGGGACGAGCTTAGAAGGCGCATATTGGTCGGCATGGATGAGATGGGCCGAAGGGCCTGTTTCAATGCTCTATGACTCTATGACTGACTGAATTAAAGCCAGGGCTGTCACATTCTCTCAGCTCCTGCTGATTTGGCTCTTTTCCCATTAAATGTCCCGATGGGTTAGTTTGCCTATAGGTAGGAGAAATCCGATATATTTCCAACGTAGAAATAAGGAACTGCACATGCTGGGTAACAGAATGTGCTGGAGTAACCCAGCAGGTCAGGCAGCACCTCTGGAGAACATGGATGGGTGACATTTCAGGTCAGGACCCTTCCTCGGTTTGAAGGTAGCACTGAATTCGACAATTCTCTGGCACCGTGGCCATTCTATGAAGCTGATGGCCACTGAGAGAGGCAACTAGGTTTCAGGAGGTGCAATCTAAGGCTCTGTCCACTACCTGCACGCTCTCCAAGAAAAAATCTTTCCCACTAACATTTTACCGAACTCTACTGCTGCGCCACCGTGCGTCGTGGTTATTAATTCATTGCTTTTTTTTTGTTTATTATATATTATCTATGAGTTATTGTGTTCACAGGCCTGTTATGCAGCTGCAAGTAGGAATTTCATTGTCGGTACATATGACAATGAAACACTCTTGACACGATGATCAGATACAAGTCAACACTATTGGCAAACATTCAAAGCTTTAGAAAGTTCAGAAAAATCCATAATGAATACACGATTAATCCATTTAAAAATACCTTTTCCTTACGTAAACCATTTAAAAACTCTCTGATTAATTCGTGAAAGAAAACCGTTTAAAAACCACTCGGTGGTTTAAGTTCTGCAGGTGAACTTAACCCAGGTAAGCTTTAGCAGAGATGGAGAGAGTCCTTTCCCCAGACACTAGGAGGGCACTGTTTTAAGGTGAGAGGGGCAAAGGTTAAAGGATATGTGCAGGGCAAGTTTTTTACATAGTGGGTGGTGGCTTGGGTTGCCAACTTTCTCATTCCCAAATAAGGGACGAAAGGTCAAAATAAGGGGCAAATTCTCGACGGCAATTCGTTGACCGACTCGGCCGTGGCTGGGTGAATGATGAGTTGGCCCGGGTGCTGGACTGCACACAAAGCCCAGCCGGCGGGCCAGCTGAGGAGTTTTGGCCCGGGCGACGTCGCCCGTAAAGTCTGGCATCCTGTCCAACTCATGAACCGATAATCGGCCATGAGAAGGAGGGGTGGTGGTGCCGACGGTAAGCAAAGGTCCGAAGGTCGGACTGCTGGCCGGGCTGCCGACCGACGGGGCCAAGGGCGAGGTGCTGCTGCTGCTGCTGCACTCCATGGGCTGTACTATGTTGGGGCAGGTGTGGCGGGGCTCCGACCCGACAGTCCCCTCGAACCGAGTAGTAGCCGTCAAATACAGGACAAGGGCAGTCCCGTACGGGACAAACCAATTTAGCCCAATATACGGGGTGTCCCAGCTAATACGGGACAGTCGGCAACCCTAGTGGTGGGTGCCAGGGCGTGGTGGTGGAGACAGAGGGGATAGTGGCATTTAGGTGGCTTTTGGATAGGCACATGGATATGCATGGAATGGAGGGATATGGATCAAGTGCAGGCTGCGGTCATTAGGTTAACCCCATCATGTTTGGCACAGACATTGTCGGCCAAAGGGCCTGTGCATGTGCTGTACTGTTCTTGGTTATCCTCAGTTTAAATATTTCACTCCACATACCCCTGTGTAACCATGCCACAGTTTCATGCTGTATACCTTAGCCCTGTGGTTTACCTCCAACATCAATTGTTTACCTCTTCCTTAAATATCTAACAGGCAGCAGTTTGACGACAGAACAAACCTTGCAAAAATAACACAGCCACTAACCGGTCTCAGGAACAATGGTTAATGAAGTGCATCATGTTAAAATCTCCCCTGTTAAAGCAAAAATACGATTTAAGATAGTACTGTACATGTCAGAAAAGCTGGAATGTAAAATGTCATCCAGGTCAATTAAAAGCACCAGTTCTATATTTGCGCTTATGGGAACATTTGTATGAAAAATTCCAACAATGCCACTAATGTCTGTATTTGAAAACCAAATCCATGTTTTTTTTTGGTTCAAGTTCCCATTGCCGATAATAACAGCACCCTTGTTCAGATTCAGTCAGCACACACAGAGAAATAAGTCTGGAGAAACACACCAAAAAAATAGACACCAATGACCCCTGCAATATATTAAAGAAGGATTAAATGAATACGGAGTAAATGCTTGTTAAAAGCCAATGATTATAGAGTTATTTCAAACTGCTGCTATTAACGATTGTCTTTAAAATTAGATATTTTCCTTTTCTATAAATAATTGACTTAATTTATGCAGCACAGTGGCGCAGCCGTAGAGTTGCGGTCATACAGCGCCGGAGACCCGGATTTGATCCTGACTACCGGTGCTGTATGTATGAAGTTTGTACCTTCTCCCTGTGACCGCGTGGGTTTTCCCCGGGTGCTCCAGTTTCCTCCCACACTCCAAAGACATACAGGTTTGTAGGTTAATTGGCTTCGGTAAAATTGCAGATTGTCCCTGTTGTGTAGGATAGTGTTAGAATATGGGTGATCGCTGGTCGGCGCAGACTCGGTGGACAAAAAGGCCTGTTTCCACACTGTAACTCTAAAGTCCAAAGTCTAACGTTTGTCTGTGTCATAGAGTCACACAGCACGGAAACAGGCCCAGCTTGCCCCAACCGACCAAGGTGCCCCATCTACACTAGGCCCACCTACCCACGGTTAGCTCATATCCCGCTAAATTTTTCCTATCAATGTACCTGTCCAAATGTCTTTTAAATGCTGCTATTGTACCTGGCATAACTAACTCCTCTGTCAGCTCATATTCCATATACACACAACCCTTTGTGTGAAAAAGTTGTCCCTCAGGTTCCTATTAAATATTTCCTGTGCCCTCTGGTTCTTGATTCCCCGATTCTGGGTAAAAGATTTTATCCACCTGCATAAGATCACCCCTCAGCCTCCTGCACTGCGAGGAATAAAGTCCTCGCCTCCTCAACCTCTCCCTATGACTCAGGCCCTCGAGTCCTGGCAACACCCTCCTAAATCTTCTGTGCACTCTTTCTACCACAACGACCTTCTTCCCATAGCAGCGTATCCAAAACTGAAAATAATACTCTAAATGCGGCCTCACCGATGCAGTATTAGTATTCGTGTACGTGGTTGGTAGTCAGTGCAGACTTGATGGGCTGTTTCCATCCTGTGACTCACCTAGACTCTATGGTCGTAGCTGATCTTCCCCAGGTCCCCGTGGGCACCAGGTCCCCGTGGGCATCAATTCCCTGATCTTAGAACATAAAACATAGAAGAGTACGACACAGGAAAAAGGCCCTTCGGCCCACAATGTCCGTGCAGAACATGGTTGTAGATAAACTAATCTCTCGTGTTTGCACATGACCCATATCCCTCCGTTCCCTGCATATGTGCTCATCTAAAAGCTTCTTAAATACGGCTATTCCACCCTACCAGCCGTCACATGCAACAAATAATCCTCCGACATTTTCGCCACCTCCAATGGGATCCCACCACTGGCCACATCTTCCCATCTCCTCCCCTTTCGGCTTTCTGCAGAGACCGCTCCCTCCGTAACTCCCTGGTCAATTCGTCCCTTCCCATCCAAACCACCCCCTCTCCTGGCACTTTCCCTTGCAACCGCAGGAAATGCTACACTTGTCACTTTACCTCCCCCCTTTACTCCATCCAAGGACCCAAGCAGTATTTCCAGGTGTGGCAGAGGTTCACCTGCACCTTCTCCAACATCATCTATTGCATCCGCTGCTCCAGGTGTCAGCTGCTCTACATTGGTGAGATCAAGCGTAGTCTTGGTGATCGCTTCGCCCAACACCTCCGCTTGGTTCGCAATAACCAACCTGATCTCCCGGTGGCTCAGCACTTCAACTCCCCCTCCCATTCCCAAATCCGACCTTTCTGTCCTGGGCCTCCTCCATGGCCAGAGTGAGGCCCACCGTAAATTGGAGGAGCAGCACCTCATATTTCGCTTGGGTAGTTTACACCCCAGCGGTATGAACATTGACCCCCAATTTTAGGTAGTCCCTGCTTTCTCCCTCTTTCCCCTCCCCTTCCCAGCTCTCCCACAGCCCACTGGTCCAGCCTCTTCCTTTCTTATTCCCGCCCCCCACCCCCACATCAGTCTGAAGAAGGGTCTAGACCCGAAACCTAACCTATTTCCTTTGCTCCATAGATGCTGCTGCACCCGCTGAGTTTCTCCAGCATTTTTGTCTACCTTCGATTTTCCAGCATCTGCCGTTTATTCTTAAATACGGCTATCGTATCTGCCTCCACCTGGCAGCGCGTTCCATAAACCCAATATTCTCTGAGTAAAAAAATCAGTCCCGCTCATTTCCTTTAACATTTTCCCCTCTCGCCCTGCCCGCTAAAGCTATGCCTTCTCGTCTTTGACATTTCCACCCTGGTACAAAGGTTCTGACTAACGATGCCTCTCATAATTTGATATACTTTGATGAGGTCTCCCCTCAGCCTCTGACGATCCTGAAAGAACAGTCCAAGTTTGTCCAACCTCTCCTTGTAGCTAATACCCCATAATCCAGGCGGCATTTTGGTGGAACTCTTCTGCACCCTCTCCAAAGCCTCCACATCCATCCTGTAGTGGGACGACCAGAACTGCACGCAACACTCCAAATGCGGCATAGCCATCGTCCTATCTTAAGTCTTATACAAATGTATCTACTTCCGCTTTAAATACCCTGAACGAACCTGCATTAACAATCCTCTGGGCTAGAGAATCCCAAAAATTCACTACTGTTTGGAGATTAGAACGGAGACGAGGAAACATTTTTTCTCACAGAGAATGGTGAATCTGTGGAATTCTCTGCCTCAGAGGGCGGTGGAGGCAGGTTCTCTGGATGTTTTCAAGAGAAAGCTAGATAGGGCTCTTAAAAATAGCGGAGTCAGGGGATATGGGGAGAAGGGAGGAACGGGGTACTGATTGGGGATGATCAGCCATGATCACATTGAATGGCGGTGCTGGCTCGAAGGGCCAAATGGCCTGCTCCTGCACCTATTGTCTATTGTCTATTGTCTGCGAGAAAATGTTCAGCAGTGGGACTAGTGTAGAGAATGTCCCTAGGCATCTCAGTTTTAAAGTTGATATGTTTTTCAATTTAATTTAAAGATACAGCATCTCTATGGTCACAGCCCACCGGGTCCACGCTGACCATCGATCACCCGTCCATTCTAATTCTACGTTATCCCACTTTCACATCCACTCCCTACACACTAGGGGCAATTTACAGAGGGCCAATTAACCTGCAAACCCGCCCGGTCTTTGGGATGTGGGAGAAAGCCAGATCACCGCCACAGGGAGAACCTGCAAACTCCACACAGACAGCAGCCGAGGTCAGGATGGAACCCGGGTCTCTGGCGCTGTGAGGCGGCTGCTCTACCAGTTGCGCCACTGTGCTGCTCTTACCCAATGACTGCTCCCGAATCTAACAATCTAATTTGAGATTCTCCAGCCAGGGAAAAGGCCACTAATTGAAAAACAAATCTTCTGTAAATGTAGCGCACGGAAGTGGAAGACGTAGTGTTTTATTAAGATTGACGATGAATTCCTTACTTGGGGTTGGTTGTGTATCCCATTCATGATCGTGGATTGTGGCCGGATGGCGAGAAAAACAAACAGGCATTCTCACTACTCAGCAAGAATACTCTCAACTGAGATGACAGACACCAGCGGAGATAATTAAACTCTCACCAACTCCTACAGATGCGCCACAGAAAGCATTTTGTCAGGATGCGTCACAGCATGGTTTGTGGACAGCTCCATCCACGACCGCAAGAAATTGCAGCGAATTGTGGCTGCAGACCAGACCATCACACGAACCAACCTCCCTTCCACTGACTCCACTTACACCTCACGCTGCCTCGGCAAGGCCAGCAGCATAATCAAGGGCCAGTCTCATTCTGGACACTCCCTCTTCTCCCCTCTCCCATCAGGCAAAAGGTACAGAAGTTTGAAAACACACACCTCCAGATTCAGGGGCAGTTTCTTCCCAGCTGTTATCAGGCAACTGAATCATCCTACCACAACCAGTGAGAAGTCGTGAGTTACCATCTGCCTCATTGGAGATTCTCGGACTATCTTTGATCAGTCTCTACTGGCTTTACTGTATCCTGCACCAAGCTGCTGCCTCACAGCGCCAGAGACCCGGGTTCGATCCTGACCTCGGATGCTGTCTGTGTGGAGTTTTCACGCTGTCCCTGTGACTGCGTGGGTTTCCTCCGTGTGCTCTAGTTTCCTCCCACATCCCAAAGACCATGCAGGCTTGTAGGCTAATTGGCCTTTGTAAAATTCCCCCTAGAGTGTCAGGAGTGGATGCGAAAGTGGGACAACACAGAAACAGTGAGAACACGTGATCGATGGCCGGCATGGACTTGGTGGGCCGAAGGGCCTGTTTCAATGCAGCATCCTTCAATCAATCAACCATCAGAAACCTCATTTAACAGTGCACTGATTAGGATGCGGGCAGGTGGATTCATACCTGCTCTTCACAAATGACAACAAAGGATAAGACTCATATAAAACAAATTTAAAAATATTAAGCATCAGGCAATCAAGTCATTAAACCACCACACTGGAGTTATAGTTCGATGAAATGGTTGCCCTGTTTCAAAGAAGTGGCATTTATAACTTCTGTACATAAGTGGCCAGCAAGACAAGTGGAACCTGAGTGGCTGAAATCTCCATCCATTTACTGGACTTAATGGTCTGAAGTGGTTAATGAAAGCCTGCTCTCATCCAGGGTTCAATCCCATGACATAACCGCCATGCAAAGTGTTGGGTTGCTACTGTATGGAAAGATAAATAAGTACTGTACAGTGAGGGGTCCGTTTCAAAAAAATGTTAAACACTCGGGAATTAACGGAGAAATATCGAGAAGAGTAAGTTCATGTTAGTGACATACATTTACTAGTTACAAAGATTTATG
The DNA here is from genome assembly GCA_038087875.1 of Malacoraja senta. Classification (NCBI taxonomy): domain Eukaryota; kingdom Metazoa; phylum Chordata; class Chondrichthyes; order Rajiformes; family Rajidae; genus Malacoraja; species Malacoraja senta. Next base: position 5,044,415 of record CM075987.1, read on the forward strand.
TGTGCCAATGAGTAGCCCCTCTTTCTTTTCTTCAAGGTTTATAGCCACTATAGGAGCTAATAATGAACTGTAAGATGTGTGTTATCATGCCTTATGCCAAAGCATATCCGGTAATGATAAAACACACTATTTATTATGTTGACCTTAGTCTTTTAACAGTTTTTCTTTCTTTCTTTTTCTGATGAGATAAATCAACCCAGGGAAGGTAGTTCTAAAAGAAAGTAGCTAGTCTTTACCAGTTGTACATTAAAAAAATATATATATATATATACACACAAAAAGCCAGATTATAAATACATTCCATTCATTTTGTGAGGCAGGTTTTCTATTCACCTTCGCTATTTTAGTGTCCTTGAAGTTTGACACTAAAACCGAAACTTGCAGTTTATAGAATTCCTTAAGCTAATTCCGAATTGTTTGCTTCAAAATCTGCGCGCAACATCGGTTACTTATGTTCAATGAAAATTGGGCCATTCTTTGCTTTCTTGCACAGGTTGAGATATTCCACTTTAAGCCGATTGCAACAAGGAAATGAGAAATTCGACGACAACAACAAGAAAACCACCTCCTAAAGTATCATGTGTGCATAATAAGTATTTGCACGGTTATTATTAACGAGGTTAGGATTTGATCGGGAAAACATTGCCCGATATTTTAAAAAAAAGTTAATGAGAGGCAACAAAGGAAGACTGGTTTGTTAATGGTGACAACTAACAAGAAGGGAAAGCCTGCACATCAAAGTGGTCCCGCAGAAGAAGACAGTCGTACCGTAATTAAAAGAAAAGGCAAAAAGATGTGAGGGATCTGAACACTTGCTATTTAGTGTGGTGGAGACAGATGGGGTGAATTAGTTCAGTTTGACAATGCCTGCTTATTGTCAATGGGAGAAAACCAGAACCTTGCCATAAACTCTAATGAATGCATTAATAGATGTTTTCTGCCTCTCAAAGGAATAATTTAAACAAAGTTATTAACACAGTCCACCTGGGCTTATTGCTGGGGATTGTATTAATGGTTCCAGTTAATGCGGCTGGTTTCTTAACTCTTTCTCTGCACTCTCGCTGAAAGCTCTGAACAGGAAGGTGTGTTTTAAGTAACCAAAAACTTACATTAAAGTGGAAATAGTGGTCGCGCTAAACATTTATATACATTAATCCCATTAGACTCTACAAACATTGCAAGGAAGTCTTAATGAGGTCCCAAATTACTGCCTTCCCGGTCTCCGAAAGCCATGTGAACTTGGAGAGCATTGGGTTAATTGAAGCACAGTTTATTTCAGCCGGTGAAGGGGACAGAGAGCTCTTCTGTCACCAGGTCTGTGTTCAATACGTTAATTTTCTTTTTAACCCTGGGAGGACTTCGGCTTTAATAAACATCTTTAGAAATATGCATCCCTTGAGAGGCACCATTAATTTCCCTAAAAAGCCCTCACACATGTAAATTTTTATTGCTTGCAGGTGCTTCAAGAAAGGCAAAAAGTCCTTGTAATAAATGTCCCATAAAGAGTAAGTGGCACCTGAGAAGGGCTATCAGGTCAGTGCACCTGTCTTGCGATGAATCCCATGCACTTGCCCAGTCTAACAAGAGGGAGGCTGCCTGCTTAACCACATGCCAAACACCCACACAAATGCCCATCGTTCTCAGGCTCCTTCTAGTTCTTTGGATGTGTGCATATTTTAGCACGGTATGCAAGCAGCTAGCCAGACATCAAGCGGCACCTAATTACCTGATTAAATTGCCAGCCAGAAGTTTCACATGCCTGCAGTTCGCAAGCCATTACTGGGAGAGCATGACTAATGAAAGCTTTGAAACTGTAGCATTCAATTCTTAAAATCTGGGCAAACCCAAGGCATGAAACCGCACCTCCAGCAGTAACTTTTATTGAACATCGATTACTTTTTTTCCTGAGCAAGTCACCTGTAAAGTAAACGTGCAGGAAGGAACTGCAGATGCTGGTTTAAGCCGAAGATAACCACAAACAGTTCTGTGAAGAAGGGTCTCAATCCGAAACGTCACCTATTCCTTTTCTCCATTTGCCCACAGCTCCTTTCCTATCCTTAGCACCGTCCAAATATATTTTTAAAGTCGACACAAAACGCTGGAGGAACTCAGCGGGTCGGGCAGCATCTCTGGAGAAAAGTGATGGGTGATGTTTCGGGTCGAGAGCCTTCTTCAAACTGACCCAGGTCTCAACCGGAAACCTTACCTATTCCTTTACTCCAGAGATGCTGTCTGACCGGCTGAGTTACGCCAGCTTTTTGCGTCTATCGCCTGTAAACTATGGAATTTCAGGAAAGGCTGAGATATTCTGCAACACACCCTTAAACCTAATTATTAGATTACAAGGTAGACACAAATGCTGGAGAAACTCAGCGGGAGAGGCAGCGTCTATGGAGCGAAGGAAATAGGCAACATTTCGGGCCGAAACATTGCCTATTTCCTTCGCTCCATTGATGCTGCCTCACCTGCTGAGTTTCTCCAGCATTTTTGTCTACCTTCGATTTTCCAGCATCTGCAGTTCCTTCTTAAACATATTAGATTACAAGTCCAGTCATTCCATGAATTCAGTTGCTTAACCTTGGAGATAAATAGGTTGAGTTAATAACATAAGCATATTTTGCTTGGACACATTCTAACCCAGCGGTATAAATATTGTGTGCAGATGCTGGTTTAAAGCGAAGATAGACACAAAATGCTGGAGTGTCAGGCAGCATCTTTGGAGAAAAGGAATAGGTGACGTTTCGGGTAGAGACCCTTCTTCAGACCCAATATTGATTTCTCTAACTTCAAGTAACCCTTGCATCTCCCTTCTCTCTCAGTCCCTCCCCCACCCTAGTCGTCGTGCTAGTATCATTGTCGTCCTGTTGAGTATCGGGGTCTAACTGGTTATCACCTAATCCACAGCCAACAATGGACCATTGTGGGCTCCACCTTTCCTTGATTATCGTTGCTTTTTGCATATCTTCCATTCATTAGTTCTAAATCTCCCGTTTCCATCTCCCGACTCTCAGTCTGAAGAAGGGCCTCGACCCAAAACATCACCTTTTCCTTTTCTCCAGAGCTGCTGCCTGACCCACTGAGTTACTCCAGCTTTTTGTGTCTGTCTTTAAGTTGAGTTATGTCGTATGCTTCATGACTGATGTTGGCACTTCCACACAGCATCCCGTGCACTGATGTACACTACAGCCATGGATGTTACAAAATTCAAGTTGGTTCACTGGTATACTTCAGAGGAAGAAATCTGCCTTTGCTAGTCTGGAATTGTATGTTCTACCTGAGACCACATGGGTTTCCTCTGGGTGCTCTGGATTCCTCCCACAAAGACATTGAGGTTTGTTGGTTAACGACCTAGATGTAACTCAAGACCCAACAATATGCTCAATCATCCTCTGAAATCTCCTAGCATGTACATTCAGTTGTACTACAACCAAACATGGCTCACAGCTCACCTCAAGCCAGTTAGGGATGGTTGGGTGTTGATTGACTGATTGAAAGATACAACATGGTAATGGGCCATTTAGCCCGCCGAGTCCATGCCAACCATCGATTACCCTTTTACACCAGTTAGACTTTAGACTTAGTGATACAGCGAAGAAACCGGCCCTACAGCCCACGCCGACCAGCGATCGCCCCGTACACTAGCACTAACCTACACACTAGGGCCAAATTACTATTTACAGAAGCCAATTAAGACACAAACGTCACCTAAAATGTCTTTGGAGTGTGGGAGGAAACCCCTTGGTTCTATTTTATCCCACTTTCTCATCCACTCTCTACGCACTACGGGCAATTTATTTGGACATCCTGACTATGGGTGCTGTCTGTACGGAGTTTGCACGTTCTCCCTATGACTGTATGGGTTTCCACCAGGCACCCCGGTTTCATCCCACAGTCCAAAGACTTTCAGGTTTGTAAGTTAGTTGGCTGTGTAAATTGTTCCTAGTGTGTAGGATAGAACTAATGTGAACAGGTGATTGTTGGTCGGAGTGGACTGGGTGGGCCGAAGGGCCTGTTTCCATACTGTATCTCTAAACTAAACTAAACTATGATGGATGCTTGATAGCCATCATGGATGTGGTGGGCTGAAGGGCCTGTTTTTGTGTTGTGTGACACTATGACTCTATGAAAGTGCCAACCCTGACTGTATAGATTTTGTGCATGGGAAGCTTACAACCCAGCGGTATGAATATTGATTTCTCTAACTTTAAGTAACCCTTGCATCCCCTCTCTGTCCGTCGCTCCCCCACCCAAGTCATTGTATTAGTTTCAAAATCGTCTCATTGAGGGACTCAAACTCGTTTTCAACTAGCCCTCAACTAACAATGGCCTGTTTCATTTATCATCGTTCCTTGTTTGCATAACATTCATTCATTTGTTCTACATCTCTCTATATCACCGTCTATATCTCTTGTTTCCCTTTTTCCTGACTCTCCCGAAACATCACCTGTTCCTTTTCTCCAGAGATGCTGTCTGAGCCACTGTTACTCCAGCTTTTTGTGTCCATCTAGATTTTGGACCCACTACCCTTTGACCCAGAGACAAAGTGTTACACCAAGCTAAGTGATATACCTCTTCACACCAACCCCCAATCCCAACCCAACCTCCAGACCCGGAGCAGGGCCTTACATCGCCCAGCGCGGTCTTAACGGCCGCGGGACTTACCATCGCCCGCCGGGGGCTTTAACATCGGGAGAAGAATAAAGAACAGGGGAGAGACAAGACTTTGCCTTCCATCACAGTGAGGAGGGGTTTGGAGATTCACTGTGATGGATGTTTATGTAAATTGTGTTCATTGTGTGTCTTGGTTGTTTTTCTCGTATGTACGACTTAAGTTCAAATGACAATAAACGTTATTCTATTCTATTCTAACAGATCTCGGTAACAGGATTTAAAGTGGACCTACCACCGTGTTCGTTCTATGACATGATACGATACGAAAAACGTTATTTATCTCGGAGGGAAATTGATCTGCCAACGTTCAAAGGATACAGTTACAAGGCATTGAAAGTGTTGTGAGCAGGATAATAATAATGAAATTGAAGTGACCAGTTATTGCACAGCACATATGTAACAAACATGAAATTAAATTATCGAGTGAAAAAGTCCAGGATGTGCAAAGGTTGGGGGGGGGGGGGGGGAGAGTCTACTGAACTAAATAAAACTAAATAAAACACAAATTAGTTTAGTTTAGAGATACAGCGAGGAAATAGGCCCTTTGGCACATTGAGTCCACGCCGACCAGCGATCGCCTCGTACACCAGCACTATCCTACACACACACACGGGGGACAATTTACAAATTTTACCGAAGTCAATTCACCTACAAACCTGTCATCTTTGGAGTGTGGGAGGAAACCAGAGCACCCGGAGAGAACCCAAGTGGTCACGGGGAGAACGTACAAACTCCGTACAGACAGCACCCATAGTCAGGATCGAACCTGGGTCTCTGGTGCCGTAAGGCAGCAACTCTACCGCTGTGCCACCGTGCCACCCCGAAGATTTAAAGAGAACATAGGGGCAGCTTTTTCACACAGTGGGTGCGATAGGTACCCTATCTATATGCCTCACATAATTATGGATATGAAGCAAGACCAGCAGTTTGAGTAAAGCAATTTTATTAACAGAAAAACGGAACTCAAACTCGTGCAAACCGCGTGCCTGACGTAGCTAACAAAACGCAGCTCCTGTCGCTGGGAGGAGCGCTGAACAACTGGCTAAAAAGCCCGCGAACGAACCCTCGCGGTGATGTGACCGCGCCGACCAATGACGAGGGTTCTGACTTCCCCCTCCCACCACGAGATGCCGCTACATATATATATATATCTATCTGGTCTCCCCGCAACCTCCGGGGCTCCAGAGAGGAATGATTCAAGTCTGTCCAACCTCTCCCTAGATCTAATACCCACCCTAATCCAGGCATCATTCTGGTAAACATCCTCTGCACCCTCTCCAAAATCTCCACATTCTTCCTGTAAAGGGGGTGACCAGAACAGCTCGCGATGCTACAAGGTCCGACAAAGCTGTACCTCCTTGGTGAAGAACTGCAATGCGTTTTGTGGATGGCACACACTGTGTGTTGGGGGTGAAGATGTTTAATCGGTTGCCGGATATGTGTGGGACCAGAAAGACTGTGAATGGGAATATGGGAATCCGAAAATCTTGTTGAGACTGAAAATAAAATCAGGATCAAATTGTGTATTTTAAGTAAGTTCAGTAAAATGACAAGAGTGGGGGGCAGAAGGTGGCCCAGCGGTAGGGTAGGTTTGTAGGTCAAAATGGCTTCCGTAAAAATTGTAAATTTTCCCTGGATAGTGTAGGATAGTGCTAGTGTATGGGGATCTCTGGTCGGCAGAGACTCAGTGGGCCGAAGGGCCTGTTTCCACGCTGTGTCTCTAAAATAAACGTAACTAAACTAAAGGGACGTTCCTGGTGCCTTCATTGTTTTTGGACAGGACCACAAACTAAGTCAACTTGATTTGAGATCGACAGACAGAAAATGGGGATGATATGAAATGTTGATTTTTATTAATATTGTCAGCGCCATTTCTTTCTCCACAGGAGCCGACTGACCTGCTGGGTATTTCTGGCATTTAGAGATACAGCGCAGAAACAGGCCCTTCTGCCCACTGAGTCCACGCTGACCAGTGAAACCGGAGCACCAGGAGAAAACCCACACGGTCACAGGGAGAAAGTACGAACTCTGCACCGACTGCACTCGTAGTTAGGATCGGACCCGGGTCTCTGCCGCTGTGAGGCAGCGACTCTACTGCTGCACCACTGTGCCGCCCCTTAGATATGCAGGGAATGGAGGGACATGGTTCATGTGCAGGCAGAAGGGATTGGTTTAACTTGGCACCATGTTTGACACAGACATTGTGGGCAAAAGTCCCTGTTCCTGTGCTGTACGTTTCTACATTGTATGTTCTTCTGTGCTATTCCAGGTGTTTCACTGAAGAATATGAGAATATTTGCAGGCTTTACGATCACTTACCTCCGCTGAAGGCCCCAGGATGGACAATCTACTGTCAAATACAACGTACAAGTCAAACTATTATAACATTTCCTCCCTGCATTGGGCATTTCAGTTTTCGGCAAATTATAAATATACGTTTAATGTATATTTAATTTTCATGTTATAAGGTTAAGGAAGAAAAAAGCAATTGAGGTATTGAAACCATTTTTATCCATGAACTGTCCTCTACTTTTTCTATTTCAACAATTAGAGGTAAGATGAAATGAAAATGTAGAAGCAACATTCATTTTTACCAACATTAAATGTATTTGATAAAAGCATAAGCTCGATTTAGGAACAGCTTCTTCCCTACTATTGTCAGACTACTGAACATTCCTCCCAGAAACCCTGGGCTGTCGTCCTGATCTTCCAACCTACCTCATTGGAGACCTTGCACATTTTCTCTATTGTTTTAACGCAAAAATTCTGTCATTCTATGTTCTATGTTCTATGTTCTATGAAACAGGATCAACTTAAATTATCAGTGACAATATGTTGCGATAATCTACAAACTTGACCTCTCCAATTAAACCCTTTCTCCGGCAATGGTCTGTTTGTCAAGAGTCATAGCATCATGAAGTTTTACAGAATGGAAACAGGCCCTTTGGCCCAACTTGACCACACTGACCAAGTTGCCTACCCCATTTGCCTACATTTCAAGTTCAAGTTTGTGTTTATTGTCACTTAACCAACTAATGTACAGTGAAATTTGAGTTACCATGCAGCCACACTAAGTGAAAAGCAACATAACCATTTAACACAATTTAACATAAACATCCACTGCAGTGGAATCCACATTCCTCACTGTGATGGAAGGCAATAAAGTTTAGTCATCTTCCTTTCTTCACCCGTGGTGGTCAGGGCCTTTGAACCCTCCGCAGTTCGCCGCTACCGTTCGTTAGGCCCATATCCCTCGAAACCTTTCCTACCCATGTAGCTAATCAGATTGTGTATTCTGATAACCACGTTGGCATAGAAACACATATGGCAACATTTGGTGGATGGGTTTAACTATTTAATTACCACCACCACACCCACTACTTTCGTGGCACAGTGGCGCAGCTGGTAGAGCCTCTGCCTCACAGCGCCAGAGACCTGGGTTCAATGCCGGCCTGCACCGCTGTCCGTGTGGAGTTTGGTCCCACATACGGCTTGGTCCCTCATCCCAAAGGCATGTTGATTGCTAGGTCAATTGGTTGCTGTAAATTACCCCGATCGTGTAGGTGGTGAGCGATAGAATCTGGGGAGGGTTGGTGGGAATGTAGAGAATAAAATAAGAGAATAGGATTAGCAACAACGGATTCTTGATTAATGCTGTACCAACCGCCAACTCCCCAAACCAGCCATGATCAACCCCTTGCTCTGAGCTTTGAGTGGCTGAGGAAGTGCAGATATGAGGGACTATTTCTGATGAAAGGTCACCTAACTGAATAATGAAACACCCTGTTTCTCTCTCCACAGATGCTGCCTGGCCTGCCGAGCACCTCCATCTTAATTTCAGGGTGCAGGTTCAGTTTGCTTAATCTGTTCAGTGCCTGAGGAAACAGCATGACGAACCTTGACTGCAAAACACAACGTGCTGGAGTAACACAGCGGGTCAGGCAGCATCAATGGAGGACATGGACAGGCGATGTTTCGAGTCAGGAATCTACTTCAGACCTTTCCCTGTTCTCTGTGTAAGTGTCAAATCTCAGTCCAGGCTGGAATATTCCCCCCAAATATTTTTGTTACATAAAACTGTGCCCTCTAGTTTTGGTCAATAATGGTGTTTAATAATACTGTGTTCTCTAATTTTGTTCAGTGATGCTGTACTCTCTAACTTTCCTCTTTCAGACCGTCAGTGCACTCTCTCTGTCACACGTATCTCAAATCAAGTCCAGTGTATTGTCATCAAACAAGTACGGTGAGGTTAAGGTACAATGAAAATGTTGGCTTGTGCTGTCCGTACGGAGTTTGTACGTTCTCCCTGTGACTGCGTGGGTTTTCTCCGGGTGCCCCGGTTTCCTCCCACGTTCCTAAGCTGTGTAGGTTTGCAGGTTAGTTGTCTTCTGTAAATTTGTAAGTTGTCCCTAGTGTGTAGGATAGAACTAGTGTACGAGTGATCGCTGGTCGGCACGGACTCGGTGGGCTGAGGGGCCTGTTTCCGTGCTTATCTCAAACCTAAACTTAACTAAGGTTAGCAGAGTGGCTAAAGGCTCCATCTATCAATGATGGAGTGTAGGGCTCTGGATCAGGACACAGGGCAGCACGCTAGAAGGCGGAGAGGTGGGATGTAGGGTCACCATTGAAGATGAAGAATTTGTAGTCAATGTACTGGGAAGATAAGCAAAGAGTAGTCCGATAATCAGTTAATGTGAGATGGATTAGGGTTTAGAGTTTGGACATACAATGTGGAAACAGGCCCTTCGGCCCACCGAGCCCATGCCGACTATCGATCACCCGTTCATACTAATTCTAAGTTATCCCGCATTCTCTTCCACTCCCTACTCACTGTGGGACAGTTTACGGAGGGCCAATTAATCTACAAACCCGCATGTCTTTGGGACGTGGGAGGAAACCGGAGCACCCGGAGGAAACCCACGCGGTCACGGGGATGAACGTGCAAACTCCACGCACAGAAAGCGCCCGAGGTCAGGATGGATCCGGGATCTCCAGCGCTGTGAGGCGTCGTCACTACCCGCTGCGCTGTTGTGTGGAGCCCTGCCGTTGATGCGGGACGCAGGAGGAGTTTGGGACGGTGGCAGGGTGACCACTTGGGGAAAGGCCGTGAGTCAGTGGCGGTATGGGGCGCAGGTGGAGGGGTGGGGGGGGGGGGGGGGGAATGACGCAGCGGCCACAGGCTGAACACAGAGCTGGAGGCTGACCTCTGGATCTGACAGGAAAGCCCTGCTCAAACAGCTGGATTGAGTCAGAGGGAGAAGCTGGAGCGGCGGATGAGATCAGTGGGAAGGTAACAGGGTTTATGGTCGGGGCCGCTAACCACGGCTGCTTTTTCCCACAAATTAATATCAGACATCTGGCAGCGGAGAGGTGACGGTGGAGTCCAGAGGAATGTGGTGAAGGGGCAGAGCTGCTTGTAGTCAGCCTACACGCTCTCAAACTGCTCCCTGCACACCAGGGTCACAGGGTGTGCAGAGCAACTTACCCACGCCATCTCCTGCAGGGGGGAGAGGGGAGGGATGCCCGTCACGGGCATGCTGGCACCAGGGGCCAGAGGGTACAGGTAACCACCCCCCCTGCTAACACCCCCTCCCCCCCCCCCCCCCCATTCCTGAGGGCATCCTATCGCCGTGCCAAGCTTGGCTCCAACCAGGGTTCCCAGACAGTTTCCACTCGTGGGAGAGTCTAGGATTAGAGGTTGCAGCCTCAGAATTAAAGGACGTTCTTTATAGGAAGGAGATGAGGAGGAATTTCTTTAGGCAGCGAGTGGTGAATCTGTGGAATTCTTTGCCACTGAAGGCTGTGGAGGCCAAAGTCAGTTGACACTTTGAAGGCAGAGATAGATAGATTCTTGATTAGTACGGGTGTCAGAGGTTATGGGGAGAAGGCAGGAGAATGGGGTTAGGAGGGAGAGATAGATCAGCCAAGATTGAATGGCGGAGTAGACTCGATGAGCTGAATGGCCTAATTCTACTCTTATCACTTATGACCTTATGACCCTCACCATGTATACATATTCCGTTGTGCTGCTGTTCGGAAGAATTTCATTGTTCTATCTGGGACATACGACAATAACACACTCTTGACTCTTGCCGGAGCTTCGGGCTTGGCAGGAGCTGAAGCAACAGGCATTACCATGGAGAAGCAGCCAACTTGCTGCTGGATGACAACAAAAAAGTTCTGGGAAAAGTTTGGAGGTGGGACAGAGGGCTGGAAACAAGGGACTGTTCCCCTCAGCTCCATGTTTTAGTTGCGACTGACTCAGTTTCAGTTTAGTTGATTGTCACGTGTACCGAGGTGCAGTGAAAAGCTTTTTGTTGCCTGCTGACCAGCCAGCGGGAAGACAATACATGATTACAATCGAGACTTTGGCATTGTACAGATACATGGTAAGGGAATAACGTTTAGTGCAAGGTAAAGCACAGTAAAGTCCAATCAAAGATAGTCCCAGGGTCCCCGATGATGTTGATAGTAGTTCAGCACTGCTCTCTGGTTGTGGTAGGATGGTTCAGATGCCTGAAAACAGCTGGGAAGAAACTGTCCCTGAATCTGGAGGTGTGTGTGTGTGTGTGGGGTGGGGGGGGGGGGGGGGGAGAAGGGCACCAAGGTATGTGTCGCTATTCTTCAGCTCGAGTCATAGGCTCATACAGCACAGAAACGCGTTCTTTGGTCCAACTATAGGTTAGTTTAGTTTAGATACAGTGTGGAAACAGGCCCTTTGGTCCACCGAGTCCGCGCTGACCATTGATCACCCCATGCGTTAACACCATGCTACATACCAGGAACAGTTTACAATCTTAAACAAAGCCAGCTAGCCGACAAACCTGTATGACTTTGGAGTGTGGGAGGAAACCGGAGCAGCCGGAGAAAACCCACGCAGGTCACGGGGAGAACGTACAAACTCCGTACAGACAGCACCCGTAGTCAGGATCGAACCCAGGTCTCTGGAGCCGTGAGGCAGCAACTCTGCCTCTGCGCCACCGTGCCGCCCAGTGCTATAATGTTGAAGGAGATTGGGATAGTACAGGGATAGGAGTAGGCAAAGACTCTTCTCGTGATTATTGGAAAGAAGAATGATAATTACGTAGCTGGAGGCTGGCCTGGGAGCGCGTCACGTATTCAAGAGAGAGAAGGCTATTTTAGCTTCCTCCTTTTTTAAGTCTGGGACTGAATTTGAGTTGATTTTTATTTTATTTGAGTTGATTTTTCCTGCTAATCCTACCGTATAATTTTGATGGGTTCCAGTTTCACTCTGTTATGCATATGTGGCAGCACTTGGAGAAGTGAGCTATTGCATTTCCGCGCCAGCGCATTCAGCTAAGAATGCCTTCAGTGCGGAGCTGAGTTGTTTGACTTGGCACGGTTGGTTCATGTTAGTAACAAGCTAGATCGTAAAGCGAACCTCCTCGGCAAGACATACAGTAACCTCTTCTGGGAACCTATCCAACTGTGCATCAGCCACACATCTGCAAGCGCGGACGAGAAGGCCTGTGGACTCAATTCAACTCTGCACAGTCTAACCCGCTCTATCAACTGGCCTAGGCTTTGCAGTGCCAATGGTGGTATTAGTGGCCACAGTGCCACCAACAGAAATGCCAGGGGATAATGATGATCTGGGTGGGAAGGAACTGCAGATGCTGCTTTACACCATAAGATAGACACAAAATACTGGAGTAACTCAGCAGAGTCTCTGGAGAAAAGGAATGGGTGACATTTTGGGTCAGGACCTTTCTTAAGACTGGGATTCAGGGGAGAGGGAGGCACAGAAATGAGGAAGGGTAAGGTGTGAAAACGAAACATCAAAGGGGATGAGGCTCATGGAATAAGCAGAATCGATCATTGTTAGCGAGGAGAAGGTGACAACGAAGCAAACAGAGATCAACTTTAATGGGGAGGACAGGGGGATAGGCGGAGATCAGCAGGTATCGATGGTTACTGTGATCCTTTAGGGGCAGCAGAGTGGCACACTGGTGGAGTTGCTGCCTTACAGAGATCGGAGTTCTATCCTGACTACAGTTACCCAGCGGGGGGGGCCGCTGAGAATGAAGAGGGGACCTGTCAGTGGGGACCATCGTGCAGCGGCAGTCAGTAGGTAGGACGGTCGGTGTAACTTTTTTGGCAGCAGAGACGTGGCGACTCTTTGTGTGCTGCCTAGGTGAGGTCTGCTGTGTGATTTTACCACCTTGTATGTCACTGTACCCAGGTACACGGGACAATATCATGGAGTTTGCATGTTCTCTCCCTGTGGCCACACGGGTTTTCTCCGGTTTCCTCCCACATTCCCAAGACGTACAGGTTTGTAGGTTAATTGGCTTTGGTAAAGATTGTAAATTCTCCCTGGTGTGCAGGATAGTGTTAGTGCACGGGGTGATCGTTTTTTGGCATGGACGTGTTGGCCAAAGAGCCTGTTTCCGCGCTGTATCACTAAAGTAAAAGTCTGAACTAAACTCTCAGCTCTGCCACATTTTTTTGTACAAGGTCTCCGTGAGTTTTTAATGGGGCATTGAACAATTATTATTAATTAGAAAACTCTCTCTCCCTATGCAACAGGTTTTATTAGATTTGGCCTTGGTTCATTATTGTCATAAGTAGCTAGATACAGCGAAAAACTTTCTTAAGCATAGACTGGATAGTATAATGCTTTCCAGTTTTTAGATTGGTTTAATTTAGAGATACAGTACAATGCGTAAATAGGTTCTTCGGCCCACTGAGTCCACGCTGACCAGTGATTCCCGCACACTAATGCTACCTTATACACACTGGGGACAATTTACATTTACACCAAGCCAATTAACCCACAAACCTGGACGTCCTTGGAGTGTGGGAGGAAACCGGAGATCAGGGAGAACGTGCAAACTCCGTACAGACAGCGCCCGTAGTCAGGATCGAACCCGGGTCTTTGGCGCTGTGAGGCAGCAACTCCACCGCTGCGCCAACGTGCCTCCTAGATAATAACATACAAGGGAACAATTAAGACACACATAGGTACAACAGGGAAGGTGTAATCTAACCTTGTGGTTTGTAGTCACTTAGATAAACACTTCAAAATCTGATGGCCTTCAAAATCAGCAATTTTATCTTGTTATTTTTAGGAAGGATATTTCTGCCTCCTGCATGTGTTGCATTCTTTATTTCACACTCCCCAAAGTGTTTAAAATATGTCCGGTTCTTACAACTTGGCTTGTTGACCGTGAAGATGTCTTCAATGTGATTGGTTTCCGAGCTAGCGATGACAGCGCCATGATCCTCGACCAATGCCTGACCAGCTTTTGACCAATGCCTGACAGGTCCCGATGTTGGGAAGAAGATGCCCCCTTCTAGAACTTTCCATCTTTGAGATTACCAACATGCTTTGCTTTATAACTAAATAGAACGTAGAACAGTGCAGCACAAGAACAGGCCCTTCGGCCCACTATGTCCATGCCGAACATGATGCCAAGTTAATCTGATCTCCTCTTGCCCGCACGTGATCCATATCCCTCCATTCTGCCTATCTAAAAGCATCTTAAACATTGTAGGTCTCATTACACCCCCAGAGTGTGGCTTCAAGGAATTGCACATGTTGGAATCTTGCGTAGAATGCAAAGCGCTCAAGTAAATCCGTGTGGGTGCTGTCTGTGTGGAGTTTGCACGTTCTCCCTGTGATCACGTGGGTTTCCTTCCGGGTGCTCCGGTTTCCTCCCACATACTGAAGACGTGCGGGTTTGTAGGTTAATTGGCCTCTGTAAATTGTCCCTAGTGTGTAGGGAGTGGGTGGGAAAGTGAGATAATATGGAACTAGTGTACACTGGTGATCGATGGTTGGCGTGGACTCTGTGGGCCGATGGGCCTGTTTCCATTCTGTATCTTTCAATCTATCTATCTGACAGTGAGTCAGGCACCATCTCTGGAGTCCATGGATAGGCAATGTTATGAGTTTGGAACCTTCTTCAGACCGAACCAACCCCAAATGTTGCCTATCCATGTCCTCCAGAGATGCTGCCTGACCTGCTGAGTTACTCCAGCACCTTGTCTCTTACTGCTTTAGGTAATAAGTATAGGACACCTGGAGGTTAGCTGAACCCCAGTACTCTCCCACACTAGCTGTGTCCATCAGATCTCTGTCAGGGTGGCACAGTGGCGCACTAGGCGAGTTGCTGCCTCACAGCGCCAGAGACCCAGGTTCGATCCTGACCAGTGGGTTTAAACCGCGTGGGTTTACCCCAGGTGCTCCGGTTTCCTCCCACACTCCAAAGACACACATAGGTTTGTAGGATAATTGGCTTCTGTAAATTGCATATTGTCCCTCGTGTGTAGGATAGTGCTAGTGTACAGGGATCACTGGTCGGGCCGAAGGGCCTGTTTCCATGCTGTACCTCTAAACTCTTGTACTCTAGATCGGGTGTCAGGGATTATGGGAAGAAGGCATGAGAATAGGGTTAGGAGGGAATGATAGATCAGCCATGACTTGATGGGACGAATGTCCTAAAGGGGCTGTCCCACTTGGGCGTCCTTATCCGCGAGTTCTGGCGAGTTTGCCCTTGACTCATACTCGCAGCATGGTCGACACGAGGTCGTAGGAGGTCTTTGTAACTCTTCTTCATGCTCGATACTGGTCCCCATGTACCCGAGGCCTCAGCTAGGTCGCGGCGTATTTTTCAACATGTTGAAAAATGCCTGCGAGTAAAAAAAGGTCGCCATGGAAAAAGGTTTTACTCGTAGGTTTAGTCGTAGTAGGTCGTAGTAGGTCGTCATGTTAGTCGTAGGTAATCGAGGGTAGTCGAAGATAGTCTTCATCATAGTGGAAAGGAGGTCGAAGGGGATCGAAGGAGGTCGTCTTCACTCTCCACTATTCGGTGTCCGATTTTCCTGAAGCTATTCGTAGCTAGTCGAAGCTGGTCTTCAACATAGTCGAAGGAGGTCTTCAACATGACATTTTTTCAAACCCTTCTAAACTCTTCTGAACTCGCCCATTAGGTCGCCCAAGTGGGACAGCCCCTTAATTCTGCTCCTATCACTTATGAACTTATGAACTAAACTAAATTAAATTCCTATCTTGTAAAGAGGGGTGCAACTCGGAGTATTTAATTTAATTCAATTCAATGATTCAATTATGCTTTATTGCCTCAAGTACCTAGATACAGTGAAGTGCTTTCTTTTGCATACAACCCAGTAAAAACATCCCAGTACACAAATAGTTGCCACGTTTCTGGCGCCGACAAAGATACAAAAGTTCATCGAACAGTGAACTTTTATAAGATTTTATTAAGCATTTATTTGTAAAATCCAGCAGAGAACTGTGAACATTAACCTTTGGACAGATAGACTCACACACAATCAGATGTTCATGTTCTTCAGTTGTAAGAGCAAAATTAGGCCATTCGGTCCATCAAGTCTCTTCTGCCATTCAATCATGGCTGATCTATCTTTCCCCATTCTCCTGCCATCTCCCCATAACCCCTGCCACCCGTACTAATCAAGAACCTATCAACCTCCACCATAAAAATATCCATCAACTTGGCCTCCACAGTCATCTGTGGCAATTAATC
>CM075987.1:5060813-5380813 GCA_038087875.1 Malacoraja senta
AAATTTACAGAAGTCTGCCTTACAGAGGTGGCACGGCGGCGCAGCGGTAGAGTTGCTGCCCTGCAGCGCCAGAGTCCCCGGGTTCGATCCTGACTACAGGTGCTGTCTGTACGGAGTTTGCACGTTCTCCCCGTGACCACATGCTTCAGTTACCTCCCACACTCCAAAGGCGTGAAGGATTGTAGGTTAATTGGTTTGGTAACATTGTAAATTGTAGGATAATGTTGGTGTGCTGGGGTTCGCTGGTGCGCCACCCAAAAGAAAATCAAGGTCGAGGTGACCTGCAACCTCCTACCACCTCCCATGCCTATGTTGAAAACCTTCCTCGACTAAGAAGAAAACCTGCGACTAAAAAATTATCGATTTTTAAAACGGCAACCTATTTTTAGTCGAGGCCGGTTTTATTCATGATGAAAAAATAGCAGCAACCGAGATGAAGCCTCGACCACGCGGAAACCATTTTCGACCATTAGGGAGAGTGACCAAAACCTCTGGTGACCTCATGGAAACCTTGGGTGGTGGGCAAGGTCACCAGAGGTTGCTGTTTAGGTCTCCTAAGTGGGACAGGCCCTTTAGTGTGCGGGGATCGCTGGTTGGCGCGGACTCAGTGGGCAGACGGACCTGTTTCCGCGCTGTATCTCTAAACTAAACTTGTGTTTTAAAAACTTGTGTTGTGGACAGATTTCACCACTCACTGGTATCCAGAGCAAAGATTGAGGCGTTACCTCAAGAATCACGGATCGGCAGCATCCAGGCCATTCCCTCTTCCTGCTACTACCATCGGGGTACAGAAGCTTGAAGTCCCACACCACCAGCTTCAGGAACAGCTACAACCGCCAGGTTCATGACCTGCCCAACCTGAATCGTACCATAGCAGGGGACCATACAATCCACCTCTTGCACCAATGGCCTTGTTTTCCAATTGTGTTTTGCACTTAGGGTGCCACAGTGACGTGGCGGTAGAGCTGCTGCCTCACAGCGTCAGGGACCCAGCTTCAATCCTGACTACGGGTGCTGTTGGTGCGGAGTATGTACGTTCTCCCCGTCACCTGCGTACGTTTTCCTGGGGGGCTCTGTTTTCCTCCCACACTCCAAAGACGTACAGGTTCGGTAAAGATTGTAAATTGTCCCTAGTCTGTAGGATTGAACTTGTGTACGGGTGATCGCTGGTCAGCGTGGGGGTGTTGAGCCGAAGGACCTGTTTCCACGCTGTACCTCTTGGTTTTTTTTGCAGTCTTTTACTTTTCACTATCTTGTAGAATTTGTGCAAGTTGAATATAATTTTGTTTTGGTGTGCTGCTTGGGTTTACATGCCTGTAATAGTTTAGTTTAGAGATACGACGTGGAAACAGTCCCTTCGGCCCACCGGGTCCGTGCCGACCAGCACGTTAACATTATCCTACACCCACGAGGGACAATTTCTACATCTATGCCAAGCCAATTAACCTACAAACCTGTACGTCTTTGGAGTGTTGAAACCGAAGATCTCCGGGTCACAGGGAGAGCGTACAAACTCCGTACAGACAGCACCCGTGGTCGGGATTGAACCCGGGTTTCTGGCGCTGCATTCGCTGTAAGGCAGCAACTCTACCGCTGTGCCACCGTGCCTCCTGTGATGTTGGTGGAAACAAGATTGTCATTGTACAGATTACGGGTAAAGGAAAAAATGTTTAGTGCAAGATAATGCCCAGTAAAGTCTGATTCAAGGTGGTCCCAGGGTCTCCAATGAGGTAGATAGTAGCTCAGGACTGCTCTCCAGTTCTCGATAGGAAGTTTTAGTTGCCTGATAGCAGCTGGGAAGAAACTGCCCTTCCGTCTGGAGGTGTGCGTTTTCACACTTCTGTACCTCTTGCCCGATGGGAGATGGGAGAGGGTGAGACTGGTCCTTGATTACGCTGCTGGCCTTGCCGAGGCAGTGTGAAGTGCAGATGGAGTCGATGGAAGAGAGGTTGGTTTGTGCGATGGTCCGGGCTGGAAACACCTGACAGGTCAGTCAGCATCTGTGGAGGGGCAGCAAGTGACTTACTCACGTGCAAGAGCCTGCACGTTGCCTGATTTCAGAGTAGTTCCTAGTTTTAATTGTTTTCCTCTGAAACCCGGTTAAAGTTTCCACTGCACCTTGCGGGACAATTAGTTCAGTCCGAATGGAAGAGTTTATATGTGTAGGAAGGAACTGCAGATGCTGGTTTACACTAAAGATAGACACAAAATGCTGGAGTAACTCAGCGGGTAAGGCAGCATCACTGGAGAAAAAGGAATAGGTGACGCAAAATGGTCTTGACCTGAAACGCCGCCTATTCCTTTTCTCCAAAGATGCTGCCTGACCCGCTGAGTTACTCCAGCAATTTGTGTCTATCTTTGGAAGAGTTTATAGTTTAGTTTAGTTTAGCTTAGAGATACAGCGCAGAAACAGGCCCTTCAGCCCACCAGGTCCGCGCCGCCAGTGATCCCCGCATATTAACACTATCCTACACACACTAACGACAATTTGTACATTTTCACCAAGCCAATTTACCTACATACCGGCACGTCTTTGGAGTGTTGGAGGAGACCGAAGATCTCGGGAAAAACCCACGCAGGTCACAGGTAGAATGTAGGGACTCCGTACAGACAGCGCCCGTAGTCGGGATCGAATCCGGGTCACACAACAGAGTGCACTGTAATGGGCCTGTCCCACTTAGGCGAACACACACACAAAAAAACACAAACACAAACACACACGCACGCACGCACGCACGCACACACACACACACACACACACACACACACACACACACACACACACACACACACACACACACACACACACACACACACACACACACACACAGACACACACACACACACACAACACACACACACACACACACACACACACAGCTTCCTTCACCAGCCCGTTATCCAGGCAGGGAAACAGGGCAAGCGGGGGAGCGCTGTCTGAGTGAAATTCACACGGTGCAAAGCCAATGTGATACAGACACACACCACGATGAACAGGAAGGTTGGCGCTGTAATTAAGAAGCTAAAAAGCACAGTGTACGGTAAGTCCTTTAAAAGAGGGGGGTGGGGAGGGGGAAGAAGGGAAGAGAAGGAGTGGAGACAACTTTTAAGAGGCTGTGAAGCTCGGCGGACATTTAACATTACCAGTTGGTTATCCTTGGTTCTGAAAACTACTGCTTGCGTTTTTTTTCCCAGTGAGCCAGTGAAATTCACCGGTCAGCAGCGGCTACAACCTGCGAGAACCTTCGACCTCCTGGCGACCTACCTGCAGCATAAGATTTCTCGCTACTCTCCATGGCGGCTTCATTCTAGTCTCCGCTAATTTTTCAACATGTTGAAAAATTCTCGGCGACCATAATGAGGCTGCGACCAGTTCCCAGAATGCGGGAACTCCTCACGACCATGAAGGCGACTCCCCGGCAACCACCCGCGAACATGTGGCAACTGCATAGTCTCCTGCAGTCACCTAAGTGGGACAGCCCCATAACATGCAGAGTGCAACTTCCTGCAAACACGTTTGGCGTGACGCAGGTGCATCGTGGGGGAAGAGCTCAGGATCATGGAGGGTGCTGGGCAAAATCATGGCGGCTCAGACTGGGTGAAGAGACCAGATAGGGGACGATGAGACACTAACAAGGAGCTCGTCGGCACTTCAATGTTAGAGGCACAACCAAATGCGAGCAGCAAATTTAGGTCATAATTTCATAGGTCATAGGAGCAGAATTAGGCCATTCAGCCCATCGGGTTTGTAGGTTAATTGGTCTCTGTGGTGTCTAGGGAGTGAATGAGAAAGTGGGGTATCATAGAACTAGGGTGATTGATGAATGACATGGACCAAGTGGGCTCCGCCATTCAATCATGGCTGATCTATCTCTCCCCCCCTAACCCCATTCTCCTGCCTTCCCCCCATTACCCCTGACACCCATACTAATCAAGAATCTGTCAATCTCTGCTTTAAATTGAATTCACATCCACCTTTTTTCTCACAGCAGTGACCACATATCCTTGTGTGTATTAAGACACAAAAAGCTAGAGTAACTCAGAGGGACAGGCAGCATCTCTGGAGAGAAGGAGTGGGTAACATTTCGTGTCGAGGCCCTTCGTCCGAAGAAGGGTCTCGACCCAAAACGTCACCCATTCCTTCTCTCCAGAGAAGCTGCCTGTCCCGCTGAGTTACTCCAGCATTTTGTGTGTATCTTCGGTGTAAACCAGCATCTGCAGTTCCTTCTTAACCACTTGTGTGAATTAAGTTTGGTTTAGAGACACAGCATGGAAACAGGCCCTTCGGCCCACCTAGTCCATGCTGACCTTCAATCACCCGTTCACACTAGTTCCATGATATCCCATTTTCACATTCACTCTCTACATACTACGGAGGCAAATTAACCTACAAACCCGCACGTCTTTGGGATGTGCAAGGAAACCTGGGCACCCAGAGGGAACCCACACGGTCACAGGGAGAACATACACACTCCGTACGGGCACTACCCGTAGTCATGATCGACCCCGGGTCGCTGGTGCTGTAAGGCAGCAACTCTACCGCTGCGCCACCGTGCCGCCCAATTCTGCGATGCAAGTTCCTTGACTGATGGGGGGGGTTTATACCAGCATGAAAGAATATTTTGGATCTGGCATTCAAAAAGATGCATAGATTACCGATGCCAAAGGCACAATTGACCAAATGCGTCGATATTCTGTGTTGGAAATACACTAGTGCAATGATGTGAGGTTTCCGGTTTCCTCCCTCATCCCAAAGGCGTGCAGGATGCCAGGTTAGTTGGTTACTGGAAACCTTTCCTCAGTGTAGACTATGGGGAGGTGGACAGGCTCACGAGAGGGTGTGGGCTAGTAAGCTGGACAAGACTGCTGGCAGCAGCTCGATGGGCTGAATTCCCTGTAAGTCATAGGGGAAACATTATTCATGACCCAGATGTGGAAAAAATTAAGTGTGCAACCATTCAACAACGTAGGCATCATTGAGTAAATATTGTGGACTTGTGTATTCTTTGGTGATCCCGATATGGAAAACAACTTATTTCGACAACTAACTTCATGTGTGAACATTTACATCAGCAAAGAGACGTTGTGAGGCAAACTCCAGATAGGTAACATGGTCAAGAAGGCTTTCGGCAAATTGGCCTTCATCAGTCAGGGTATGGACTATAGAAGGTGGGATGTTGTTAAGTTACAGTTTAGTTTAGTTTAGTTTAGAGATACAGCACGGAAACACGCCCTTCGGCCCTTCGAGTCCATGCCAACCAGCGATTCCAGTACACTAACACTATTTCACACACATTAGAAACAATTTACAATTATACCAAGCCAATTAGCCTACAAACCTGTAGTATGTGGAAGGAAACTGGAGATCCCGGAGAAAATCCACGCAGGTCGCGGGGAGAACGTACAAACTCCATACAGACAGCGCCCATAGTCAGGATCGAACCTGGGTCTATGGCGCAGCAAGGCAGCAACTCTACCGCTGGCCGTATTTGAAGTATTGTGTTTGGTTTTGCTCACCCCGCCATTGGAAGGATGTTGTCAAGCTGGAAAGAGAGCAGAGATTCATGAGCATGTTGCCAGGACCTGAGGGCCTGAGTTTGGGCAGGCAATGAGTTTATTCCTTAGAGTGCAGGAGGCCGAGGGGTGATATAGAGATAAAATCATGAGGGGAATAGATAAGGTGAATGCAGAGTCTTTTACCCAGAAGATAGACACAAAAAGCTGGAGTAAAGGCTCTCTCTCACGGTGTTGCGGTCATCGGCGGTGAAGCGCGGCGTCGCCGGTAGAGGGGACCGCACGGCAACGGCGAGAGCGCCGAGCCTATGCCACGGGAGCGCCGCACGGATGCCGCGCGGGGGCCGAGTGATTTAAGTACGGCTGGTCCCACGAGCTTGCGGTAAGTAAAAAAAAAAGGGCGGGCCGACTGCGATGACGTCATTTCGGATCTGCGGGGCGGCGGCCGTGCTGATCGCGGCGCTGTGGCGGCGGCCGTGCCGGCGGCCGTGACGCACACGTGCCGCACTGGCGGAGGCTGTGCGGTGGGAACATATTTTTGAACAGTGTTGGTTTTATTTTAGCACCGTGCGATGTTGGGAACAACGCCGCACGGCCCCGGAATTGTGCGTTTGACCGAGCCCGCGGTCTCTGGCGGCCCAGGAGCGGTAGATAGTTCCTGTTTCGCCGCCAATGACCGCAGACTCGTGCGACAGGCCTTTAACTCAGCGGGACAGGCAGCATTTCTGGAGAGAAGGAATGGGTGATGTTTCGGGTCGAGACCCTTCTTCAGACTCTTTTACCCAGAGTTGGGGAATCAGGAACTAGAGTATATAAGTCTAAGGTGAGAGGGGAAAGATTTAATAGGAACCTGAGGGGCAACTTTCTCCACTCAGAGGGCGCTGGGTGCATGGAACGAGCTGCCAGAGGAGGTAGTTGAGGCAAGTTCAATAACAACATTTAAAAGACATTTGGAGGGACGGGTTTAGAGGGATATGGGCGAAATGCAGCAGGTGGGACTAGTGTAGATGGGGCATGTTGGTCGGTGTGGGCAAGTTGGACTGAAGGGCCTGTTTCCACGATGTTTCCATGACTCTAAGAGCAGAAATCTCGGATGGAGGGTACTGAGTAAGGAAACATTACCCAGCAAGGTTAAATGAAGCACCTTCAGCAAGAGATCCCATGGGATCATTCTGAAGAGTAGCTCAGTTATCCCAGGTTTACCCTAAAGCCAGCCTGTAAGTGATGTTTGTGGGAGCACGTGCCCACACTGGCTTCCGTTCCAACAGACACAGCAGTACATTATCCTACACGGCAGATCGGGATATGTTTCTGAAGTGAGAACTTATTTGGGTTGTTCTGAAGGAACAGGTAAAGCAATATGTCATTAAAGGGCCTGTCCCACTTGGCTGTCATTTGTGCGTCACGCAGATGGTGCGTGAAGATTTTGTACATCACAAAATCCTGCGACGCCACGAGCGGCCGCGCATCACTGCCTATGTCATCACGCACCCTGCGTGCGTAATACGCACCATGCCGCATCACGTGTGTATCACGTCGCGGGCGTCGTGCGTCGTGACGCATAAACGATGTCGCGTAAATTACGCACAAATGATGGCCAAGTGGGACAGGCCCTTTAGTCTTTATAAGCAAACCTGTGCTCAAATTTCAAAAGGGCGGCAAGGTGGTGCAGCGGTAGAGTTGCTGCCTTACAGCACCAGAGACCCGAGTTTGATCCTGACTACGGCTGCTGTCTGTACGGAGTTTGTACATTCTCCCTGTGACCGCGTGGGTTTTCTCCGGGTGCTCCGGTTTCCTCACACATTCCATAGACGTGCGGGTTTGTAGGTTAATTGGCTTTGGTACAATTGTAAATTGTCCCGTGTGTGTGTAGGAGAATGCTAGTGTAGTGATCGCTGCTCAGCACGGACTTGGTGGGCCGAAGGGCCTGTTTCCACATAGTATCTCTGACGTTTTAAAAAATCCAATTATTCATATGGTTCTTTGATGAAAACGATGCTAACTGCTTCTGACAATAATCCTGCTGGAAACACCTGATCTTCTGAGTGAGCACAGGGCGACTGGATTTTCTGTTGTGGATGAGGTTTTCACTGAGGTAATAAAATATTATTTTTTGTTTAGCGTTAACAGAAGATAAAGCAACTGCAGAATTGCCCCATTAGATCATTGAGCCTCCAGTTTTAGTCTCGGTCTTAACTGAGATGAAGGAGGTAAGAGGAAAAGAAATGGAGATGGGGGCAATTTATAAGCAGTATTGGGATGCAGACTACAAAACAACAGGACTAGTAACCAGAACCTGGGTTAAAGATTCGTCACATTTTACATACATTGCAAGACCACAATGTCTGTCCCTTAATACTGATAGACTGCATATCTATCTGGGCCAGTTTTAATCCATGAACCTTGCACATTCCAATGTCATTAAAAATCATTGTTTTGTTCAGTGTAGTTTGGAGATACAGCACGCCAGTATATAGAGGCCCTTCAGCCCACCAGGGACCATCGATCACCGGTTCACACTAGTTCGAGGTAATCCCACTTGCTCATCCACTCCCTGCATACTAGGGGCAATTTACAGAGGCCAATTAACCTACGAACCCGCACATCGAGTCATGGACACAGACTGCATGGAAACAGGCCCTTTGGCCTAATTTAGGGGGCGATTTACAGAGGGCTATTAACCTATGAAGCCGCACGGCTTTGGGATGAAGGAGGAAACCCACTTGGTCACGGGGAGAACGTGCAAACTCCACACAGTCAGGATCAAACCCGGGTCTCTGGCGCTGTGAGGCAGCAGCTCTACCTGCTGCGCCGCTGTGTCACCCCGATGTTGTGTCAAATAAGTCTCAGGATAAGCTCCCAGGTCGACAGTCAGAACCTGGGTGGAAATGACCAACACCAGTGGACATAGCTTTAAGGTAAGAGGGGGGACTGTTTGTTTAATGGAGATGTCCGGGGGTACGTTTTTTTACACAGAGAGTGGTGGGCGTCTGGAACACATCGCCAGGGATGGTGGTGGAGGCAGATACAACAGTGACGTTTAAGAGGCTTTTAGATCGGCACATGGAAGTGCAAGGAATAGAGAGATATGGATCATGTACAGGCAGATGAGATCAGTTTAAATTGGCATCTTGTTCGGTACTAACATTGTGGGCTGAAGGGCCTGTTCCTGTGTTGCACTGTTCTATATTCTATGATTGCCTACACTATAAGATCACCCCCTCAGCCTCCTACACTCCAAGCAACACAGTCCCAGCCTGCCCAACCCCTCCCAATGGCTCAGGCGTCCTGACAATGTCTTCGTAAATCATCAGTGCTTTTTTCTTGAGATAAAACAACCATCTGACCAAAGAAGTAACAGAAGGTTTCTTCATACAGGAGGAAGGGCCTGTGTGAGTTACGGCATGACAGAACACTTCTCCCAGAAACAAAATAAAAACAGATTTTCAAAGAGTTGAAAAGAAAACAAAACTCAAAATAAAAATCATTAAAGGGAACAAAACACAATGTGCTCTGTGTTCCAGCCTGCCGTGGACTCTATCAAACGGCCTCCTGCATCACACATACTCTGTTTTGGCATGGCTTCTTTGGCGCTGTGGAGAGGCCACGCAAAAAGGAATTGGCGAAAAAAGAAATCGAGACGTCTTTTGAGTTTTCTACTGCAGTTATGCCCTCAAATACAGTGAGACTGTGCCTGTATTTCAGGTGGTCGGTGTGTCAAAAATTGTTGGGCTTTGAAAAGCATACTTAAAATAAAACATCCGAGGATATGTACTTGCGCCCAGAAATGTTGCAATGGACTGGGCATGTAAACGTTGTTGTGTGAATTTAGATTTCCAACTTCGATTCAAATCTCGTTTGTACATCAAACATGGATGCAAACTTCCTTTCCCATAATTTTCCATTGTGATTTCAAGAGTCAGGGGTGGAATGCAAGAACTGATATGGTCCTTTCCTTCTCAATGTAGAACACGTTCAAGAGTTTGGAGCACAATTAGGCTTCTTAACAAGCACAGAAGCAAGTGATTTAAGACTTCACAGGCAGCGATATCTCAAGGGCAAAGTGTTTCTGGACACATGCTACCACTGACACCAATCCTCGATGATTGTGGCTGCTTTAATATTCACCGTTCACTATATTCAATGCAACCTCCAAATTAGCTCTGAACTGCATCGACTGCATAGACTTGGCGGCATTGGTTTTGTCTTTTTGCACTATCATTGTTTGTTTGGTGTGTGTGTCAGCATGTATGTATATATGTATGTATGTGTGTATATATATATGTGTGTGTGTGTGTGTGTGTGTGTATAACAAAAAAATGTTCTGCACATATATATCTATATGTGCTTGATATATATATATATGTGCATGTAAATATATGTGTGTATACACATACATCATATATACATATATGTGTGTTTATATATAAATAGATGTGCGCGTGTTCATATATGTGTGTGCGCGTGTGTGTGTGTGTGTGCGCGTTTATAGATGTGTGTGTGTGTGTGTGTTTATATATGGGTGTGTGTGGTGTGTGTGTGTGGTGTGTGTGTGTGTGGTGTGTGTGTGGTGTGTGTGTGTGTGTGCGTGTGTGGTGTGCGTGTGTGTGGTGTGTGTGTGTGTGTGTGTGGTGTGTGTGTGGTGTGTGTGTGTGTGATGTGTGTGTGTGTGTGTGGTGTGTGTGTGTGTGTGCGTGTGTGGTGTGCGTGTGTGTGGTATGTGTGTGTGTGTGTGTGTGTGTGGTGTGTGTGTGTGTGATGTGTGTGTGTGTGTGGTGTGTGTGTGTGTGGTGTGTGTGTGTGTGTGTGTGGTGTGTGTGTGTGTGGTGTGTGTGTGTGGTGTGTGTGTGTGGTGTGTGTGTGTGTGGTGTGTGTGTGTGCGTGTGTGGTGTGCGTATGTGTGGTGTGTGTGTGTGTGTGAGTGGTGTGTGTGTGTGGTGTGTGCCTGTGTTTATATATGTGTGTGTGTGGTGTGTGTGTGTGTGGTGTGTGTGTGCCTGTTTATATGTGTGTGTGTGTGGTGTGTGTGTGTGGTGTGTGTGTGTGGTGTGTGTGTGCCTGTTTATATATGTGTGTGGTGTGTGTGTGTGCCTGTGTTTATATATGTGTGTGTGCGGTGTGTGTGTGTGCCTGTTTATATATGTGTGTGTGTGTGTGCCTGTGTTTATGTGTGTGTGCCTGTGTTTATATATGTGTGTGTGTATGCGTGCGTGTATGTGTGCGTGTGTATGTGCGTATGTGCGTGTGTATGCGTGTGTGCGTGCGTGCGTATGTGTATATATGCGTGTGTATGTGTGTGTGTGCGTGTGTGTGTATGTGTGCGTGTGTGTGTGTGTGTGTGCGTGTGTGTGTGTGTGTGCGTGTGTGTGTGTATGTGTGCGTGCGTGTATCTGCACTGAACTTCTTTTCGTTATACTGTTTGCTGTGTACTATGTTTACATATTGTGTTGTGTTGCTGCAAGTGAACATTTCATTGTTCTGTTTGGGTCATATGACAATAAAACACACTTGACTCTGCGTAAATATTCACCATTCTCCGAAGTACAATCCTTTCAAGAGACGCAACATCAAATCTCACATGATTGTGCAGAGCTTGCCTGGAGCTGGGTACCTTATGATGCCTATCAGTTGTTGCCTTCATCCTCACACTCCTTTGTTTTGAAATCCGTCTGTCCCACAAAGTAGTTCAGAGTGTGGGTCGCTGGCCATGTAGTGTGGGAGAGAGAACGTGTGCTTTCACAGCTGGGTTTGTTCCTTCCGCCATTGAGATTCAAAGACAAGGCAATGAACATAAGGAAGGGAATTAAAGAGGCAAAATGCAATGTCAAATCAACCAAATGAAGAAATAAAGGAAAAAAACAGATTAAATAGCAAAAAACAACATTTAAAAAAAGAATGCTTTTAGTTTCTCTCTGCAAAATTCAAGAGCTAAAGTAATGTCATTATACATTGCGTTAACATTTGTACATTAAACGTTAGATTTTAAAGCAATTTATTCTGTAGCATCATCGATAAAGCTGCTGAGAATTAGAACGTAGAACAGTACAACACAGGAACAGGCCCTTCGGCCCACAACGCCCGTTCCAAATTAAAAAAGATATATATACTGTACTTTTGTTGTTGTTTATCATGGTTTTTACAGAGTACTATGTTTACATATTTGTTGCGCTGTTGCAATTAATAATCTCAGTGTTCGGTTTCGGGTCTTGAGTCTTTGAATAAGATGCCAAGACTAAAGGGGCTGTCCCACTGTCCCACTCGAGCTTGAAGATCGAAGACACTCTTCTTAACTCGCGGATTAGGTCGCCGCAGTGTGACAGCCCCTTTACCCTTACTGTATCTGCCTGCATATAATCCATGTCCCTCCATTTCCTGCCTATCCAAAAGCCTCTTAAATGCCACTATTGTAACTGCCCCGACTACAACCACCAAAACTTACTCCAAACGGCCGAGCAGTGAATAACAGAAGGAAACTAAAGAAGTAGCCAACATACTACATTGCACCCCAGGGCTATGGCGGATTTATGTTCTGAGAAACCAGTCTGTATTGTGATTTTCCGTTGACAAAAATGGACAGAATTTGTTTTTGTTTTTTCGCGGCGTGTTGCTTACGTTTGTTTTCCTCCCATAAATATCGTAAGAGCAAGTTTTCATTCCACATCTCAAATTTTTTGGCAGTAAGGTGATTTGTGAATTCTATTATTGTAACACTTCTCGAGAAAATGCAAATTTAATTCCAAAAATAGGATTCTCTGTCATTTGTTGAGGTGCCCAAGAAACCGTAGAAGGGCAGAAACGGTAGAAGGGCAGAATAAGGGAAGCGGGTGGGATGTGCAGGAAGGAACTGCAGATGCTGGTTTACACCGAAGACAGAGACAAAATGCCGGAGTAACTCAGCGGGTCAGGCAAGCCATGTTCTCCAGAGATACTGCCTGACCCGCTGAGTTACTCCAACATTTCATTGGCTGAGGCAGATGGTATGCTTGCCTTTATGGGTACGGCCATTGAGTGTAAGAGTCGGGAAGTCATGTTGCAGTTTTATAGGACCTTGGCTACTTCGCATCTGGAGTATTGCATGCAGTTCTGGTCGTTACGTTACAGGAAGGAATGTGGAAGCTTTAAAGGAGGAGGTTTACCAGACTGCTGCCTGGATTAGAATTAGCATTAACGGAGAGATTGGATTGTTTTCTCTGTAGAGTTGGAGGGTGAGGGAGACCTCAGTAGAAGTATATAAAATGATGAGAGGAATAGATAGGGTAGACAGTCAGAACCTTATTCTCAGCGTGGAAATGTAAAAAATGAGAGGGCATAGCTTTAAGGGCAAAGTTTAAAGGAGATATGTGCGGCAGTTTTTTTGGGGATGGTGGTGGAGGCAGATATATTAGTGCCATTTAAGATGCTTTTAGATAGGCTCATGGGTGTGCATGGATTGGAGGATAATGGATTATGTACAGGCAGAGGAGATTGGTGTTAGTTGGTGTCATGTCCATCACATATATAGTGGGCCGAATGGCCTGTTCCTATGCTGTACTGTTCCATGTTCTATCTGCGGCTTCGCTGTGGTACAGAAGAGTGTTGAAATGATAGATACGCTGGACTTAAATGATGCAATAAACCTGGCCCCTTTCTACTTATACAGGTGGTTACCCAACAACAGGGGATTCACTTCTCACGTTTGGCCAACGTTCTTTAGGCAGCAAACAAAATCTGGTAAATAGGTCTGAAGAAGGGTCCCGACCAAAACGTCACCTGTCCATTTTCTCCGGAGATACTGCATAACCCGCTGAGTTACTCCATCTCTGGTAAACAGAGCATCCATTTCATTTTTTGAAGTCACAACAATGGCAAACCAACAGGTGCTCATAGGGTTGTTGGAATGTTGAGTATTTACAGCTACAGCATAGACTCAGGCCCTTCGGCCCACAGAGTGCATGCTGACCATGGATCACCCATTCACACAAGTTCTATGCTATCCCACTTGCTTATCTTCTTCCGATACATTTAGGACAATTTACAGAGGGCCAGTTAATCCACAAACTCCCACCTCTTTGTGAGGTGGGAGGAAACCAGAGCATATGGAGGAAACCCACGCAGTCACAGGGAAGAACGTGCAAACTCCACAAAGGCAGCACCCACGGTCAGGATGGAACCCGGGTCGCTGACCCTGTGAGGCAGCGGTTCTACCAGCTGCTCCACTGTGTGGGATGGTTTATGAATAAATTATTTTTAAAAATAGAATTGCGAGAGAAAATAAGACACCAGTTAAAATGGATATTTTATTTAACAAGTTACATGAATACAGGCGCAATAAACCGAATTATAAACCTTCCTTCATGGGTACAAGAAACAGGTTTACGATAAATACAGTAAGATTTTATTTCTAAGTATTTTAGAACAGTGGTTTAAATCTCCAACATAATTAAAAATGAAACAACCATAAGGAAAGTTAAAAGTTTTTCAATTTTTGCCAAAAGATTTGTAATAATCGGGTGGAAGTTCTAAACATTAAATGACTAATGTTATCAATGTTTTATTTACAACAAAATATAAATGAGTGGTGAAGATAGCTGGCCACACTTAGCCCTGCTTTAGGCAAAGGCTCATTCTTAAGTACCAGACTATCTTAATATCATTAAGTAAGCTCCACTGCATATTTAAATGCAGTCAACACAAATAGAAAATGACTGCAATTCTTTGACAGCATTAATGACATAATGTCGACAGAATCGATGGAGGGGGAAAAAAACGATTCCACTTTCTTAGACTAAAGAACGCATCTCATGCAGTATTTGAAAATCAACGCTTCCAAGGCTTTGAAAGCTCAAGTAACCCGTACGGAGTCGGAACACCATGGGTGTTTTACGCCACGGGTTTTGAGGTACTAAGCTAGACATGTTTTCCCACATACAGGACAGGCATGCAATTCTATAACACTGACGATTATTCAGTCCATCTCACAAGCCCTAGCTGGCAGTAGGCAGCATTTGTTTTGCACTGGAAATTATAAAGTCAGAGGGGGGGGGGGGGGGGGGAACGAAAGGAAAATGTCCATGCACAACTGCTGCGCGTTAGGCAGCCCGTGTGCGCTTGCTTTGCCCCTCAGCTCCATCCACTGAGACACTGCATCCTGGAGTCTGCCGCAAACTCCGGACTGAACGCTGACGATCTCTGGGATGAGGTACACAGCCTTAGAGGAGGCGGCCAGCGATCCGTGGTGGCTGGCAAAACGGGGCCCTGCCATTAAAGCCGACACCTTACAAGCCTTTACAGTGTTACACAAGGTTTACACGGCGTTCGTCTAGAATCACAGACTTGTTGAGGACAATGAGAATTAGGAGTTTTGAAAAGATAAGACCAAAACCAAAACGAATCCACGTTAAAAAGAGGAGCCCAAAAACATCTTTAAAAACAAAATCGCAGTGCAAAGCAAAACAGTGCATTTGACAAACCAAAACATTTCACTCATAATACAATCACAGAATCATACCTTATGCAAGTGTAGAAAGATTGCAGGCAAATAAATCATTAAGATACCACAAATGCCCCATGTTGATAAAGAATCAGTAAGGAAGGCCCGTTTTAATTTGCAATTACTGACTACGACGTAACTAATACTGTTTTTTTGTTGAAAAACAACA
The DNA here is from genome assembly GCA_038087875.1 of Malacoraja senta. Taxonomy (NCBI): domain Eukaryota; kingdom Metazoa; phylum Chordata; class Chondrichthyes; order Rajiformes; family Rajidae; genus Malacoraja; species Malacoraja senta. The sequence continues at coordinate 5,075,966 of CM075987.1, forward strand.
TTTTTAAAAAAGTGTGGTAAAAGAATTTACAGGCTGGAACGTTTTGCTGTCGGTGCTGAGAAGCTCAACAGAAAAGCTTCGCAATTAGATGAAAACGGGCGGTGGAAAAAGAAAGGGAAGAAATTAATTTGAACATGGCATCTACGACCCCACTGAAATTGTGTCCCATTCCGATTTCTGTTAACAAGCTGTTTAACTCCGAGAGAGAGAGGGAGAGGGAGAGGGAGAGGGAGAGGGAGAGAGAGCGAGAGAGAGAGAGAGAGAGAGAGAGAGAGAGAAAAGGAAAAAATCAGGGAATTTTTCAGGGGAAGAAACAATAACCAGATGATGATTAAAGAGGGCGGCATAAATGAAGCTGTTTGAGAATGTGTACAAAAGTAATATGGCACATTGCAAGATAACTAAAGCCAGCGATTTTCCAGTTCCCTGGCTGGTATGAACAAATATTTTATGACTTTGCTACATAATGTCAGTCATAATGTTAGATATTACCCTGGGACAAAAGTTTGGATTGCTGGTAAATAAAGTAGTTATGTCATGATATTTCCAAACTTAATTTTATTTCCTTCATTTAAAAAAAGTACTCCTAATTCTGTATAATGTCTTAAAAGAAATGCCTAGTTATATGTTGGACGCTGCTTAGTCTGTGAGAATGACCAACCCAGAAGGATTTCTGAAATGTGCAAAAAGAACCTGATGAATGGGAGATAAAGACTATGGCTCATGAAGGCAAAAACATCCAGCCTTTGCTTAATAATCGTTGTGTCCAAGGCCCAAAGATCTGCAATTAAAAGATCACATTGAACATTATATCTACAAAAATTCCATGTACAAAAGGTTAAGTTGCAGGTAGACTGCTGATTATTAGAAACACTGCCCGTTTTAGCCAGTATACCAATTCTATTTCAATGGAAGGTAAAGAAAATCAGGATCTCCCAACAGTGCTGCTTGATCCAGTAGGTTCTCCGTCCCTTAATTTGCAAGAGGTCCATTGAGACCAGTCTTCAGGACATCAGTGACTGTTGACACTTAGCGGGACTCGGAGGAAGGCGAGCGGCGGCACTCTGTTCCGTTCTGAAGCTGTAGTCGTACTGGGAAATGAAAACACAACATGAATGCCTTGGATCTAACGCTTCTCTCATGTCACATACACACAGCACAGGCAGGTTCTTTTGCACAACCCACAAATGCACAGTCGCCATGTTTTGGCGTTGTTTCCAAAGAAAAGGTCCAAGTCTAGTTTAGTTTAGATATGACACAAAATGCTGGAGTAACTCAGCGGGACAGGCAGCGTCTCTGGATAGAAGGAATGGGTGACATTTCGGATGTAGATCCCTTCTTCAGGTCACAAGGAGAACGTGTAAACTCCACACAGACAGCACCCGAGGTCAGGATCACACCCGGGTCTCTGCTGTTGTGACCTGTGGCACTGTGCTGGCCTAGTTAGTTTAGTTTAGTTTAGTTTACTGTCACATGTACCGAGGTACAGCAAAAAGCTTTAGTTGCGTGCTAACTAGTCAGCGGGAAGACTAGACATGATAACAATCAAGCCACCCACAGTGTATTGATACATGATAAAGGGAATAACGTTTAGTGCAGGATAAAGTCCATTAAAGTCCGATTAAAGATAGTCTGAGGGTCTCCAGTGAGGTAGGGAGTAGCTCAGGACTGCTCTCTAGTTGTTGATAGATGGTTCAGTTGTCTGGTCCACATGTTGGAAGTACTGGAGAGCCCCTGTATTGTACAATCCGCACACCCACTGGCAAAGCCAGTCTGAACGGTCCCAACCCAAAACATCGCCTATCCTTGTTCTCCGGAAATTCTGCTTGACCCGCTGAGTTACCAGCAATTTGCGTCTTTTCTTTCCCCCAAGGAAAATTATGTTGCGTGATATTGTCAGTAAATTTGTTTCAGTTTATTCATAATTTTCAGATTTGCTGTTGCATTAATTATGAGAGACCAAACGGTACTAGAAATGATTACACTGAACTTGGCTTTGCGTGATCTTTTGGCTTATTATAACTTTAAATAGGAAAGATAAACTGGGGCAGTATTTGCTACCACACGTCAGCAAGGGTTTAGTTTTAGAGATACAGCATGGAAACAGGCTCTTCGGCCCACCAAAGATAGATTAAAAAATGCTGGAGTAACTCAGCGGGACAGGCAGCGTCTCTGGAGAAAAGGAATATGTGATGTTTCGGGTTGAGACCATTCTTCAGACTGAGAGTCTACACTGACCATCGACCACCCGTTCACACTAGTTCTATGTTATACCACCTTCACATCCTCTCCCTATACATTGGGACAATTTTACAGAGGCCGATGAACCTACAAACCCGCAGGTCTTTGGGATGTGGGTGGAAACCGCTGCGGTCACAGGGAGAACGTGCAAACACCAAAGACAGCCCCCAAGGTCAGGATCGAACCTGGGGTCTCTGGCGCTGTAAAGGGCCTGTCCCACTTTCACGACCTAATTCACGACCTCTGCCGAGTTTGCCCTTGACTCATACTCGCAGCATGGTCGTCACGAGGTCGTAGGTAGGTCGTAGCAGGTCGTGATGCTAGTCGTAGGTACTTGTGGCATCAAGTAGGTCGGGGTGTTTTTTCTAGCATGATGAAAAATGTCCACGAGTAAAAAAGGTCGTGAATTAGGTCGTGAAAGTGAGACAGGCCCTTTAAGGCAGCAACTCTACCGCTGCGCCACCGTGCAGACATGAGATTTGTGCAATAATAATGGCAGTAATTAACAGATTCAAAAGCTGTTTTCCACCGAATAATTGATTTAAATAGATGATTGCTTTGTTTTATCAAACGTATTGTGACTTGACGAGACACCTCAGAGTTGTGCATTCTGCGAGTGTTGTACAGCCAGGTAAATATCACAGGGCCAGTCAGCAGACTAACAGGGGAGGGGTTAGCTGGCCCAGCTATTGAACACAATGCAACATACTCACCTTTTCTGGTTAAGGTAAACAGAACCATGCGGCATCCAAAGGTCAAATACCTCAAAGGCTACCTCATCAATATGGCAAAGTGAGGCTTAGTGGTATATTATTAATGTGTAGTCATAGTATCATAGAATCACACAGTGCAGAAACAGGCCGTTCAGCCCAACTTGCCCACACCAACCAACATGTCGCAGCTAGTCCCACCTGCCTGTGTTTGGTCCTCTGAACCTGTCCTATTTGTGAACCTGTCTCTAAAAACCTGCCTGTGTTTTTATGCCTATATTTATTATATTTATGAATGATTAGTTTAGTTTATTGCCACGTGTACCGAGGTACAGTGAAAAGCTTTTGTTGCTTGCTAACCAGTCAGCAGAAAGACTATACATGATTACAATCCAGTCATGCACAGCGTACAGATACATGGTGAAGGGAATATCGTTTAGTGCAATATATACAGGCCAGTAAAGTCCGATTAAAGATAGTCTGAGGTAGATGGAAGCTCAGGACCGCTCTCTAGTTGTTGATGGGATTGTTAAATGCTATTGATTAGTAAATATTAATAATCATTAATAATACCAGGCTATTACCATCAAGAACATTGGGCGGAGGATTCAAGAATCTAGTCAAATCAAGAGAGTGTTCAATTGTCATATGTACTGAAAACAGAACAATGAAATTCTTACTTGTGCCAGAAAATGAGGCAGTATTCATAGATAACACAATAAAAATCAATACATTAAAAAAAACATCCGTGCAAAACAAAAGGCTGAAGTCCCTCGTGGAACCAAGATAGTTTGTAGTTTGAAGTTTAGTTGGTGTTTGTAGTGTTTAATAGCCTGATGGTTGTTGGGAAGAAGCTGTTCGTGAAATTGGTGGCGGCAGTTTCCAGACTCCTGTACCTCTTGCCCAATAGCAGGAGTGAAATGAGAGCATGGCCAGGGTGGATGAAGACAACAACCTCAGGGGCACAGCTATGAGCACTGCGAGTCGCACTCCCAAGAATATGCCTTTGAATTTGCTTCAGCCCGGAGGGACAGAGGCGACCCTAGCTCCTGGCGTGTACAGCAGAAACGCAAGCCCTGTTATTCTGCGGCCTGAAACGCTGTCTGAACATCTCCTCCACACACGCTGCCTGACCCGCTGAGCTCCTCCAGCACTCTGCAGTTCCAGCATCTGCAATTCCTTGCGTTTCTGGTCCAATTGTCAGTAAGGGGGGGGGGTGGGGAGACCACAGTTGTGGTCTCCCTTTGAGTAATTTCAGTTTTGGGAAGTGAAGGTGTTACACACATGTACTTGGGTGTTTTAGTGAGTGCAGGGTGGTATAGTGGAAGGGCTTTGTTCGGGGGCACTTGCCCTGGTATGGAACTAGTGGACCGTTAGGCTGAAGAACATTTCTTGCAGAAATATTCTCCTCTCCCATCATTGCACACCAGAAGACCACACGCGGTCAAAATTTGGATCTCACACACTAAAGGCGTGAACATTTAAAGAAAGTTCTTTAAATGGGCGGCACGGTGGCGCAGCGGTAGAGTTGCTGCCTCACAGCGCCAGAGACCCGGGTTCAATCCTGACTATGGGTGCTGTCTGCACGGAGTTTGTACGTTCTCCCCGTGACCTGCGTGGGTTTTCTACAGGTGCTCCGGATTCCTCCCACACCCCAAAGACGTACAGGTTTGTAGGTTAATTGATTTGGTGAAATTGTAAATTGTCCCTAGTGTGTGTGTAGGATAGTGATAGTGTACGGGGTGATCGATGGGCGGCGCGGACACGGTAGGCCGAAGGGCCTGTTTCCACGCTGCATCTCTAAACTCAACTGAAAAAAAATTAAAGTGATTGGAGGGAAATGATGAAACGTATCTTCACCCAGAGGGTGGGAAGAGCCTGCGACTTACTGCCTGATAGGACGATAAAACCAGAAACATTTAAAATGCGCTTTTATGTGGACTTGAAACGCTGGGGCCCCCAGGGCTGTGGGCCTAGTGCTGGACGGTGCAATTAGGCCAGGCCACTCTTTATTGACAACCACAGATGAGATGAGTCAAACAGCCAGCAGCTGCAACCTTACATCTTAAAAGTTGCTTGTACACCAATCAAACATCCTTCACCACAACATTACACAATAAAGGGCTCGTAAAGACCGGGCTCAAGATGGTACACATAAAGTAAGAACACGGTGATTTCCAGATCCTCCAAACGGATTGTTTTTTCTGGAAGTCAGAGGTTGAAGTTGAGAGATATGATAGAAATATATAAAATTATGATAGGATAGACCAGGGGTGGGGAACCTTTTCATGTCGGAAGGCCGCATTGAGTTAGCTGTAATCTAATAAGGCCGCATCCAAGAAACTTCAATTAGATATAGGATTATTTCGTCGAATCTTCTTTTACTTTTTGGTAAGTATTTGTTAAGATTAAAATTAAAATAATAAAAGACGAACAAAAACATATTAATAAAAATAAAAGGATTTGTTCTACGAAATTTGGATTCATTCAAAAGGCCGCACTTAATGGCCTAGAAGACTGCATGCGGCCTTAAGGCCGCAGGTTCCCACCCCTGGGATAGACAGTCAGAACCTTTGACACCAGGGTGTAAATGTCAAAGACTGGAGGACATGGATCTTGGGGGAGTGGGGGGAAGTTTAAAGTTATTTTTTACACAGACAGCGGTGGGTGCTTGGAACGTGCTGCCAGGGGTGGTGATGGAGGCTGATACAATAGTGGCGTTTTAGAGGCTTTTAGATAGGCACATGGCTATGCGGGAAATGGTGGGATACGAATCAAATGCAGGCGGAGAAAATCAGTTGAACTCGGCATCAATGGGCGCGGACATTGTGGGCCTGAGGGCCTGTTCCTGCACTGTACTGGTCGATGTTCATTGTAAATGCAATGCTAATGCGGGTGTCAGAGAACAAACGTGGGCTTAGATCACCCACACCTCACAAGAACACCTCTCCACCAAGGCTTCTGTATCTAGCTCGCCATTGTGCACGCTTTTCAGTTATGCTACCTGACAACATGTCAATGTGGAGAAGAACGTGGCCGGCACAGTGGCGCAGCGATAGAGTTAGATTCACAAAAGGTCACAAAGTACTGGAGTAACTCAGTAGGTCAGGCAGCATCTCTGGAGAACATGGACAGGCGACATTTCAGGACGGGTGCCTTCTTCGGGCTGATCAGATTGAAGAAGGGTCCTGACTTGAAACGTCACCTATCCATGTTCTCCAACTTTGTGTCCTTTTGTGTATGAGCCAGCATCTGCCGTTCCTTCACAGAGAATTCACAGTCTATTTGACAAATGGATGATTATACGGTAATATTCAAATGGTTTTCATTCTTTGCATTACAGCACCAGAGACCCACATTCAATCCTGACTGAGGGTGCTGTCTGTACGAAGTTTGCACGTCCTGCCTGTGACCATGTGGGAGCTCCGGTTTCCTCCCACACTCCAAAGACGTACAGATTTGTAGGTTAATTGGCCTCTGTAAATTGTCCCCAGTGTGTAGGAGCGAGCTAGTGTACTAGCGAACTAGCGATCGCTGGTCGGCAAGGACTCGGTGGGCAGAAGGGCCTGTTTCCACGCTGTATCTCTAAAGGACATGGTTAAGATTAAAGCAGTAAAAATGAAGCGGAGGTAGGTGAAAGACCAAAAGAAAACTTTAAACTGTTATATTCAATTGTTCTTATCAATTTCCTGTATATAAAAGTACCCGTCTCATCGTTTTATAGCAACGCCACAAACAAAACCAGATGCTGCCGGGCAGTAAGAAATGTGCTGGTACTAAAGTGCCCATGGGTTTATAAAGTGGGAAGAAGGTGCCACCTGGTGGTAGAAGCAAGAAGAGCAGACATCCTCCGTCGTTTGCAGGTATTTAAACAAGTCCTGAAATTGCATCTTCAACATCTCAGCGTCATGGTGTCAGAGTCATACAGCGTGGAAACAGGCCCTTCAGCCCAACTTGGCCATGCTGACCAACATGGGTTCTCTCTAGGACCATTTTAATCTTTGAAATAGACCCATAAATATTCCTTACATTTCAATGCAAAGAATGAAATCCAGTTGAATAATACAGTAGGAATACAATCCTATCATGAGCCAGGTGAATCTTACAGTAGAATCGTGTATTCTTCAAATAGACTGTGAATTCTCTGTGTATGAACGGCAGATGCTGGTTAATACACAAAGTTGGAGAACATGGATAGGTGATGTTTCAAGTCAGGACCCTTCTTCAATTTGATTAGTTTGAAGAAGGGTGCAACGGTGGCGCAGCGGTAGAGTTGCTGTCTTACAGCGCATGCAGCGCCAGTGACCCGGGTTCGATCCTGACTACGGGTACTTGTCTGTACCGAGTTTGTACGTTCTCCCCGTGACCGCGTGGGTTTTCTCCGAGATCTTCGATTTCCTCCCACACTCCAAAGACGCACAGGTTTGCAGGTAAATTGGTTTGGTGTAAGTGTAAATTGTCCCTAGTGTGTGCAGGACAGTGTTAATGTGCGGGGATCACTGGTCGGTGCGGGCTCGGTGGGCCGAAGGGCTTGTTTCCACACTGTATCTCTAAACTAAACTAAAAGGGTCTTGACCTGATACGTCAACTATCCATGTTCTCCAGAGATGCTGCATGACCCGCTGAGTTACTCCAGCATTCTGTGTCTTTTTGTGAATTCTTTAAGTCTGCATTATAGAAATTCCTCACCACTTGTATGAAATACAGTCCACTGCTGATGCGTTCAGCAAAGAATATTCACCTGTGCCATGACAGGACTGTATTCCTGCTTTGGGAGCTAAGATACGATACGATAGAACTTTATTTATCCCAGGAGGGAAATTGATCTGCCAACAGTCATAAACCACAAAATAAATGAAACATTAAGTTAAAGTGACGAGTGGAAAGGATTGGGGATGTGCAAAGATTGGGGAGGGGGGAGGGAGTCAGTCTCAGTCTACCCCACGACAGATGGGGGAGGAGTTGTACAGTTTGATAGCCACAGGGAAGAAGGATCTCCTGTGGCGTTCTGTACTGCATTTTGGTGGAACCAGTCTGTTGCTCCTCAGTTGACCAGTGTGTCATGGAGGGGGTGAACTGTATTGTCCAGGTTGCTCTGCAGTTTGAGGGGCATCCTCCCCTCCAAGACCACCTCCCATGAATTCAACTGCGCCCCAGGACAGAGCCATCCTTCCTGATGAGCTTGTTAATCCCATTGGCGTCCGCGGCCTTCGCCCTGCTGCCCCAGCACACGGCAGCGAAGAAGACGGCACTGGCTACCACCAATTGGTAGAACATCGGCAGCATCTCACTGCAGACGTTGAAGGAGTGGAGCCTTCTCAAAAAGTACAGCCGGCTCTGTCCCTTCTTGTACAGGGCCTCAGTCCAGTTTACTGTCCAGGTACACCCCAAGGTATTTGTACTCCCTGGTAAACTACACATCCACACCATTGATGGAGACGGGGGACAGGGGTGTTCCTCTCCTCCTAAAGTCCACCACTAACTCCTTAGTCTTGTCAGTGTTGATCTGCAGCCCACGCCACTCAACAAAGTCAACTGCATTCTATCATTTTAAATATTTCACCATACAAGGCCTACAAATCAGGATTTTGTTTTAAAAATCCTCAATATTTTGCATTGTCGAAATGAATTCCAATTATCAATATGTTTCTAAATCAAAATCAAACGTCTTGACTAAACAAATTCACCCTTTGTTAACGAATGCGAATCTTTCAAAAGTTGCAGAAAGACTTGATGCTGTTTTATAAATAAGCTGTTTACAAAGGTGGAATGGCCAACACATAGTCAGTTGTAGTTTAGTTTAGTTTAGCGATACAGCACGGAAACAGGCCCTTTGACCCACCGGGTCCGCGCTGACCAGCGATCCCCGCACATTAAAACTATCCCACACACAGTAGGAACAATTTTTACTTTTACCAAGCCAATTAACCTACAAACCTGTACGTCTTTGGAGTGTGGGAGGAAACCGAAGATCTCAGAGAAAACACACGCAGGTCACGGGGGAACGTACAAACTCCGTACAGAAAGCACCCGTAGTCAGGATCGAACCCGGGTCTCTGGCGCTGCATTCGCTGTAAGGCAGCAACTCTACCGGATCCTGACTGCGGGTGCAGTTGTACGGAGTTTGTACGTTCTCCCCGTGACCTGGGTGTCATGGTGGCGCAGCGGTAGAGTTGCTGCCTCACAGCGCCATAGACCCAGTGACACCCACTGGGCCTTTCACTGCTTCCTGTCTTCCCACTTTAATTATATCCTTCCTGTGGCAAAAGCAGTCGCAAAGCTCTTGTTGTTCAGGCTCCATTCAGGCAGGCAGGATTCAATTTTACTTAGAAACATAGAAACATAGAAAGTAGGTGCGAGAGTAGACCACCAGGCCCATCGAGCCCGCACCGCCATTCGCTCATGGCTGAACACTAAACAGACACCCTTACCCACAAACAGTAGACACAAGACACAGAACACAAGACACTACCCTCCCCTTTATACCGCTATCACCCCTCTCCACCCCAAGAACCGCGTGATCTCCTGGGGGAGGCAAAAAACCGGATAAAAACCCAGGTCCAATTCGGGAAAAAAATCCGGGAAATTCCTCTCCGACCCCAATCCAGGCGATCGACACTTGTCCAGGAGATCACTCAGGTCTTACTATACTAACCATACCTAGGTCCATATCCCTGCCCTCTCCCCGTAGCCCCTTATCCCCTTGGCAGCTAAAAAACCATCTTGGTGTAGATCGAGCAGGCACACACTTCTGGGTAGAGCAATGCCAATGGCGACGCTGGAGGGAGCACTTCCATGCCCAATCTGTGTCCGTGAGTCTGACCAGAGACACAGGGTTGCACTCAGTCAATACCCACAATACACCCAATTCTGCCCGTGCTACACAAACATGAGCGCTGTGCTCATCACAAATTAAGCCCCTGTCCCACTTACGTGTCCGTGGCACGCTAATTACGGCCGTGAGCCCCAGGCCGAGCTCGGCGATCGTTTGCCTGCTTCTGCTGCTATTGGAGGTGAGACGTTGCGTCGCGCCAGGGTCTTGGGCCTGTCCCACTTTGGCCGTCAGTTATGCGACCGGCCGTTGGCGCGCAAAGATTTCGTTCGCTACAAAAATTTCGGAGCCCCGCGCGATGTCGCGCACAACTACATACCCCTCCGCGCTTCTCATTTGGACCGGCGCCGTGCGGCCACACGATGCCCATGCGCCTCAACGCGACGACGAGGTCGTGTAATTTGCGTGCCAAGGACACGTAAGTGGGACAGGCCCTTTGGAGTTAAGATGCTGCAGTAGCTTGTTGTGCATCTCACAATGCGAGGGAGCTGTCTGCTGACAATGGGAGGCCAGTCTAGGGCTTATCAAGCGCCTCTCAAAGTCATGGAGTCATACAGCAGGGAGACAGGCACTCCGGGACAACTTGCCCATGCTGATCAAGATGCCCCATCTACACTAGTCCCACCTGCCGATATCTCCCTCCAAACCTTTCCTTTCCATGTCCCTATCCCAGTGTCCAGGTTCTTGACCCGGAACGTCACCTAGCCCCTTTCTTCAGAGATGCTGCCTGACCCGCTGAGTTACTCCAGCTTTTTGTGTCTATCTTCGGTGTAAACCAGCATCTGCAGTTCCTTCTTCCACCCCGGCGTCTTTTAAATGTTGTTATTGTACCTGCCTCAACTACCTCAGCTGGCAGCTCATCCCATATACCCACCACCCTCTGTGTGGAAAGGTTGCCCCTTGGGTTCCTATTAAATCGCTCCCCTCTCACCCTCAACATCTGTCCTCTGGTTGTCGATTCCCCGACCTGGTAGGTGCACGGTGGTGCAGCGGTAGAGTTGCTGCCTCACAGTGCCAGAGACCCGGGTTCGATCCTGACTACGGGTGCTGTCTTTTACACAAAGTCTCTGTTCATTCACCCTATCTATTTCCCTCACGTACTACAATATGCATGACTAATGCACAGGGGCATCTGCCCAGCAACAGCTTGCTGAGATACTCCTTCCATGCCTGCCTCAATCGTGACACTGACAAGAGCATTCAACATCATAATACAGTACAGCACTAAACAGGCCCTTCGGCCCACAATGTATGTGCCGGACATGATGCCCAGACCATCACTTACCTACCTGCACATAGAACAGCGATACCCTTTTAAGATGGAAATATCACAGACTAGAAGGCATTGCTTTAAAGTGAGAGGGACAAAGTTAAAGGAATGGGTCATGCAAGTTTGTTGTTTACACAGAAGGTGGTGAGTGCCTAGAACTCGTTGCTGGTGTTGGTGGTCGAGGCAGATACGATAGTGGCGTTTAAGAGACTTTTGATAGATACAAAATGCTGGAGTACCTCAGCGGGACAGGCAGCATCTCTGGAGAGGAGGAATGGGTGACGTTTTGGGTCGAGACCCTTCTTCAGACTTTTGGACAGGAACATGGGTATGCATATCCTTCAATTCCCTGCATACCCATGTACCTATTCAAAAGTCTCTTAAATGTCACTATTGATATTTCCACCCTGAGGTAAAGCTTCTGACTTTCTACCCTGCCATCGATCGCCCATTCACACTAGTTCCATGTTATCCCACTTTCTCATCCATTTCCCACACACTCGGGGAAATTTACAGAGACCAATTAACCTACAAACCCGCACGTCTTTGGGATGGGAGGAAACCGGAGCACCCGGAGGAAACCCATGCGGTCACAGGGAGGACGTGCAAACTCCACACAGCCAGCATCTGAGGTCAGGATCGAACCCGGGTCTCTGGCGCTCTGAGGCAGCTGCTCTACCCGCTGCGCCACTGTGCTGCCCGCTATGGCTTTACATTCAACATGAGGAAACATTCCAGTATCTGGTGAATCTGGAATTCTTTGCCACAGACGGCTGTGGAGGCCAAGTCAATCGATATTTTCAAGTTGGAGATTGATCGATTCCTGATTCGTTCGGGTGTCAGTAGGTATGTTACAAAACTTACCTTCAGTCGCGCTGTGATTCTGCCACTGGCCGTGTGCGCGATTTTGGCGCCTTTAAGGGGGGGGGCGGGGTTAAAACGCGGGTTTCACCTCCCTTGTCCTGGTTAATATTTTGTTGGAGTACAGGCGTTGGCTGAGGAATCGTTCCTAGTGGCGATTTGTGTGTTTTTTATTTTTATTAAATTGTCAATGTCAGCGCTACAGTAATTTTAAAATCAGCTCCTGAAGCGTCAACGCCGATAACGGGGACAGATTTCACACACGGGACAGGTAAACGAAAGTGGTTTCTTTAAATGTATAAAAGTGCTTCTTAAGAAGCCTTTAATTCACATTTTTTCAAGCAACACGGTGATTTTATTCCCCGAATTAATGGCAGTATTTTTCATGCCAATACGGGGTTAAATTCACCGCAAATGAACGTTCCAAATGATCGCATTCCAGAAATCTTCACTCACAAGATGATTTAAATCCCCATTAATTTACAGGTATTAAACATTCAATTCCTTCCATTTGGCCTGTAAATTCATGAAAATGAGATTTAAAAATTATGTTATATTGTGAATTATTGTGTGAATGTTATTTGGACACTTAGGCTATTTAAAAATGTTAATCTATTCTTAAGAAATTGATAGATGTTTAGATCTAGTAATTGAATTTTGTAATTAGCTACAATTAGGTAACTAACTAATTATATGCTTTACTTTCATGTCTTCTAAGTAAGATTGTTTCATATTTGTTTCAGAATACTTCAATCTATAATAACTGAACATTTCTTTCAGTTATCTTAATGTTTAAGAAAGTTATGGGCTTTTGACTGTCCTCGATCACAGCTTTTGTGTTAAGTCAATGGAAAAGCAATAGGGAACAAGATGCTAATTTCCGAGTATGAAAATGGCCATAACTTCTTTAATACTGAAGATATGAAAGTGAATTAGGTGTCAAATTAAACTTCTTTTTATGCTTTATCTGATGGGATAAATTGCAGACTTTATTTTTAAAATCTCAAAATTTTGTAACATTGCTAGTGTCAGGAGTTATGGGGAGAAGGTGGGGAAGAGGTTGAGGGAAAAAGATAGATCAGCCATGATTGAATGACGGAATAGACTTGATGGGTCGGCCTAATTCTGCTCCTAGAACTTGTGTAACTTTATGTAACCTCGGGGTCTTACAGCATGGAAACAGGCCCTTCAGCCCAACTTGCCCACACTGGCCAACATGTCCCATCTACACCAGTCCCGCCTGCCTGCGTTTGGCCTATATCCCTCCAAACCTGTTCTAACCATGTACCTGTCTAAACCTTGTGATCCTATCTGCCTCAACTACCTCCTCCGGCAGCTCGTTCCTTACACCAACTAACCTTTGCGTGAAAAAGTTACGCAAGAGTGGAGAGTGAAACCAAGTTTATTTTTCAGGTTGATGACCTCTCATCAGAAAGGAAAACGTCAGATAAACAATGAATGTTAAGCAAGTGCAGAGAGTGTTAATGGGGAGGGGAGGGGAGGAGGGGTGAACCAAAGAGAAGGTGTGCGATGATGCAGGGTGAAAGGAGATAGGGTAGGGATGAGTTGAAAATGGAAGGCTGGTGTGTAAGGACAAAACCATGAACAACATCCACAGCCTAAAACGCCCAGAGCAGGGCAGTCAAGAACCAGAGGACTTAGATTTAAAGTGAGAGGGGAAAGATTTAATGGGAACCTGAGGGGCAAATTTTTCTACACAGAGGCTTGAGGGGGGGGTATATGGACGTGTGTTACAAGGGAAAGGGTTCAAGGAACTGACTAGTAGAACAGAAAAAGACTCACTCGTCTGTTTAGTTACAAATCAGTTTTATTGGCAAGAGAGAACAAAAACAAGACTTGTCTTGGTATGCGCAGGGTCCGGTTTACAGCAGCACACCCCTCTCTCTCTCTCTCTCTCTCTCCCTCTCTCTGTCTCCGTCTGCGGTACTGATCGCGGCTCTGCCCGTCGGTGAACCCCTCTCGTACATGATCTTGAGCTAACTTCTGGCTTTCTGGCGCCTGCCTTTATACTGGTAAGAAATCAGGTGTTGCAGGTAAGTCCTGGCCAATAATGCTGCTCCCAAATTCAAACTACAACCAATGCCAGGAGACAGCATCCCAGCGAGTACCCTAGCTTACGGATGGACCGTTCAGACACCTAACAGAGGGGAAGAAGCTCTTATCGGGTAGGTGGTGCGTGCTTACAAGCTTCTGTACCTTATGTCACACAGGAGCAGAGGGAAGGAGGAATAACCGGTCTTTGATTATATTGGCTGCTTTACTGAGGCGGTGTGAAGTGTAGAGGGAGTCAGTGGTGCAGTCTGGTTTGTGTGATGTTTAGTTTTACAATAGACAATAGGTGCCGGAGTAGGCCATTCGGCCCTTCGAGCCAGCAACGCCATTCACTGTGACCATGACTGATCATCTACAATCAGTACCCCGTTCCTGCCTTCTCCCCATATCCCCTGACTCCGCTATCTTTAACTCTATCTAATCCTCTCTTGAAAGCACCCTGAAAATTGGCCTCCACTGCCTTCTGAGGCAGAGAATTCCACAGATTCACAACTCTCTGGGTGAAAACGTTTTTCCTCATCTCCATTCTAAATGACCTACCCCTTATTCTTAAACTGTGGCCCCTGGTTCTGGACTCCCCCATCATTGGGAACATGTTTCCTGCCTCTTGCGTGTCCAATCCCTTAATAATCTTATATGTTTTAATAAGATACCCTCTCATCCTTCTAAATTCCAGTGTATACAAGCCCAGTCGCTCCATTCTCTTAACAAATGACAGTCCCGGCACTCCCTCAACAGCAAGAATGTCCTTCCTCAAATTTGGAGACCAAAACTGCACACAATACTCCAGGTGTGGTCTCACCAGGGCCCTGCACAACTGCAGAAGGACCTCTTTGCTCCTATACTCAACTCCTCTTGTTATGAAGGCCAACATGCCATTAGCTTTCTTCACTGCCTGCTGTACCTGCATGCTTACTTTGAACAAGTATCCCCAGATCTCATTGTACTTCCCCTTTTTCCAACTTGACATCAGATATTTGGTGCACTATATAAACTGCACGTTGATAGCAACCCTGATTTACTGATATGTGGGCACACCAGTCAGCAGAGTCTCAGTGCTAAGTTCTCCCAACAAGGAGGCGTGGTGGGGGATTCCTTTTCTAATGTTGACTGAAAACGCGGCCAAATTGTGGCATTGATCAAAATGCATTAAAAATGATTTAACATCCCTTATCAGCTGTAAAAGATTATTGCTGCAAATCTTCAATCTGCCTCAGAACAGTTCCTGTTGCCAATCACATTACCATCAGGCATTAGTGCTGAGTTCACTCACACTGGTACTATCTCATCTATTTATTAAGCACTGTTTAAAAGCCGTAGAGTCATGGCGAGCTGTGGTTGTGTTGTCAAAATGTTTAAGTTCTGTTCAAAATGAAACTTTAAGCCGAAGCGATAAATGAAATATATTCAAAATGTAATTTCCTTATAAAATGACAGCTGACAGCGCATTAAAAGTGAACTGCCCCAACATGTATCACTGTACCACTAAATTTCAGGTGGAGTCTTACAGCACGGAAACATGTTCTTTGACTCAACTTTTCCGTGTTGACCAAAATGCCCTAACTAAAAGTAAACAAAGTGCAGGAGCAACTCAGCAGGTCAGGCAGCATCTCTGGGGAAGATGGGTAGGTGACGTTTCAGGTTGTAATGGATTGTAATGGAGGGAAGAAGGCTGGAAGAGCTGGCAGCCATTTTCCTCCATTTGGCCTGCATCCCTCTAAGCCATTCCTATCCATGTACCTGCCAAGTGTCCTTTAAATGCTGTTAATAGTACTTGCTTCAAGATGATAATAATTCCTCCACAAGGCTTCACATAACGTAGCCAACTATACCAGTGCAGCGCTGCATCAAGCAATGCTGTCTGGCTTTAAGTGAATATTTACAAGGTAACGTCAGTCAAGATAGATTGTTCTGCCAAACCTGATATCTCTGCTATAAGAGGACCAGTGCTAAAAACTCAATAAATGTTGAAGTAGTGGCTCCACGGGTGCCTTGGTGGGAAGCCCATGAGATGGGCATTGGAAAGAAAATTCTATCAAAGACAATTACGAACAATGAAGACTAGATCCCATAAACTAACTTGTCAGTTTCCATTCAGGAATAAGTTGAGGCTGGAAGTCTAAATGCTCAGGAACAAAAATCAGTCGAATGGAAAGCCTACCCAAATCTGATCGGCAAGGATTGAATAGAGCGGGTCAAGCCAGCAATATAAATAATGATTCCTCTCATTTCAAGTAACCCTTGCATTCCCTCTCTCTCCTGGCTAGTTTCATTGTTCACATCCCTTCTTAATCACCTCTTCCACAGCAACCAATGGACCGTCGTGTGGCCCACCTTTCCTGCCTTTCATCGGTGCCGGCTCTGATTTCTTCTGTTCCTTTTCATACCTCTAGATTCCTTCTCCCTGCATTCTCAGTCTGAAGAAGTGGTGCAGCGGTAGAATTGCTGCCACACAGCGCCAGAGACCTGGGTTCGATCCTGACTGCTGGTGCTGTCTGTACGGAGTTTGTATGTTCTCCCCGTGACTGTGTGTTTTTTTTTCCTGGTGCTCAGGTTTTCTCCCACAGTCCAAAGACATACAGGTTTGTAGGTTAATTGGCTCGGTAAAAATTGTAAATTGACCCTTATGTGTGTAATCTCAGATAGTCCTTGCTTTCTCCCTCCTTCCTCTCCCCTTCCCAGCTCTCCCACAAGCCTACTGCCTCCGCCTCTTCCTTTCTTTTTCCTGCCCCCCCCCCACCCGACATCAGTCTGAAGAAGAGTCTCGACCTGAAACGTCGCCTATTCCTGCTCTCCATAGATGCTGCCTCACCCGCTGAGTTTCACCAGCATTTTTGTCTATACCTTTTGTGTAGGATAGTGTTCGTGTGTGAGGATCGCTCGGTGTGACGAAAGGACTGTTTCCGCACTGTATCTCCAAAGTAAACTAATCTACACTAAGGGTCTCGACCCAAAACGTCACCTATTCATTTTCTCCAGAGATGCTGCCTGACCCGCTGAGTTACTCCAACACACTGTGACTATTCTCGAGGATTGAGAATGAGTGGACAGGAAGGGCAATGCAGAAAGGGGTCTTCTGCAGAACTGAAGTCGATCTTTGTTAATGACTCCACTTGTACAGGACTCAAAGCGCAGAGGGATACATTCCTTTGACCAGCCGGTTAGATTAACTGGAATAAGAGGCCACATTGTTTTTGTCTCTGCATTGTTTTTAAATGATTCAAGTCAAGAGAGTTCAATTACCACATGTACAGCAACAGAACCATTAAAGCCTTGCGTTCTGTGGCTTTACAGGCGAGTTCATGTAATACACGCACAAATAAGTATACAGTACTCAATAATACAATACATTATTAATTAGTAATACTTGGTAACCTGGTCATAATAATGCAAAACAGAAGCCTGCAGTGCAACTATAACAAAGTCCAGAATAGGTTATAGTTGCGGAGGTAGTGGTTAGTGTTATGCAGTGGGCAACGCCCTCATTTCTATCTGTTCATTGTGTAGGCCGGCACATTGGTAGGGTTGTTGCCTCACAGTGCCAGAGACCCGGGTTCGATCCTGACTATGGGGGCTATCTGTATGGAGTTTGTACGTTCTCCCTGGGTCCGCGTGGAAACTCTCCGGGTGCTCCGGTTTCCTCCCACACTCCAGAGACGTATAGGTTTGTAGGTTAATTGTGTGTGTAGGATAGATCTAGTATACGGGGTGATCGCTGGTCAGCAAGGACACGATGGGCTGAGGGATCTGTTTCCACGCTGTATCTCCAAAAAAAAAACCACAAAAAAAAACCACTTTAAGTGTTAGGAAAAAAATCTCTATAGACTGGTTCTTGTTGGGAGAGGCCATGCAGGTTTGAGAATTCTGCAGCACTTATGTGGAGCAATCTTTCCCCTGAGGCTATAACGGGTTAGACAGCGCAAGTTTATTCATTTGAACCAGAAGGAATCAGATCCTCCGTAGGAAACTCCTATCGGGATGCATCACAACAGCTCTGCCAACACTGCAAGAAATCACAGAGATAATTCTGGATGTAGCCCAGTTTATCACACAATCCAGCCTCCCCTCCACTGACACCATCCATACTCCACGCTGCCTTGGGAAAGCAGCCAACATAATCAAGGCCCATTTTCACTCCAGTCATTCACCGCCGTCAGGCCGAAGACACAAAAGCTTGAAAGCATGTACCATTTAGAGTCAGGAACAGCTTCTTCCTTACTGTTATCAGACTACTGGAACGACCTTCCCTAAGTTAGGTAGATAAAAATGCTGGAGAAACCCAGCGGGTGAGGCAGCATCTAGATGCTGCCTCACCCGCTGAGTTTCTCCGGCATTTTCATCTACCTTCGATTTTTCCAGCACCTGCAGTTCCTTCTTAAACATTCCCTAAGTTATCGTGTAGTTTTGATCCTCCAACCTACCTTATTGTGGACCATGCAGTTTTTTTGTCTGCACTTTCACAGCAACTGTAACACTAGGATACTATATTCTGCATTCTGGTATTTTTCTCTTTGCATTACCTGTTGTACTTGTGGGTCGACACAAAATGCGGGAGTAACTCGCATTTTGGTTGTCTCCTCCCCTCCCCCAGCCCTCGGGCTCCTCCTCCGCCTTTTTTCCTTTCTTCTCCCCACCCCCTATCAGTCTGAAGAAGGGTTTCGGCCCGAAACATTGCCTATTTCCTTCGCTCCATAGATGCTGCTGCACCCGCTGAGTTTCTCCAGCATTTTTGTGTACCTTGGA
Source organism: Malacoraja senta (assembly GCA_038087875.1). NCBI lineage: Eukaryota > Metazoa > Chordata > Chondrichthyes > Rajiformes > Rajidae > Malacoraja > Malacoraja senta. Next base: position 5,094,696 of record CM075987.1, read on the forward strand.
TTCCCTTCAGTTCCTCCCTCCCACTAGATCCTCGGTCCCCTAGTATTTCTGGGAGATTGTTTTTGTCTTCCTTAGTGAAGACAGTACCAAAATACTCGTTTAACTGTTCTGCCATTTCTTTGTTTCCCATTTTTTATTCACCTGTCTCTGATTGTAAGGGACCTTCACTAATCTTTTCCTTTTTACATATCTAAAGAAGCTTCCAGAGTCAGTATATTCCCCGCAAGTTTTCATTCATGCTCTTTTTCCCCCCTCTTAATGAACCCCTATGTCCTCCTCTGTTGCGTTTTAAATTTCTCCTAGTGGTTTGCCAATTTATATGCCTCTTCCTTGGATTTAACAATATCCTTGATTTCCCTCGTCAGCCACGGTCGAGCTGCCTTCCCCGTTTTATTTTTTCGCCAGACAGGGATGAACAATTTTTGGAGTTCATCCATGTGGTCTTTAAATCTTTGCCATTGCATCTCCAGTCAACCCTTTAAGTATACTTTGCCAGTCTATCCTAGCCAATTCCGTCTCATACCTTCAAAGTCTCCTTTCTTTAAGTTCAGGGCACTCGTCTCTGAATTAACAGTGTCACTTTCCATCCTAATGCAGAATTCCACCTATTATAGTCACTGTTGCCCAAGGGGCTTTGCACAACAAGATTGCTAACTAATCCTTCCTCATTACACAATACCCAGTCTAGGATCGCTTGACCTCTAGTTGGTTCCTCTACATATTGGTTTAAAAAACCATCCCGTATGCATTCCAGGAAATTCTCCTCCTCAGCGCTGCTACCAATTTGGTTGGCCCAATCTATATGTAGATTAAAGTCACGCATGACAACTGCTGTACCTTTGCTACATGAATCCCTAATTTCCTGCTTGAAGTTATCCCCAACATCACTAGTGGTGGTCTGTATACAACTCCAACAAGCGTTTTCTGCCCTTGGCTATGTCGCAGTTCTACCCATAACTGTTCAGGACCGCAGGCCATCCAGCTGCTGCTCCAGTTCCCTAACTCGGCCCTTGAGGAGCTGCATCTGGACACAGTTCCCACAGGTGTAGTGGTCGGTGACACCAGCCATGCCCCTGACCCCACATCCTGCAGCAAACGCACGGCAGTAATATTCCTGCCATCACGTCAATAAGTTTAAATATTTAAATTAAACACACAACCGAATAAATGTAGCCTCAGCCTCCTCGCCGAAGACTCTTGAGACAAAGACTTAACACTTGACCTCTCCAAGGCACTTCACCTCAACAAGGCCGCTCCACTACACCTGCACTTAATTTTATCTAATCAAGACACCGATCCACTCAACTAATTAGGCCATCGCAGCCAATCCACTCCCTCGCTGGTCTGGCTGCTGCTCCTCTGTGACCTTCAAGGTAATTACTTACTGTGCCAGGGAAGAGGTGCAAGCAGTGGAAATTCTCATTGTTTAAAAAAAATCAACGCATTAAAGAATCATAGATGTTAATGAGGATCACACTCACTCAGAGGTGGTACATATAGGAAACAAGCTGCCAGACAAAGTGGTTCAGGCATTTAAAAGACATTTGGACAGGTAGATGGATAGGAAAGGTTTAGATGGGTATGGGCCATACGTGGACTAACGGGACTAGTGGAGTTGTGCATCTTGGTCGCCATTGACTAATTGGGTTGAAGGGCCATGTGTGCAAAGATGAGAATAAATTCCTTCTTTCAGATGGTCATGTGTCTTTACAATTCTCATTTTGGGGATCTCATGCCTTAAAGACTGCTGCCCGGTGACCTTGACATCCGCCATCATGAAGCTTTGAGAGGCTGATTATGGAACGCATTAGATTCAGTCTACCAAACAAACTTGACCAACTGCAGTTCACCAACCAACATAACAGGTTCGTGGTTGATGCCATCTCCCTAATCCCACACTCATCCCTGTAACACCGGAATAAGAGAGATGCCTACATCAGATTTCTATTCATAGACTACAGCTCTGCTTTTAACACCATTATTCCATCTGGGCTCATCATCAAACATGTGGAACCCCCTTCCCCAGGTACCTTCCCCAGCAACAGCAGAAGATGCAACACCTGTCGCTATACCTCCTCCCTAGACTCTGCCAGGGACCCTCTGTCAGGTTAGGCAGAGGTTTACTTGTACCTCCTCCAACCTCATCTACTGTATCTGTTGTTCAGGACGTGGACTCTTATACATCGACGAGACCAAATGTAGACTGGGAAATTGTTTCGCTAAACACCTTCGCTCAGTCTGCCTGAACCTACCTGATCTCCCGGTTGCTAAACACTTTAATTCTCCTTCCCATTCCCACACAGACCTTTCTGTCCTCGGTCCCCTCCATTGTCAGTGAGGCTAAATGCAAATTGGAGGAACAGCATCTCATATTTCGCTTGGGCAGCTTACAGCCCAGTGGTATGAATATTGATTTCTCTCACTTCAGGTAGCCCTGGCATTCCCACTCTCTCTATCCCTCCCCCACCCAAGTCGCACTGGCTTCTCATTTTCACACAACCAACAGCTAACAATGGCCTGTTTCCTTTATCATCATTATTTTGCCATATCTTTTATTCATTGTTCTTTATCTCCCCACATCACCGTCTATATCTCTCGTTTCCCTTATCCCTAACCAGTCTGAAGAAGGGTCTCGACCCGAAACGTCACCCATTCCTTCTCTCCAGGGATGTTGCCTGTCCCGCTGAGATACTCCAGCAATTTGTGTCTATCAGTGGAACTTGGGAGTCAGTGCTCATCTCTGCAACTGGATCCTTGACTTCCTGACCAACAGACCACAATCAGTGAGCATAGGGGGTCAAATCGTCCCCCCACGATAATCCTCGACACAGGTGGCCCTTCCGCAAAGGAATTGTTCTCAGGCCCTTCGCCACTTTTTATACACCCATGACAGTGCAGCCAAGTACAAACCCAACTCAATCTACAAATTCACGAGCGACACCACCGTTGTGGAGCTGGAAATCAAATAATGAAGAGATGGAGTACAAGCAGGAGATTTGAGAACCTCGTGACCTGGTATCAGGACAACAACCTTTCTCTCTCAAAGTCAGCAAGGGGAAGGATGATCGTGTTCGACTTCAGGAAGCGAAGCGGTACACATACCCCACATTGACGGTGCCGAAGTAGAGAGAGTTGAAAGTTTGAAGTTCTAGGAGTAAATATCACCAGCAACCTGTCTTAGACCTCCCATATTGGAGCAATTGCCAACAATGCAGAGCAAAGCCTTTACTTCCTTATAAGGCTTCGGAAGTTTGGCATCTCCAACAACTCTCACCAACTTCTACTGATGCGCCATAGAAAGCATTTTATCGGGATGCATCACGGCACGGTTTGGGAACAGCTCCGCCCGAGACCGCAAGAAATTGCAGAGAATTGTGGACGCAGCCCAGACCATCAAACAAATCAACTTCCCTTCCACTGACTCCATTTACACTTCACGCAAGGCCATCAGCATAGTCAAGGACGAGTCGCACCCCAGTCTTCTCGCCTCTCCCATCAGGCAAGAGGCACAAAAGGGTGAAAACGCACACCTCCAGATTCAGCAAGTTTTTTCCCAGCTGTTATCAGGCGACTGAACCATCCTATCAACAAGTAGAGAGTGGTCCTGACCTCCCAACTTCCTCACCGGAGACTCTCGGACTATCTTTAAACGGACGATACTGGACTTTATCCTGCACTAAATGTTATTCCCTTTATCATCTATCTGGCTCGATTGTAATCATGTACAGTCTTTCCGCTGACTGGTTATCATGCAACAAAAGCTTTTCTCACTGTACCCCCGGTACATGTGACAATAAACTAAATCCTCGACCCGAGAGATTGCATATATTCAAGGTGATGACTAAGAGCCGTGTGAGGGGCAGGGAATCCAGGGGCATTGCGAGAGAGTGGAAGAGGTGTGGAGTCCAAGAACAGATTGGCCGTGATCTCACTGAATGGAAGAACAGGCTCAAAAGGACAACTGGCCCATTCCAGCTCCTCCTTCTTGCGTTCTGATTGAACTGCTCGCAATTATAGCTCTTTACTGAACCTTGGTTACTGTGTTTAAAACCCGTGACAGTAATTCTTGGTCAAAACGATGTGAAGAGCATTTGTCCTTAAGGATCCTTGATTGCACTTCAGATAATTACCTGGCAAGCCCACTAAACTGCTGGCCAAGCCAGGCGACTCCCTGCGTGCTGGTCCCAGAAGTGGATCTGCAATCATTCATTCCAATTGCTCCACTCTTTTAAACCACTGCTCCAACAGCGGCATTAAGGGCCTGTCCCACTTGGCGATTTTTGCCGGCGTCATATCAGTGTCACCAAAAGATTTTGAACTTCTCAAAATCCAGCGGCGACAAAAAAATGTTGCGACACTTGAAAAAACAACGCGCGTCATACGTCATCACGCCGCGTCACCACCGCATCTTACGTCATCACGCCGCGTATTTTTCGGTGACCTGATATGTCAGTCAATGATGCCGGCAGTCGCCGAAAAAAATCGCCAAGTGGGACAGGCCCTTTACTTTCTCAATCCCCTTTATCCCGCAGCTGTACACTGTGGACAGACGGCTTGATTGCAATCATGCGTGATTTTTCTGTTGACTGGATAGTATGCAACAAAAAAAGCTTTGCACTGTACCTCGGTACACATGACGATAAATTAAACTAAACTAATAAAGTAATAGCCATATATTCGCAATTCTTATTTTTAAAAACATCTTTACATTTGGAGTTTGGTTTTAAGGAAAAAAAGTAACAAGAGTGCACATGTTGACCGCACAAAAAGTGAAAAGCTGAATGATGGGCATTATTTTACTTATTTATTTTATTTTAATTACTTCTATGGGTATATGATGGAGAGCATACTGACTGGTTGCATACTGGCTGGTCGCACCACGGCCTGGTTCGGCAACTCGAACGCCCACAAGACAGATCGAGGTGGACACTGCTCAGTACAACATGGATACTGACCTCCCCACCACCAATTGGATCTTTCTGCCTCAAAATGGTAGCCAATATCATCAAAGACCCATGCCATCCTGGCCACGCTCTCACTTTGTTCCTACCACTGGGATGAAGGTACAGAGTTTTGAAAACTGTGACCACCAGCATTTAAGAATTGCTTCTTTCCAACATCCATCAGGCTCTTGAACACAACACACTAACCTCAACAACTATGAGCTTCTACGGACTGTTTGGTTGCACTACGGACTCCATTGTTTTTAACCGTACTAATATTGTACTAATACATATAACATTATTAAGGGACTGGACACGCTAGAGGCAGGAAACATGTTCCCGATGCTGGGGGAGTCCAGAACCAAGGGCCACAGTTTAAGAATAAGGAGTAGGCCATTTAGAACGGAGATGAGGAAAATATTTATTATCCAGAGAGTTGTGAATCTGTGGAATTCTCTGCCTCAGAAGGCAGTGGAGGCCAATTCACTGAATGCTTTCAAGAGAGAGCTAGATAGAGCTCTTAAAGATAGGGGAAAAGGCAGGAACGGGGTACTGAATGTGGATGATCAGCCATGATCACAGTGAATGACGGTGCTGGCTCGAAGGGCCGAATGACCTACTCCTGCACCTATTGTCTATTTTCATTTAACGACATTTTTTAAGTCAAGTCAAGTCACATTTATTTATATAGCACATTTAAAAAACAACTCTCATTGGCCAAAGTGCTTTACATTTGTTATAAGAATAGCACAAACAAAACAAACTACATACATATATACATGTAGCCCTCACTCAGAGGACGTCAGGAAAGGCTTGGGAGTATAGATAAGTCTTTAGTCTTGACTTAAAAGAGTCGATGGAGGGGGCAGTTCTGATGGGAAAGGGGATGCTGTTCCACAGTCTAGGGGCTGCAACCGCAAAGGCGCGGTCGCCCCTGAGCTTATGCCTAGACCGTGGGATATTCAGCAAGCCCAAGTCGGCCGATCTGGGGGGCCTGGAGGTGGAGTGGTGGGTGAGAAGACTTTTTATGTAGGTGGGGCAAGCCCATTGAGGACTTTGTAGACATGGAGGAGGATCTTGAAGTTTATACGGAACCGCACAGGGAGCCAGTGGAGAGAGGCCAGGATCGGGGTGATGTGGTCCCTTTTTCGGGTGCCCGTCAGGAGTCTCGCTGCGGCGTTTTGGACCAGTTGCAGGCGGGACAGGGAAGATTGGCTGATGCCAGTGTAAAGGGAGTTGCAGTAATCTAGGCGGGAGGAGATGGATGTGTGGATGATCTTTTCGAGGTCATCAAACTGGAGGAATTGTTTTATTTTAGCTATCGTCCGAAGCTGAAAGAAGCTAGCTTTTACCATGGCATTGACTTGTTTGTCAAATTTCAGTGCTGAGTCAAATATCACGCCAAGGTTTTTGACGTGAGGTTTGCGTAGTGGGGTAAGGCTTCCAAGGCTGCCTGCTATCATTTTGATTGAGTCCGAGGGGCCGAGGGTAAATGCAATATTGCCTGCATGTATTGCATTTACAGGCCTGTTAAGCTGCCGCAAGAAAGACTCTCACTGTTCCGTTGTCGGTAATATGACAATTAAACACTCTTACTCTCTCATTTTTCTGTTCTTGATTCTTTTATTTTAATGATTTAATGATTCTTTTATTTTAAAATATTTAAATTTTGGTTCTGGTCTGCAGACAAAGTCAGGATAGACGAACATAAAACATAGCACAGTCCAGCGCAGGAATAGGCGCTTCGGCCCACAATGTTGCTGCTGAACATCATGCCAAGACCAAAGATAGACACAAAATGTCGAAGTAACTCAGCGGGACAGGCAGCATCTCTGGAGAGAAGGAATGGGTGAATTTTGGGTCGCGACCCTTCTTCGGACCCATGTGTCTATCCAAAAGTCTCTTCAATGCCACTATTAGTTCCCAGCGCGGAAACAGGCTCTTCGGCCCATCGGGTCCGCGCCGACCAGCAATCCCTGCATATTAACACTATCCTACACACACTAGTGACAATTTTTACATTTACCAAGCCAATTAACCTACAAACCTGTACGTCTTAAGAGTGTGGGAAGAAACCGAAGATCTCGGAGAAAAGCCACACAGGTCACTGGGAGAATATACAAACTCCGTACAGACAGCACCCGTAGTCGGGATCAAACCCGGGTCTCCGGTGTTGTATTCACTGTAAAGCAGCATCTCTACCGTTGCGCCACAAAGTTTTAAATGTTTATTATATATAGTATAATATATATATATATTATGAATAAATAAATAGATAAGTATACAAATAAATAGCTAGAATAAATAGATAGATAAATAAATAAATATAGTCCCAAAAAGCTGGAGTAACTCAGCGGGACAGGCAACATCTCTGGAGAGATGGAATGGGTCACGTTTCAGGTCCAGACCTGAAAGAGGTCCTTCTGCAGTTGTACAGGGCCCTAGTGAGACCACACCTGGAGTATTGTGTGCAGTTTTGGTCTCCAAATTTGAGGAAGGACATTCTTGCTATTGAGGGAGTGCAGCGTAGGTTCACAAGGTTAATTCCCGGGATGGCAGGACTGTCATATGCTGAGAGAATGGAGCGGCTGGGCTTGTATACTCTGGAATTTAGAAGGATGAGAGGGGATCTTATTGAAACATATAAGATTATTAAGGGTTTGGACACGCCAGAGGCTGGAAACATGTTCCCGATGTTGGGGGGACTCCAGAACCAGGGGCCACAGTTTATGAATAAGGGCTAAGCCATTTAGAATGAAGATGAGGAAACATCTTCACACAGAGAGTTGTGAGTCTGTGGAATTCTCTATGGATACTTTCAAGAGAGAGCTAGATAGGACTCTTAAAGATAGCGGAATCAGGGGATATGGGGAGAAGGCAGGATTGTGGATGATCAGCCATGATCACATTGAATGGCGGTGCTGGCTCGAAGGGCTGAATGGCTTACTCCTGCACCTATTGTCTATTGTCTATTCTTCCCTTCTTTAAATAAATACATTTTAAAAACTGGCCCCTAATGTCTGGAAATATACAGGAAGGTTTCCAGTCATCAGATAGACCTATGTGCTTATTACGGCAGCAAACTAAATAAAAATCAGCAAAGGGAAGTACGTACCCATGTGTACTACTAAGAAAAATAGTCCGAGCAACTTTTGATCAGCTGTGAAGCATGCGGCGTATGCTGCTGCAGTACTGGATCACAACACTAGGTGCTGCTAAAAGACCACTGTTGTCCTTGGAAACTGCAGGTTCTGAACCTGCAAAGAGTGAAGCCCGAACCACTTTCTCAGGAGTAAATTAACAGTAACATTAACGGCACATGGCAAACACAGGGCATGCTCATTACTTCAGAAAGCAGATAATTGCTTACAAAAATACAAACAAAACTATAATTATCATGATGGATTGCAGAAAGCAGAGGCCCCATCAGAAAACCCATGCATCAATGTCCGCTGGTTAAAAAATAATGAAGAAACATTGGAATATACGTACAGAATGAATGCAAAGATGATCAAAAATTCTTCATTTCCCTGCTTTTTTATGGTTGACAAGCATGTCTTCATCAATTTACCTCCTACTTCATGATGTCACAACTAACAGCTTCCGCCTCAAGCTACACAAGGAACAAGACTCATTTTTCAAAATACAAATACATAGAGATGTCAGCTAAAAATGTTTACTAATTAACACTTAAAAAGACACAAATTAGATATGCGTGACTACGAGCAATTATAATCAAGAAGTGTTTCTGCAGTCATTTGGGAATCAAAAGGACCTAATTGCTAGAACAAGCATTCAAAATTCCTGCCACTTAGCAGATATGTTTATTAACCTAGACGAGTCATATTAAGCATTGATACCGAGCAATCAGTACCTGAGTGAATGTAGGATGTAGTACAGTATATCAGTAATTACCGAAGAGTAAATACTTCACGTTTGCACTGAAAAGATTTGGGAAATGCTGGTGTTTGTTGCTTTCTCCCCTGCACAGCTTGTGTTCAAGGTATGGAACAGCAAGTGCAAAGCCACACACACACACATTTTGTAATAAAAGTATGCTGTTGTTGCATTAGGCCAACTTAAACCTCCAGCTGAAAATGTTTTATACGTCGTTAAACGCTGATGTAAGTGAAAGAGAATGAAAATATTTTGAGGCGGTGAAAAAGAGAATGGAAAAAGTGAAGGATATTAAATATAAATTTCCAGGGAGTGGGTCACAGATGAAGAGATATTATTTCAGAGAATACTTTTCTGCAATTAATAAGTGATGAATTTCATGCCTGTAGATAAGTTTTTGAAATTAATTAATTGATAATTTTTAAAGTTTAAAGCTGTAAGTATTTTCCATGATCTCTGCTTAAATTGCTTCTTTGTCCAATCAGATATTTTAATCCAATATGATATTCACTCTTTTGCTTTATAAAAATAATCTCTGGGTGATAGAACACGTTTCACCAATGTCACATTACACTGCTAATGAGTTTTCATTTAAAAAGAACTGTTCTAAAGATTACGATCAATGTCTTGCATATCTTCTCGCCCACTTTGTGTTTGCTGGAATTTCTCAATATTAATGACGACCGCTCCTGCTATTCAGCAGCAGATATATCAAGGGTGTTTAATTGCCACTTGTACTGGAAACGGAACAACAAAATGCAATTCTATCATTCCATCTGCAAATGCGCAAATTAACATTCAAAGAACTACTCGGACGGACTGCAACGTTCTTCAGCGGAAGCCACTTCTTAAATTTGCAGATAATGTTAACTTTAGAATTAATTTCCGACTGTTGCGTAAAGCATTCAACATTTCCACTGCGACTGTGATTTATGGAGGGAACTTCATCGTCTCATTCGTTTTCTGGGAAAATGTCGCGGAAATGAGTACGGTGACTAGTGTGTGAGGGAGATAGCTCATTTATTTTTCCCGCGTTTCGCAAGTTCGGCGAGATATCCTACCTACACGAACGTAGGGAAAAATTTATAAACAACTGCGGCTGCATTCCGAGATCGGCTTTCACATTCGGTTTTGCCTTTCCTTAAAACATTCCTCCATTAAATAATTAGAATATAAAGCAATGACTGTCTCATCACATTCCGCATTCAGCGTTCATTTATCTTTCCTGCCCGCCAGTTCGCTAAATACAGCACATTAATGCGCCTCAGATTTGCTTAATCATTTACAGTGCATTTATAATTAATACCCTCCTTGATTTTATTGTAGCTTTATTCATCTCGGTTCCTGCATTATTTGTAGTGTCTGTGTTATCGTTCACCCGAGGGTCTAACCCACAGCCCACACAGGGGAGTGGTATTTCTCAAACTTGGTTCTCTGCCAGTTTGTTTCTGCTATCTGCAGAAATAGGTACCGACTCTTATTCAGCTGAAAAGCACGAGAAATCCAATGGGAAAGCGGGAGAACAGAGGCAGTTCCCCCCCGATTCCACATCCAGGGAAAGGATCAGAGAGGATAGACACAAAATGCTGGAGGAACTCAGCGGAACAGGCAGCATCTCTGGATAGAAGGATTGGATCGGGATCCAAAACGTCACCCATCCCTTCTCTCCAGAGATGCTGCCTGACCCGCTGAGTTACTCCGGCATTTAGTGTCTGTCTCCAGCATCTGCAGTTCCGTCCTACACAAAGGATCAGAGGAACCTTACTTACAGACAGGGGAGTATCTATAGTGGAAGCCAGGAACGGCAGATGGGCGTTTACACAGAAGGACACAAATTGCTGGAGTAACTCAGCAGATCGTGGAGAACATGGAGAGGTGACTTTTCGGGTCTGGACCAGTCTGAAGAAGGGTCCTGATCCAAAATGTCACCTATCCATGTTCTCCAGGAATAGTGCCTAACCTGCTGACTTACTCCAGCAGTTTGTGCCCAGTAGAATATCTATTGTGCCCATGAATGGAGAATGAATAGTTAAAATGAAACACTGGTAACCAACTATGCAGTTTTCTTAGAATTTCCTGTAAATGCTTACACCTAAAATGTTTCGTATTTATTCCGAAATGGTTTGCTGAATGTCAAATATTATTAACACGAAAAAAAACCCTTTTAACTTGCAGTCATAGAGCATTAGTTTTGATAGAACTGACTTGGAAATGATTGCTAACACTTTTACAAGAAACGGCTACAGTGTTTGCCTGATTTTAATTCAGGCTCTACATCACCTTTCCTGAAACAATGGAGTGTGGAAACAAAATAAACACAAAACCATTTTTGTGCAAGATGCAAAAAATACTGCGCAGGTCATGTTTCAATACTTCCGTCTACGAAGATCTGTAATGAAGACTTGATTAGGCGTCAACCGCGGTGCAGCGGCTAGAGCTGCTGCCTCACAGCGCCAGAGACCCGGGTTCGATCCTCACCTCGGCTGCCATATCTTGTGGAGTTTGCCCGTGACCGTGTGGGTTTCCTCCCGCATACAAAGACGTGCGAGTTTGTAGGTTAAATGGTCTCTGTAAATTGCCGCTGGTGTGTAGGGAGTGGATGAGAGAGTGGGATAACATCAAACTAGTGTGAATGGTGAACGATGGTTGGCGAGGATTCAGCGGGCTGAAGGGCCTGTTTCCAATGTGTAAGAAGGAACTGCAGATGCTGGTTTAAACCGAAGATAGATACAAAAAGCTGGAGTAACTCAGCGGGACAGGCAGCATCTCTGGAGAGACGGAATGGGTGACGTTTCGGGTCGAGACCCTTCCCGAAACGTCACCCATTCCTTCTCCCCAGAGTTGCTGCCTGTCCCGCTGAGTTACTCCAGCTTTTTGTGTCTTTCTTTGGTCTGTTTCCAATGCTGTATCTCCAAAAACTGTTACGGGGTAAATAGCATGGAGCAGCAGAATAACACCGCTGAAACAAAGATGGCAGAGAAGAGATGGCACTTGAGAGATATAGTGTCAGTAATTACTGGTTTGAGTTTGAAAGAAAGCGGTGGATGGATGGGGGAAAACCTAAACAGGTCAGCCTTTGCTGATGCAAGCCCTATACTGATAGAAACAGCACTGACAGTCAGAACCTTTTCCCCCCACAGTGGAAATGTCGAACACTAGAAGGCACAGCTAGAAGGTGAGACGGGGCAAAGTTTAAAGAAGATGTGCGGGGCATGTTGTTATTACGGGGTGCGGGGGCCCTGGAATGCATTACAGGTGGAGGCAGAGAGGATAGTGCTGTTTAAGACGCTTTTAGATAGGAACATGGAAGTGCAAGGACTAGAGGGATATGGATCACGTACAGGCAGATGAGGTCAGTATAACTTGGCATCATGTTCGTGCACATACGAGGGAATCCATTTGGGGTTCTTCAAATTGTTGTGCCAGATCTTTCACATCTATTCGTGGCACGGAAACTCAATCCAGCTCTCACCTGGAAGGAGGCACCTCCCAAAGATAGATACAGAGTGCTGGAGTTAACTCAGCGGGTCAGGCAGCATCTCTGGAGAAAAGGAATAGGTGACGTTTCGGGTCGAGACCTTTCTTTTGAGTCTATGTTCAGTTTAAACCAGCATCTGCAGTTCCTTCATACACATTTCGTCACCTCCCTAAGATGCGGACCTGGAGTTCTGGACCGGATATCAACTCCGGAATAGGCCAGGAGGAAGAGGGCCTTCCTCTTCCAAGGAAAATCCAAGGGAGCCAAGGGATGCACATGAACACCCAGAAGGGAATATTACACAGAGTAACTTTAAGACACAGCAGTCTGCAGGTAATTCCGTCATGACTCGCTGCATATTATACCATACACTACACTGGATGCAAATGTAAGTTCAATACATGCAGCTATCCTGAAGGCTGAATTGTTTACGGAGGCTGAATTGTATTAATTAAATATGGATAATGAGTTAAGGCACAACGGCACTGCACACTATCGAGTTGGAACGACTCTCCGGTAGAGTTGCCGCCTCACAGCGCCAGAGACCCAGGTTCGATCCTGACCATGGGTGCTCTCTGTACGGAGTCTATACGTTCTCCCCGTGACCTGCGTGGGCTTTCTCCGGGTGCTCCTGTTTCCTCCCACACTCCAAAGAAATACAGGTTTTTAGGTTAATTGGCTTGGTAAAATTGAAAATTGTTCCTGTTGTGTGTAGGATAGTGTTAGTGTACGGGGATCGCTGGTCGGCGCGGACCAGGTGGGCCGAAGGGCCTGTTTCTGCGCTGTATCTCTCAAAACGAAGCTAAAAGCTGCAAGAATGGGCATTCAGGTTCAATGGAAGAAATTGGCATTCTCCAACCCAAAATCATTTCTTAAATCAAGGTCAACAACCTGCAAGGAACCATTTTGTTGTATTATTTTCAACCCAGTATCGATTTCAATGCAACAGACATTAGATTTGTTTAAAAGACTGCTGTTAATGTCTTTGATCTCTTTGCCCTTCCCTGCCTATAATTAATACCAGTTTTCCAATTTTGCTGCAATTTCATACTATTCCACATGAAAAAGCAAGGCAGTCGATCAACTGCACCTTGACAACTGGCATTTAAACGTATTTTCTTTGGAGGTTGAAGTGTGCAATACTTTTCTCTCCACTTGAAAAAAATCTCTTTTTGCTTCTGCCAAGAAGTGAAAGTGTTCCGTTGCTGTGGAATGCTCAACCTTGTGGTCTGTCCGGCTAGTTCCCGAACTGATCCATTAATGGCTTATGTGCCTGAACAGCAGATGTTTGAGCTGAACATTGTTAGCAGCAGCTCAGCACTCATGCTGGCACTTGGTGCTATTCATGTGGGACTGAGAATCAAAACTAAATACTTTTGGTTCCAAATGCTATACAAACACCTCTGCCACTAAATCCTCGTTTGAAATCGGGAAGCGAAATGCGGGAAGCGAAATGACTGAGACCCGACTCTCAGTCTGATGAAGGGTTTCGACCCGAAATGTCACCTACTCCTTTTCTCCAGAGATGCTGTTTGACCTGCTGAGTTACTCCAGCATTCTGTGTCCATCTCAAGTGAAATGCACAATCCATCCAAATAGAGTCATACAGCACGGAAACAGGCCCTTCAGCCCAACTCGTCCATGCCGACCAAGATGCCCCATCTAAGCTAGTCCCATTTGCCCACGTTTGGCCCATATCCTTCTAAACCTTTCCTATCCATATACCTGTTCAAATCATTACAGTGATCTTACAGACTTTTACTTCTTGCCCATTTGATACTTATATTCATGTGTTCATAAGACATGGGAGCAGAATTAGGCCATTCGGCCCTTCAAGTCTTTCCATTCAGGGAACAGGCATATGATGTTTCAGGGCGATTGAGTAGAGGATAGAAAGCTGGAAAAGAGGGGATGGGTGCAGCAAAGCCTGGCAATTGTGATATAGGTGAGAGAACAGATGATAATCGGCAGGTGCCAATGGCTAGGAGGCAAAAAGGAGACAAAAGGGCGTCAGGTAAGGAAGGCATATACCCTGGAGACTGAGCGGAGTCTTTAAACCTCCAAGCCTTTGTAAAAAACTTCAGCAGCTGTTTGGTGCAACATTGCATTCAGGTAGAAGACTGAATCTTTATATTATTATTATTATTAATATTATTAATATTATATTACTAAAACTTTCATCTTGTTTGTTTGTTTCTCAAACTCTGCAAAAACGGTACACGATAGCGCAACAATTTTAGGCCCACCTTACTCACCATTGTCCTGCAAGTTTCGTTCAGATTGATGTTATATTTTAAAAGTTGTTGACTTTTTAAACTTTAATAAACCTGGCAGTCGCGCTCCCACTTGCTGGCCGCGCCTGCGCAGTTGGGGGAGGGTTGCCGTGCGCCTCACAACGGGGATCTCTGGCGTCACAACAGGAATCCGTCAGCCGATCCTGCGCAGTTGGGGACTATGAGTGAGTGATGGATAATTGCATTGGGGGACGGGCCCAACTTGGTCCAGTAGCCATTAAATGTCTTAGAATGAATGCCAATGTCCTTGAATAATGCATGGTGCTGGTACTATACTGTAATCTGTACAGGCATTCGCTGATTTATGTAAGAGGCGACTTACGTAGACTCACACATACATAAGCAATTCTTTAGGCCCGCTTCTTTATTTCCGGGTTGCGCGTCTTGGCAGCAGTGCGCTACTGCCGTCGCGTGCGGCCGTTTCCACAAACCAGTCAGTTGTTCTCGCGGATGCTCCCAGAGTCTCCGCGTCCAATAGTAAATTTCCGTGTGCGCCGTAGCACTTCCGTTTCCGACTTACATAACATCTGACTTACGCAAAGGTCTGTGGGACGTAACCCTTATGCAAGTGGGGGAGCATCTGTATTGTTTCATTGCCAGGGTGCAAATTAACTAGGCGGCCCAGTGGCGCTGGGTAGCTCCTGCCTTACAGCGCCAGAGACCTAGGTTCGATCCCGACTATAGGTGCTGACTGTACGGAGCATGTACGTTCTCCCTGAGACCGTGCGGGCTTCCCCCAGTGCTCTGGTTTCCTCCCACATTCCAAAGATTTACAGGTAAATTGGCTTGGTAAATTTGTAAATTGCGCCCAGTATGTGATAGTGTTAGTGTGTGGAGGTCACTGGTCAGTGCAGACTCGGTGGGCCGAAGAGCCTGTTTTCGCGCTGTATCTCTAAACTAAACTAAATAATTTGATCAGGACAATATGATCATGAATAAACAATGTTAATGCCTAAGTTGCCAACGTCTCAACTCTGGGATTGAGTGCACACAGGGTTATGGGGCGACACAGTGGCGCAGCGGTAGAGTTGCTGCCTTACAACGCCAGAGACCTGGTTGAATCCTGACTACGGGTGCTGTCTGCACGGAGTTTTATACGTTCTCCCTGTGACTGCGTGGGTTTTCCCCGGGTGCTCCAGTTTCCTCCCACACTCCAAAGATGTGCAAGTTTGTAGGTTAATTGGCTTCGGTAAAAATTGTAAATTGGGCCTAGTGTTAGTGTACGGGATGATTGGTGGTTGGCGCGGACTCGGTGGGACAAAGGGCCTGTTTCCACGCCTATTTGCTGAAGTCTAAAGTAGCTGAAGAACAGACCAAAGCTGGCACTCATAGATCTTTTACGTGTAAACATTTGCCTCAAACGAACATCTTTGCCCAGTGTATTCCTGACCTTGGCAAGCATGGTACTTTTCTATCTTGGAGTTCTAGATATACTTATTAGAAAACCTAATATTCAGGGTCAGACTGCAAGCTTGAGATATAGTCTAAACTAAATGTTTAAACTACATGTTTGTACAAGATTAGTTTAGCCTACAATATGTAGGCTAAACTAAACCAGACTAGTCGGTTTGGTCACTGAGATATTCTTTCAAATGAACAAGGAGTTATTGTTAAAGGTAGACAAAAATGCGGGAGAAACTCAGCGGGTTCTTCAGTCTGAAGAAGGGTCTCGACTCGAAACGTCACCTATTCCTTCGCTCCATAGATGCTGCCTCACCCGCTGAGTTTCTCCAGCATTTTTGTCTACCTTCGATTTTTCCAGCATCTACAGTTCTTTCTTAAACAAGGCGGTATAGTTAAGTCTTTTTCAGAGTTTGCAGCAGGCTCACTGTGCGGCATCAGGAAGCAATCCCAAAGAGAAGGGTGCACTTTAATCAGTGTGCAAGATCTAGGACGCTCAATCTCCGTATTAACAATCTGCAACTTATACACTTTCATTAGCTGAACTTCATTTTGAGTGTTGTCAGATTTGAGGGGTTCTGGAATAGATAGTATTCCATAAAACTAATCTTACCAAAGGAGATAAAGTTCACACAAGGCAACATGCGTACTGCCACGAATATAACAGACAAATGAGGGGGAAAAAGGCGGCGACTTTGGAGAAAGGATATTTGCTTTGTGCTGGTTGATAGCATGTCAATTGTTAAAACAAATATTCCAATATCTATCAACACATAATATAGTCTGATTCATTCGTTTATTTAAAAATATTTGCTTTGCAACTGGAAAATAATGAAATTGTTTGCATCTGAATGTTTCATTTAGAAATACAGCGCGGAAACAGGCCTTTCAGCCCACGGAGCCCAAAGCCGACTAGTGATCACCCGTACACGAGCATTATCCTCTACACTAAAGCCAATTTACAAGTTTTATCGAAGCCAATTAACCAACAAACATGTATGTCTTTGAGAGTGGGGGAGGAAACAGGAGCACCCAGAGAAAACCCACGCGGTCACGGGGAGAACGTACAAACTCCATAAGGACAGCAGCCGTAGTCAGGATCGAACACTGGTCTCTGGCGCTGTTAGGCAGCGACTCTACCACTGCGCCACCGTGCCGCCCCAAATGCTGAATTATATTGCAGTAATGCTCAGGATGCCATGAAGAACGCCACATAACAATATTTCCTTTTTTTTTGCAGAGGATTTAAAAGAAGATACTTACTTCCCTTTCTATTTCAGCCAACGATTTGATTGTTATGCCCATTAATTCATCTGGCTGCACCTGAAATCAAATTGAAAAATTCAAAATTGAGGTTTTAATAGAACTGAATCCAAGACAAAGTCTGGGAGCACAAAATTATAGCTAACATTAATGCTGCTAAACCACCAATACTAAACAAGGGTTATTTGACAGACTAAAACCTATGATTACAACTAATCGTTTTACGCATGGTTGCATATCTTTTTCAGATGCTTTTATGACAATAAACTGCCAACAGTACTTTTGTTTTCAAAAATCTATTTACTCACCCTCAAATGCTAATCTAAAATTTTGCAGTGCAAATTCATTAGAACAATGGTCTCATCAACTCGACTGTAGTAACTTAATCAAAGAATGGAAGAAATAAAGTAGGCCATTCAGCCCTTAAAGCCTGGTATGACATTCAGTAACAGTGGCGCAGCCTCACAGCGCCAGAGGCCCAGGTTCGCCAGAGGCCAGAGATGCTGCCTCACAGTGCCAGAGACCCAGGTTCGTTCGATCCAGGTTACGGGTGCTGTCTGTGAGGTGTTTGCATGTTCTCTCCTGTGACCGTGTGGGTTTGCTCCGGGTTTCCTGCCACATTCCAAAGACATACAGGTTTGTAGCTGAATTGGCCATCTGTAAATTGCCCTTGGTGTGTAGGATGCGGAAATGGGATAACATGGAACTAGTGTACGGGTAATCGATGGTCGGCATGGACTCAGAGCCGAAGGGCCTATTTCCACGCTGTGTCTCTAAGCTAAACTAAACTTCATGGTTCTTCATTCACCTCTACCCCATTTCCTTCATAACATTTGTTTCCTTTAACTCATTTAATATCAAATTCTATGTTTCTATTTACTTGGCACCTAAATTAGATATCTTAAAACACAACCATACCTTGACCTGGCCATGACTAATCTCATCCCAACTCAACTCAACCCAATGATGTCATATGTAACCCAATCCCATCAAACCATCGCGAGGATGTTGCTAGGACACGAGGGCCTGAGCTATAGGGAGAGGTGGAGCAGGCTAGGTCTTTATTTCTTGGAGCACAGGAGGCTGAGGTATGCTTATAGGGTGTATAGTTGCGGGAATAGATAGGGTGAATGGACAATCTTTTAGCCAGGCTAGGGGAATCAAGAACCAGAGGACACAGGTTTACGGTGAGAATCATAGAGTCATACAGCGATGAATACCTGTTGCTACAGAGAGCAAATGTACGGATAAGAGGTTTGGCAGGCACATGCAGAAGTGTAGTAACATGGCAGGCAATGTTCTCAGCACTGAATAGATTATCTTGATAGCTGGGACACAGAAATGAATTGACATAATGAACGGCCATCAGCTGAGTCAGCATGAATTGGGAATGAGGGATGGGACAATGGAATCATTAACAAGGGAAATGGTAACAATAGTCTTACCTAGCTTGGATAGACATCTTGATCATCGTGGATGAATTGAGCCAAAGGGCCTGTTTCCCTGCTGTATGACTATATGACATTTAATTAAGGGGAAATTCTGCCTCATCCTCCACTTTGTGTCACATAAGCACTCACTCGGAGGTGTTTGTGGCATTGAAGGGTGTGGGGAAGAGAGGTGTTGGCATTAAAAATATGAAAACACACCCTACGGCGAGGCATTCTGTCACATAAACGACCGTAGAAAAGGCCACGATTAGACCTTTGGAGAAATACGTCAGGGCAATCCCAGAGGATGATCAAAAAGTGGCTTCACTCATGCGCTTTAATAGATTCCTAAAGCAGTTTGGAAGGTTCAGCTTTGGTATTTGGCAAAGTAATTACATTCACTGTGCCTGTCCTTTGGCTGACAGTACTGAAGGAGTCCTTCACTGTCAGAGGCAGCGTATTGCGGATGAAACTTTAACCTGAAGCTTCGACAGTTCCCTCCAGGAGAATGTTAGCAATCTGATGACTCTGCTTCAAAGAGTGGCACGACGGCAGAGTTGCTGCCTAACAGCGCCAGAGACCCGGGTTCGATCCTGACTACGGGTGCTGTCAGAACAAGAGTTTGAACGTTCTCCCCGTGACTGGCGAGTGTTTTCTCCAAGATCTCCGGTTTTCTCCCACACTCCAAAGACGTACAGGTTTGTAGGTTAATTGACTTGGTATAATTGTAAATTGTCCCTAGTGTGTGTGGGATAGTGGTACTGTGTGGGGATCGCTGATCGGCATGGACTCGGTGGGCTGAAGGGCCTGTTTCTGCACTGTATCTCTACAACTAAAACTAAAAATTAAAACTAAAATCATCCTCGGTATCCTTGTAAATATTTCCCCCTCATCCATAGTGGTGAATCTGTGGAATTCTCTGCCACAGAAAGTAGTTGAGGCCAGTTCATTGGCTATATTTAAGAGGGAGTTAGATGTGGCCCTTGTGGCTAAAGGGATCAGGGGGTATGGGGAGAAGGCAGGTACAGGATACTGAGTTGGATGATCAGCCATGATCATATTGAATGGCGGTGCAGGCTCGAAGGGCCGAATGGCCTACTCCTGCACCTATTGTCTATGTTTCTATGTTTCTCTATAGGCAATCTGCTGGTTATAAAGTTGCTGTTTGTCTGAGTTTGCTGTACGCAAATTGGTTGCTGCGCTTCATAAATGGTGCCAACACTTCAAAAGCACTTCACTGGTTGTAAAACACCTTGGGACACTCTGCAAGGAATGTAAAAGGCCTCAATAATGCAAGGCTTTGCTCGGAGCTTCACCAGTTTATTTGGCAATGTAATATCCTAAGTTGTTATGACATTTTCACTTCTTATTGGCAGCTACACTGTTTAAATTATGCAGACATTTAATAATAAAAAATCATTTCAGTTACATTGAACCACACTCCCACTCCTCCAACAAAGTTAAAACATTATCTTTTAATGGTGATACATTTTCTCCAAGAGAAATTCATTTCAAACACATTTTCTATTTCATTACAAAAGTTTGCTCATATAACCCATCTGAGAGATTCAGGTAACATCAAACAACCATCGCATCGGCCAATTAATTTTTAAATGTTCTAAGAATGTGGAGATGGAATTACAGTAATTACTATATTACAGGAATTATTAATACACAAAGTAATTTTTAATTAAAAAAGTTTCTTTACTTTCGCTAGTAATGTTACATTTTATTCAAATCAATATAAGAGGTCTATGCTTTACTATAATGCTCAGATACTAACTAATATGCTCTCATTTTACTGACTGCATTCGATCTATATATTCAAAGCATAAGGCAGTTTTTATGACCTAATTTTTTCCACTCTAGGATGGGTAGCAGATAATGCCTCCCATCCATTAACAGATTTGACAGTACAAGGAATACAAAAATTATTTTTGCAATGTACAGAGTCCTCTTTGTCCTCACTTTCCACCCCATCAGCGGTCGCATACAGCACATAATCCTCGGACATTTTCGCCACCTCCAAGGGGATCCCACTGCTAGCCACATCTTTCCATCTCCACCCCTTTCTGCTTTCCGCAGAGACCGTTCCCATCGCAACTCCTTGGTTAACCCATCCCTTCCCACCCAAATCACCGCTTCCCCAGGTTCTTTCCCCTGCAACCGCAGGAGATGCAACACCTGTCCCTATACCTCCCCCCTCGACTACGTCTAAAGACTCTGACAATCTTTTCAGGTGAGGCAGAGGTTCACTTGCACCTCCTCCTAACTCATCTACTGTATCCGCTGTTCCAGGTGTGGACTGCTGTATATCGGCGAGACCAAGCGCAGGCTCGGCGATCGTTTCGCCGAACACCTCCATTCAGCCACCTAAACCTACCTGATCTCCTGGTTCCTCAACACTTTAACTTCCCCTCCCGTTCCCACACTGACCTTTCTGTCCTGGGCCTCCTCCATTGACAGAGTGAGGCCTAGTGCAAATTGGAGGAACAGCACCTCGTATTTTGCTTGGATAGCTTACACCACAGTGGTATGAACATTGACTTCTCTAACTTCAAGTTGTCCTTGCTTTCTCTCTCCATCCCCTTCCCAGTTCTCGTACCAGTCTTATTGTCTGTGACTAAATTTTATCTCTGTACCACCCACTCCCCTGACATTAGTCTGAAGAAGGGTTTCGACCCGAAACGTCACCCATTATCTTCTCTCCAGAGATGCTGCCTGTCCCGCTGAGTTACTCCAGCATTTTGAGTCTCTCTTCGATTTAAACCAGCATCTGCGGTTCTTTCTAACACAAGGATACTTTGTTTTTTTTGGGGAATTACGCTAAATGTATTCCTGAATAGAAGGATTTCAGATTTCCTGTTTAACACATGTAGAAATATTGCGTGGAGAATGGGGACTCTATGGTAGATCAAATAGCCAAGGAAGTCTCCTTGCTATTTGACAATATCATTTCAGTTGTTTTTTTTAACCTATTTTGCAGTTCCACTATTTATGTATTTCATACAAAGTTATTTGATGATGAAAACAAGTTGTAACAACTTTAGTAATTTATATTCTTTTTCTATTTCATACTAAGGTAATACAAAAAAGTAAATTTTCCTGAATATTCTACATTTATAAATGAATTGTGAAGAAACGTGTCTTAAAGATACAGATTTATGTATTTAATGCAAAAGTACTATCTAACGATGAAAATTGAAACTTTAGTCATTCTTTTTTTAATTTCATGTTAATGTAATACAAAAAAAAATCTGAACCGTTTTTTTGAATACGCTAAATTTATATATGAACTGTGAAGAGATGTGCCTTAAGGGTACAGATTGTGTGCCCTTTGACTTAAATTTTATGCACTTACTAAAAGGTCAAGGGAAATAAAATGAGCTCTTCTGTTCTGGCATTAGGCTACCTTATCAAATATTTTCAAAAGAAAGAGGTTCCCTGAGATGGTAAGATATTTCACTGCTGAATAGAAAATCCCTCATAAGTGGTTACTATGAACAAATGATTTGGTGGTTCAAAAATCTGAATATTCCAAACCCACAAAACACATAAATACAAATTTCTGGTTACAATGCTTCAACACACTGCTCATAATATTCAATCCTGTCATTTTAGCGGATAGCGGAGTCAGGGGATATGGGAAGAAGGCAGGAACTGATTGGGGATGATCAGCCACGATCACATTGAATGGCGGTGCTGGCTCGAAGGGCAGAATGGCCTACTCCTGTACCAGAATGGCCTACTCCTGCACCAAAGGCATTGTCTATTGTCTATTTTCAGCAGCACAATGTAGGAAAGGTTTATGTTCAAGAAATAGTCATAACTAATGGTTGGACAACATCGAGCTCAAATAAAATTCCTATTATTGCTTTCCAGACAGTATTTCTAAGAATTTTGTGTAACAAACCATTAGAAATTGTACACTTTTCCAAAGTGATCTCCATACATCCAATATCAATTAAAACAGGTCTATAATTTAAGCTGAAATGTCCCCAAGTCTGTCCCTTATACGCCCACGACTTAATGGTTCTTTTTTTTTTTATCAAATCTTCCCCACAATTAACATCACTTATCAACTGGTGTTGATTTTGCAAAAGAAAAAGAAGGTTCTTAAGCAATATTGATTGCACTGAAGCTCAGCAGAGGTACAGCTGCTGTCTAATTAAGATTTAGCGCCCCCCTCGGAACTCGGTTTGGAAGACAGTGCGGATAAAGGCATTGGAGAGCAGCCAAGGAATTTACATGGTAAAGTTGATTCATTCAGCCAAGCTGGACAACTCAACATTGCAAACATATTTGAAAAAATGGTTTGGGCATTTTAAAGCAGTTCAATTTTAATAAAATTAAAAATGAGCATATTTCCTTCCCGGTGAGTAGACAAACTTGGGCTGTTTCATTCGAGGCTGAGGGGAGGCCTGATAGGAGTATATGAAATTATGAGAGGCATAAATGGGGTATACAGTCAGAACATTTCTCCCCCCACCCTCCCCAGGGTGGAAATGTCCAAGACTAGAGGGCATAGCTTTAAGATATGAGGGGCAAGGTTGGGGCAAAGAGGGACAAGGTTGAAAGGAGATGTGTGGGACAAGTTTTTCCCCCCTAGAACGCGCTGCCAAAGGTGGTGGTGGACGCAGTGATGAGTTTTTCATTTTAGAGATACAGCGCGGAAACAGGCCCTTCGGCCCACCGGGTCCGCGCCGACCAGTGATCCCCGCACATTAACACTACCCTACACACACTAGGGACGATTTTTACATTTACCAAGCCAATTAACCTACATACCTGTACGTCTTTGGAGTTTGGGAGGGAACCGAAGACCTCGGAGAAAACCCACGCAGGTCACGGGGAGAACTACAAACTCCGTACAGACAGCACCGTAGTCGGGATCGAATCTGGGTCTCTGGCACTACATTCGCTGTAAGGCAGTAACACTACCGCTGCGCCACTGTGCCATTTAATAGGCTTTTGAACAGGCACATGGATATGCAGGGAATGAATAGATTTGGATCACATGCAGGAAAAGGAGATTAGCTTATCTTGGCATCATTTTCGACACAGACATTGTGGGCCGAACAGCCTGTTTTTCTGTACTGTTAAATGGTTTATGTCTCGGTTATTGATTCACTGTGAAACAATGGAAAACAAATTCCTGGGATATTGTATTAGCTCAATTACATTTCCCCCCCCCTCCCCCCACCCCACCCACCACTCAATTATATATATTTCCCCCACTTTTTCTCCCAAAAGTGAAGAAGTTTACCATTTACTGATTTGTCCACAACATGTTGTGGAATTCTTGTGCAGAATAGAATGCGCAGAATGGACCTCTAAGTTAAAGAGTAGAAATTGCTTTTCTAAACTTGCCATTTGGGTTTGAAAGAACAATGGTATTTTGGTCACAGTGAAAGATACTTACAGTTTCTATTGCACTCGCAAATTTCTCTGAAACCGTGAAAGGCACGCCATCCATTGCTGAAACAGGCAAGAGAAGGTTGGTTAATTCTTAATGATGCTTGATTAAGGTTCTATATTAAAGATTTACAGGGCATACATCGGCGCGACAGATCAAAAGTGATCATTCTTTAAAGTCTGTAGGCTGTTCTCACGTGGCCAAGAATGAACTAATTTCATACAATAACATCACTACTATGAATTTATTGAGTTATTAGATGATTCACCCTGGAAATACAACCGATGGCGGAATCCACTGCACCTTAAAATGGAGCTTTTCCTGTGTAGAAGGTGGTCACATATCCATTCTGTTAAAAAGGTAACAGGAAGACTAGCCTGACATGCTAGAAAACGTGGAACATTAAGGGAGCTTGTTCTAGTTAATTAATTACTCTTGGATACAGCTGAGGGGAAACATCAAATCAAGGCACAGCCTTTGTCAGAACATGTTCCATGTCTTCAGAAAATGTGAAAGCTATTGCCAACAGTGTAAATGAAACTCTAGCTTTCAGATTTGTAAAGTGTCAACCAGCACTGAGCAGCAGAAAGCCACTTTTTTTGGTTAGTTATAAATATACTTTAACTCTTTGCCTCTTAAAAAGCACGTGTTGATGGTTATGACGTCATTGCTTTTCCTTAGGAAACTTTTCATAAATTAAATAAGGCAACGGTTAAAACGCCTTAATTGTAAATTAGCACGGTTAAATGATACGACCATTTAAAAGGGCAATCCCCTTCATAAGACACATTGCCTAAGTAATGCGAGTCCTTTCAAAAAATTAATGATGTTATTGTCTAACACTGTATTAGGAGACCACCAGCATAAGAAGCCTGTCCCTCAACCACTCATTAGCCCAGAATTTAATAAGAGTTATTGGGAAACGGCCAAACTTTTAGTTGGTTAGCATGAGACCCGCCATCCATGATTTATGAGTTTATCGAGTTTCTCCCAAAAATTTATTTATGGCACAAATGATTAAAATGTCCAAGAATTTTACATTTTAATTTCTGCAGCTATCCAAAACATCAGAATTCTGACATTAGGCTTACAGACAGGAGACCCTGCACAAATGTACAAGCATGCATGTTCAAACAAGCAAGTGTGTCTCTTTAATGGAGCATTTGTTTGGGGGCATTTACACTACCAAAAGATACACTTATAGTCTCAAATCCCTTTTCCTCCCTTATTCTTTCACCTGCACTCAACTCATCGATATGAAGTTTAAAAAAAAAATTCAATACGATCTTGTAAAAAAATAATTTTTAGTTAATTTCTTTGCCTGAGTGCCCAATATTGGTATCTTTACTGCACAGTTACTCACCGGTGCAATATTCCTGCAACCTAGCAACATAAGCATTAAAACATGCAACAGTGTGACCACTTTTTCTTTTTAAGTCAACCTTTAGGAACCATGCAATGTAACATCCCATTATTAGTGTATGAAACAATTAGAAACTCTTAGTGTGGTGGTATTTTATATTGCATGGTTTCTTAAGGCTGAATTCACAATAATTTTGTATGTTGCCATCACAGTTAGCTAACCTGACTTATGGGGTTAAATTCAGAGGGGAAAATCCCACTGCCACATTATTTATGAATAGTTTCATTTAGCCAGGCCAGGCCCAAAGACAAGATGAACGAACGAGCTTGTCCAAAATAAAGTGTTGAAAATATCATTCTCATTCAAATTTCCTAATCGCATTAATTCAGGTAATGAGCCTGTCCCACTTAGGCGACTTATTATGCGACTGCAGGAGACTATGCGGTCGCCACATGGTGGCCACATGTTGCCGGGGAGTCGCCTTCATGGTCGTGAGGAGTTTTTCCATATTCTGGGAACTTGTCGCGGCCTCATTATGGTCGCTGCGAATCTTTCAAACATGTTGAAAAATGAGCGGCGACCAGAATGAAGCTGCCATGGAGAGTAGCGAGAATTCTCGTGCCACAGGTGCAGTGGTAGTGGGTCGCCAGGAGGTTGTAGGTTCTCGTAGGTTCTCGCAGGTTGTAGCCGGTGCTGACTGGTGAATTTCATTGGCTCGTTGGGGGAAAAAAAACATAAGCAGTAGTTTTCAGAACCAAGGATAACCGACCGGTAATGTTATACCCCTGTCCCACTTAGGAAACCTGAACGGAAACCTCTGGTGACCTTGCGCCCCACCCAAGGTTTCCATGAGGTTCCCGGAGG
Source organism: Malacoraja senta (assembly GCA_038087875.1). Lineage (NCBI taxonomy): Eukaryota > Metazoa > Chordata > Chondrichthyes > Rajiformes > Rajidae > Malacoraja > Malacoraja senta. Next base: position 5,121,045 of record CM075987.1, read on the forward strand.
TTTTGGTCACTCTCCCTAATGGTCGAAAGTGGTTTCCGCGTAGTCGAGGCTTCTTCTATGTTCCTGCGATTATTTCAACAAAATCAAAACCAGCCTCGACTAAAAATAGGTTGCCGTTTGGTCGAAGCCAGTGGAGTGGGGTTGCTATTTGCTTGCAGGCAGTCGAAGGCCATCTACTTCGCTGACCGGCCATTTTTATTGGCTCATTGAAGTTTTCAGTAAAGATCCTATAGGATATTTGGTTTTCAGGACCTAGAAGAACCGCCGGAAGGTAAAATGCCCGCTAACTTTATTAAACTTCTTAAAACTGTCTCCACGCCTTCTCCCCCCTTCTCTGACCTTCTCTCCCCTTCCTCCCGTGCTCTCTAAATGACTTACCGTGCTCTGTGGCAGCCGTTTGCCTTCCTCTTCATCGCGCAGACAGTGCTCCTCCGCCGCGCGCGCGCGCGTGCGTGTGTGCGTGCGTGCGTGCGTGCGTGCGTGCGTGCGTGCGTGCGTGCGTGCGTGTGTGTGTGTGTGTGGTTGGTAGCAAATATCCTACGACTCATGGAAACCTTGGGTGGGGCGCAAGGTCACCAGAGGTTTCCGTTCAGGTTTCCTAAGTGGGACAGGGGCATTAATGTCCGCCGAGCTTCACAGCCGTGTATCTCTGGCTTCTTAAAAGTTGTCTCCACTCCTTCTCCCCCCCCCCCCTCCTCCCTCTTTTAAAGGACTTGCGTAACCCTTCCCGTACACTGTGCTTAATTATAGCGCCAACCTTCATGTTCATCGTGGTGTGTGCCTGTATCACATTGGCTTTGCACTGTGTGAATTTCACTCAGTCAGCGCTCCCCCCGCTTGCCCTGTCCCCCGCCTGCATAAGGGGCTGGTGAAGGAAGCGATGTGTGGGTGTGTGTGTGTGTTCCTCTCTGACAGTCGCCGTTCCAGTCGCCTGAAAAATCGCCAAAGTGGGACAGGCCCATAAGAGTGGAGAAGAAAATGGGATAACCAGTGTATGGAATGCAAACAATGCAATGGTTGAATTTAACTCGGCAAAAAATGCCGACTTCAGTCGCTGAGCCGATTCTAACTAGTACTGTACAGATTTGCGAGAAAGACATATTGGGTTAAATTATGAGAACTGGTTGCAAAAACTTGGCTTATATTCTACTGAATTTAGAACTTCTTGAGGGATGACCTACACACAGAGTTTGGCAACACAGGACAAAGTTTAATCAACTGATTTATTGGGGGACTAATTTTGAAAGAGAAATTTTAACATCATTTTTAACAAGATTAACATCAGATCTGTGACTGCAATCTTTGTGCGTTTTACAAAAAAAGTGAGCACCGAATATCTTTCTGACTGTATTTGGTTAAATTTTGAATTATCCCTAGTGCGTAGGATATTGTTAGTTTACGGGGTGATCGCTGGTCGGCACGAATAAGGTGGGCCGAAGGGCCTGTTTTGCACGCTATATCTTTGAAGTCTAATGTAGAGTTTACTGAAACACCAAATGCGATTTGAATTTATTACAAAAATAAATATATTCTGATTCAACCAATTTAAAGTCGTCACATTGACGATACGATAGACATATAAAATGAAGGGAAAGTAATCAAATTATCATTCGTTTACTTTAGTTTAGAGATACAGGGTGGAAGCAGGCCCTTTGGCCCACTGAGGCCGTGCCGACCAGCGGTCAATTGTACACTAGATCTATTCTATACACAAGGGATAATTTACAGAAGCCAATTAACCTACAAACCTGTACATCTTTGGAATGTGGGAGGAAACCAGAAGACTCGGAGAAAACCCACACGATCACAGGGAGAAGGTGCAAACTCCACACAGACAGCACCCGAGGTCAGGATCGAATCCGGGTCTCGGGCGCTGTAGGCAGCAATTCTACCGCTGCGCCGCTGCAAGATTTCAGAAGTTAGTTACTACACAATGCACTAATTTGAAAATCTACCACATCCTGTGGAGGAAAAAAATGGCATTAAATATGAAACTTTAACTGCACTCGGTGAGCCTGACATTGTGACAGAGGAATCCAGTGGTAAACTGAAAGTTTTGTTTAACTTCTGGGACCTATCCAGAAGAATGCTGCGTGCGGCTGTAATTATTTGAGTGAAGCAGCGAAACATGGTGCATTACAGCTAGTTCATTCACCTCGCACAAAGGAGGAAAATAAGGACATGCCAAAGGCTCACCACTTTAATTAGCATTCTACTAAACAAACGAGCTTCAACACAGCTGTAATTAAGCTGGGCTGAAATTAAGTATATGCCCTTTATCATAATGATCATAGTTAAAAATGGCAAGTAGCATGAAACTGTATTATTAATCCTGTAACCTCACACTGAAATGCGTGTACATAGAAATCAGCATGTCAAGGCTGTCAAATGTGAACACTGCCTCTGTTGATAAAATACGTGCAATTCCAGAGTCTGCTGCGTTTTGAACAACAATTCAGCAACTTGAACTTTTCACCAATGTTCAAAGAATAAAAGAAACCCGTTTATAGTCTTTTTAACCTCAATCTGTCAGATTTCCAAAAGGCGCTACAGAAGGAAAGCTATTTTACTAACTCAGCAGGAGAGGATAAAGACAATTATACTTAAGTGAACAATTTTCTATCCCGATAGCTTTCCCTTTTTTGGGGGGGACATGTATTTTAGTTGGAGTAAATCAAAGTGAGAATGATAGGGGACACTAGTCTCCATTTGATATGTTACCTGCAGGGTGGCATGTGGAAGTCAGGTATTTTCCCAAGAGAGGAGATTTGGTAAATATATGTAGACCACCCACAAGTACCTTTCCGGGTAATGCAAATAATTCAAGGCTTCTATTCAACTTGACAGAAAATGACTATTTCAATTTCAGAGTCTGCAGTAAATGGTTCAGAGCAGATTTGCCAGGAAGATTTGCCGCTACGGGCAGCATAGTGGGCAGCTGGTAGAGCCGCTGCCTCACAGCGCCAGAGAACTGGGTTCGATCCTGGCCTCGGGTGCTGTCTATGTGGAGTTTACACATTATCCCTGTGTCCACGTGGGTTTCCTTCGGAAGATCCGGTTTCCTCCCACATTTCAAAGACGCGCAGGTTTGTAGGTTAATTGGCCTCTGTGAATTGCCCTCAATATGTAGGGAGTGGATGAGAAAGTGGGAAAGACATACAACTAGTGTGAGCGGGTGATCGATGGTCGTCCTGGACCTGGTAGGCAGAAGGGCCGGAATCCGCACTGTATCGCTCAACTAAAGAGTTATAGAGTCATAAACACAGAAACAAATCCTTCGGCCCAACTTGTCCATGTTGACCAAGATGACCCATCTACACTAGTCCCATTTTCCCATGTTTCAGCTATATCTCTATAAACCTTTCCTATCCATGTACCTGATCAAATGTCTTTCACATGATGTTATAGTACTAAAGTACTTATTGGGTTAAAATATGAGATTGCATAAACTTGTCTTGCATTCCACTGAATTTAGATGATTGAGGGGTGACCTACACACAGAGAGTTTGGCATTGCAGAACAAGGTTTAAGCAACTGATTTATTTTCTCTGGTGGGGGGGAGTGGAATAGAAGGGCACACAATCTCACAACTGGACCTGGGTCACAAAGGAAGAAAATCGTGTAATTCTCTTTCACTAAAGGACGGAGAAAATAGGAAACTCTTCTTCAAAAGGGCTGTGGATCCTCGGTCAACTAAAATTCTCAAACAGGAGCATTTATGTTAGAATCGAGCAAAGAACAAGAGTGCAAGGTGATTAATGGTAAGGTTTCGATCTGCTAGGGACTAAATGTATGGTTAAACTCACCTGGAATCGGAAGGATTTGCATGTTTCCACATACATTTAAAAACAAAGTATTGGAAGAAAATGTCTTACAGTGCATTTTAACTGCAATAAATTTATGATGCTATAAATGCAATGGCGTTTATTGATAGCAGAATATATTAGGAGTTCAAGGCACCTGCTCTGCAACTATTAAATATTACAAGCAGGGCGCAATCATTACAAATATAACCTCATTGTAGTGATTGATTGAATGCTACAGCATGGAAACAGGCCCTTCAGCCCACCGTGTCCACACTGACCATCGATCACCTGTTCACACTAGTTCTACATGATCCCACTTTCTCATTCACTCCTCGCAATTGTACAGCGGCAAATTTACCGACAAAGCCAAAAGCATATTCCTCCCTCAATAAACAGTGAACATTTGGGTTTGCTTGAAATGGCAGGTTTTGCATTGTGGGTGGATGGTATGAGATGTTAAAAAATTATGCCTATTCTGAAACAAGATGGCCCAAATTACATATTAAACAAAGTACAAAAATTGTTTGATCTTCTGCTTGCGTATGGCGTGCACAGCCTAAAGTTGTAGGACAACTTGTTCTATTTGATCTTATTTGATTGTGCACGCCAGGTTGATTGCATTCGTCGAAACAGGGCGGACCACGAGAAGGTAGCAATCTCCCACCCCAAAATGTTTGATTAGCTCCTGTAACCATCACGCTATAACCATATTAATGGCCATAAAGTACATTTGAAGCTCAAACTTCCACACTACATTTCCGTGTTCTTCTGCAAAACATACAACTATAGTGCAGCAGGTGCACACATGATTGTCAGGGATCATAACGTTATATGTACAAGATGGCCACCATTAGTCCAATGAGGAATTCAGGAGAATCCTTTTTACCAAGGCAGTGGTTACAATGTGGAGTTCACCGACACATGACGTATTTAAGATGAAAAGCAAAATACATATTTAAGAAGGGGTTCAATATCTACATGAAGCAATGAGGAATAGAAAGGGTAGGCAAATAATGAGAGACAAGATTGAGGAGAGGACTTGTGTGGCACATGAACAGCAGACAGATATTGACGAGGCAAACAGCCTCAACAGTCCAGAGTGTTTATTTGTCATATCCACTGGAATTGAACCAGAACAATGAAATACTTCCTTGTGGTAACTTTACAAGACACATTTACATGCTGTACATTAAACGCAACAGAGTCACAGTGCTGTACAGCACAGAAACAGGCCCTTCCTCACCTTGTCCATGCCAACCAAGTTAGCATCCTGGGCAAGTGCCACTTGCCTGCAATTGGCCCATATCCTTCTCAACCCTTCCTATCCATCTATTTGTCCAAATGTATTAACAAAAATGTATAATTGTACCCGCTTATGTAGCTTCCTCTGGAGGCTCGTTCCAGGTACCGACTACCCTCACAGTGAACGTTGCCCGAGGTCTCTCTTAAATCTCTCACCACTCACAAAAGAAAACAATAAATGATCGGTTATTCAAAGTAAACCAGACCACAATAGTGGATAATATGTAGAGCAGCTATAATAGTGCCAAGTCCGCAGTGATTTGGTGCTGAGGTAGGGTTTTTGTTCGGGTTGATAGTTGATAAGAAGAAGCTGTTCGATGAACATGGAGGTGGCTGTTCTCAGGCTCCTGTACCTTCTTCCCAATTATAGAAGCATGAAGAGAGTCTGGCCAGACTGATGTGGGTCTGCTGCCTTCATGAGGCAGTTTCCTGCAGATCCCTTTGATGGTGGGGAGGTCAGCACCTCTGATGAACTGGGCAATGTCCACCACTTCCTGCAGTTTCCTTCGTCCCGGAGCGTTCAAATTTCCCAACCAGGCCGCGGTACAACCAGTCAGTATGTCCTCCACCGTAGACTTGGAGAAGTTTGACAGAGTATTCATCGACTTCTATGGAAGTAGAGACGGGGGTGGGCTTTCTTTGTGATTGCCTTGATGTGCAGAGCCCAGGATAGATCATCGGAGGTGTGCAGAGCCAGGAACTTGAAGCTCTTGGCTCTCTTCATTGCTGTCCGACCAATGAAGACGGGTGCATAGTCTCTCAACTTTCCCTTCTTGAATAGCCTGTTCCTGCTCTATGGGATAATTACACTTAAACATCTAGAATCAGAACAAAGTTAAAAATTCAACTTTATTTAAATTTCAAAATCATATTACTTCCCGATTTTGTGCTCAACAAGAAATCAAAGATCCCCATCAATACAAGTGTGTTGCGCTAATTTTCCTTTGTCTTTGTGAGAATCTGGACAACGTTATTTGCACAATATTAATGCAGCTAGAAAACGTAAACCTGCCCTTTCGAGCTGTTAATGTTTTTGAAGCGAGCTTTAATATCAGATGATGTAAAGCTCTGATGCACTTCCTTAAACTTGCTTATTGAACATTGTAAACAATGAAAAGCAATGTGTTTTCCATCATTTAATTTAAAAATGATGCAGTGCAATATTACAGTCATGAATGATGGAGGCAAAGAACAGACTCAGCATAGCTACTTTTGGATCATTGCTTTATTAATGGTAATGTCAGTAAAATGAAAAATGCTAACATTGTCATGTTTAGCTACTAGGTGTAGATGAATTGGCTCTTCAGTACTCCGAGGGTTACAATTCCACACAACAATGAGCACTTCTATTGTTGCACAGGGGGGAGAAAGCCTACACGAACACTGAAGGAATTCAAGTGCAATGCGTCACAAATTCCTGCACTCAGTCTCTGGTGCAACGATGTGTAAAGCACAGAATTGTCATCCAAAAGTTAGGACCTATTACTTTCTCGAGCTTTGTGCAAGATTCTCGTACAGAGTTGAGCTTTCATCGATTTTACTGCCCATTAACGGCTGCTCATCTGTACGTGGGAAAATATCATTTAAAATAAAATCCCAGCTCAGTTAACATCAGTAGAGTTTATAAAAACAATGGAATTATTTTACATTTTGCTTTTTCCTCTCCTTAAATATTAAGACACTGGTGCAGAGGGACCATTTCTTAAAGATATCACAATGACATCGGTCTTAAATGGTTGGTCTAATGCATAAATCCGTGATCTGTGAGACGGAAGTTCCCCTCTGCACTGTTTTAATGGAGGTGTAATCAGTTTAACATAAATGGGTTAATGCCTCTTAAAATAGCAGAGAAATATTTCAGACAAATGCATTAAAGACTCATATGCTGGTTTCCCACAGCGTAATTCCAGGGTCAAAGTTTTTAAGTGGCCACTTACTACACAATTTCCTACATAAAATTTGAACTCAGTGTTCCCACTAATCTGGCTCGTTCTTTACATCACCTTTAATGAACATATACTTGATTAGTTTATCAAATAAAAAGGCCTTTTCTTGAACAGAGTTCAGAGATATAATGATTTACTATATCAGTGCTATACGATACAATTGTTAATTTTGAAAGTCGACTCCAATATATTGCATGATGGAATAGGTTCTAAATGGGGGACACATTTCGCAATGATTCAACTCATATTGATATTCGGCACATAAGCCAGCCATTAGCATTTTTTAACCTGCGCATAATAAAAAGATGGAAATTCCTATTACTACATGAAAGATTATTGTGCTTAATAACGTGCGAAGTTACAGACAAATGACCAAATTGCCAGTGTCCATCACAGATCACCCAGTGCGAGCGAAGAGAAAAATCTGAACAAAATGAAGGAACATTCTTTCAAATAATATTTCTGATTGGATTGGATCCAGAAATGCAGCATGGAACAGGCCATTCGGCTCACTGAGTCCACACCGACCATTGATTCCTCCCGCTCACATTAGTCCTATGTTATCCCGTTCTCACATGCACTCCCTGCACACTAGGGGCAATTTACATTGACACACAAAACTGCATGTGTTTGTAATGTAGGAGGAAACCCACGCAGTCACAGGAAGAACGTGCAAACACCACACAGACAGCACCCGAGCTCAGGATTGAACCTGGGCTCGGGTCTCTACCGCTGCGCCACTGCGCCACCTATGGGGAACAGAGGTCAAAAGTCACACTGTGGGTGCTGATGGATTCTTCCTAACCAAATTCCTTTTACACTGTTGGGCAACTATGGATAAATATTATCAACACTTTAAAATGTAGCAGGTCCTTCTGCTATTAACCTTATAACAAATCTGAAGAATCTGAGATATGTTAACAGGCCATTTGTTTAGCATCAACAACCCAACTTGCTGAACAGCTCCAGGAGTCCCAAATTGAAATGAGTTTGTACGCTGCATCCTGCCAGTTTGCATACAAGAAATAAATCCCTTGAAATTACACGCGCTAATTAGTTAAAACGATATCAAAGAAGGGGCTTAGTTTTTTTTTCTCTCCTGATTGCCACCCACTGGACCAGACGCACATTGTTGTGTGGAGAACTTTCCCAAGGCCCGGGAGGGGAAGCTGCTGCTCCCTAAATCAATAGATTGCCGTGACATGACAAATAAGCTCTGGCTTGACAGCAGCTCCAAGACATATTGTAGTTTATTTTGTCATTTGGGCTCGCCATCTGTGCCATTCCAACTGAGGCTTCCTCCACACACCGCTCCAAACGCCTCACGGAAGTCCGTGGTCCCTAAATAGCTCCACAGCCAAAGACAGTCATTAGTCAAATTGTCTAATGAGAGGGAATAAAAATTGCCCCCCTATCCTGTCAGGAGAAAAACTTTGGTGTCGTTGAAACTCGTGACCCGTGGCATGAGAACTGATGGTAGGGAGCTTCTATTTTCAGATTAGTTTAATGACTCTTCTACTCCTTGCGATAATAATATGGTGCTGTGGACATGTATCTTTTGTGCGGGGATGATAATGCACAACTAACCAGCACAATACCATGTAATCAATTCACGAGGCACAAAAGGGAAAAAAAATAATTATCTTGCTCTTCAGCCCAGTGCTTGAAAGTTGAAACGGTAAGTGCAGCTCCTGTGAGCGAAATGAGTATTAAGAAAGGTCTACATCAATTAAATCTTGGCATGCCTTGCTTCAAGTATCTGCATTTCTGAAGATTATTTATGTATCGTTACCTGAAAATCCTTATAATTTAATAATTAATTTTAGTTATTGAAATCTGCAGTTGCTGGATAGCAAATAGGTTTCTGCTTGTAAAGACAGAGGCAGAGCATTCAAGTTCAAGATTTTCAGATGAAAATTAGCTTCATCTTTCTATTGCTAAAATGCAGTCATTTATGGATTCTTTGGTTTTAAATGGCTTCATGGTTGTTTGAGAAGTGCTCTGGCGTATACTGTGAGAGACAATGAAGAATCACGTAAATGGAGGCAGACTGTTTTAGTTTTAGTTTTGGAGATACAGTATGGAAACAAGCCCTTCGACCCACCGATTCCATGCCGGCCATCATCAATTCATACTAGTTCTATGTATCTCACCTTCTCAAGGGGCAATTTACAGAGGCCAATTAACCTACAAACTCCACACATCTTTGGGATGTGGGAGGAAAGCGGAGCACCCGGATGATACCCGCGCAGTCACAGGGAGACAATGCAAACTCCGCCTAGACATCACCCAAGGTGAGGATTAAACCCGGGTCTCTGGTGCTGTGAGGCAGCAGCTCCACCAGCTGTGCCACTGTGCCTCCTTGACTGCAAAAAATCTAATTCCATGCTTTTCAATACAGGGACCTGGTCTAAGCCCTCCCAACCATCATGACCAGGTAGAAACAACGGACTGGCGATGCTGGTTTAGCTAAACAGACACAAAGTGCTGGAATAACTCAAGAAGGGTCACACAAAAATGCTGGAGAAACTCAGCGGGTAGAGCAGCATCTATGGGGCGAAGGAGATAGGCAACGTTTCAGGCCGAGGATTTTCCAGCATCTGCAGTTCCTTCTTAAAAACTCAAGAAGGGTAACCGACGAAGGTTTTGATTCACAACGTCATCCATCCGTGTTCTCCAAAAATGCTGCCTGACCTGCTGACTTACTCTATCTTTACGTCTTTTTTGACCAATTACGTGCCTTGGGTACTGTCTGTGTGGAGTACGCACGTTCTTCCTGTGACAGCGTGGATTTCTTCCAGGTGCTCCGGTTTCTTCCCACATACCAAAGACGTGCGTGTTTGTAGGTTAATTGGCCTCTGTAAATTGCCCCTAGTGTGTAGGGAGTGGATGAGAAAGTGAGATACATAAAACTAGTGTGAATCGATGTTCGGCATTGAATCGGTGGGTCAAAGGGCTTGTTTCCATGCTGTATCTCTCAAACTAAAACAGTCTGTCTGGATCCAAATAATTCTTCATACCTTTGTCTCTCACATTATACTCCAGAACTCTTCTGTGGTTAAAATATCCAAATTAGCTGAGATGTTACAACAGCACCTATCATTACATTTTACCCATCGTGTGTTTAGTTTAGCTTAGTTTAGTTTAGAGATACGGCGTGGAAACAGGGCCTTTGGCCCACTGAGACCTTGCCGACCAGCGATCCCCACACACTAACACTATCCTACACACACTAGAGACAATTTACAAACCTGTGCATCTTTGAAGTGTGGGAGGAAATCGGAGCACCCGCAGAAAACGGAGCTGGCATGGAGGCATAGATCAGCCATGATTGAATGGCGGAGTAGACTCGATGGGCCGAATGGCCTAATTCCACTCCTAAACCGTGTGAACTTGTTAAAACCTTGGCAAGTCACGGGGAGAATGTACAAAGTCCGTACAGACAGCACCCACAGTCAGGATCGGTTTTGCACTGGGGTTTTCTATAATTACAAAACCACTTTGGGGAAGCACCCTTTTAAGAAGATCTGGAATCTTGACTAGGGCGAGCAATTGGGCATCATTTTTCCCAATCAGATCGAATATGTCACACTGCAATACCATGGCGGAAGTTGAAGCTACCACAGTTAAGTCAATGCAACACAGAAACAGTCAATGAGAAACTCACAGGGAGAAAGACAAATGAGGTTAAGTGCGATAAAAGAGACAGACAATAAATTAAAATAATGTAAGGTTATAATAAAATCAGTTACAATAAATAAAATGTGACGGAATGAGAATCCACATTTCTGAACTTAATTTTCAGTGCCAGAGAGAGTGACAATAATTAGCACAGACACCAGGAGCCTAAATTACATTTTAATAATATTGTGAGACAAAAGGCTCATCAATATTTTTTACTGCAATTCCTTTAACTTGGAATACTAAGGTTTTTGATGAGATTTTTTTTTTAAATATAGCTACAATGGCAATTCTTGCTCTCAAATATTTTTTGTGGAGTCTATAATAAGAAAAATAAGATTTAATTTATCTCGTACAGTTAAGTGAATTAAAAGCTTAGGAAATAAAATTACATTTTCTCCACGAGTTTTGCATGGATCAGTCAAATATCACACTGCACTAATTGCCTAAATTCGTTCATCCAACTAGTCATTTAGTATCTGACATCAGTCAACCAACCATGCTAGTTTATAGAACAGAAGATAAAAATTACAAGAATGTTTCTTATGCCATGTTTTTAATTCACATTAACAAAAAACCCAAACCGTATAATCAAAGTTTTCGCAAATGCATGCTACTTTGTTTAAACTTGATACTCTATGAGGTGTGTGTGTGTGTGTGTGTGTGTGTGTGTGTGTGTGTGTGTGTGTGTGTGTGTGTGTGTGTGTGTGTGTGTGTGTGTGTGTGTGTGTGTGTGTGTGTGTGTGTGTGTGTGTGTGTGTGTGTGTGTGTGTGTGTGTGGTGTGTGTTTTTATTTGTATGTGTGCGATCACACTACTCGAAGAAACAACACGCTAGCGGTAAAAATTGTACATATTCCGGTAGAGATTAATCCCGTGAAATCAAAAATCGCCTTATCTGAAAATTTCATGCATTATTACTTGAGTTATTTATGAAAATGTTCACAAATCTCAAATAACTTAGAAAATAAATGAGATAGTCTCGCTGATGATGTCACAATGGATCTGACTGCCTGCCTCTGCTCGTGCTGCGAGTGACGTCACCCCAGTTATGTCTTCTGTACTTCTTGGCTTCTTTAAATTTGTCACTTAGCATTTTTTAAACTGCTGCTCAAGTCTTGCTGTGCGCTCCGCTGGGCGCCTTGAAGTTCTAGAACATGGCCGCGGCAGCCGTTATCGCCAGGCGGGCGCAGGTGCAGGTGCGGGGCAGCGTGATGGGAAGGTGGCCCTGGTGGCCATTACTCCCTCTGGGAGAGGCCGTCTATGGAGACCTGCGATTCCTCCGTCGATCATAGGGACTCGGGGAATCCCACCTGGCGATCCCGATCCCACCTGGCGATCTCTGGCCGTCACGGGGGACGACCTCCTCTCCGTCTCCCCCGCCCGATCGTCTGTCATGCGGGTGGGTGGGCTTCCCCTCGCGGAAACCACAATCGGCCGGCCCTCCGCTGCGTTTGACCGTCCGCCCGCTCGCAGCATCAGGGCAACCCGCTCGCAGCAGCAGGGCCACCCGCTCAAAAGACGCCGCAAATCGAACACCCCAGCTCCAAAAGGCAGCAAGCTCCCCTGCCCGTGTCCCTCTCTGCACCTACGTGTCCATCCTCCGCGTCCCTCTCTGTGCCTCTGTGTCCCTCTCTCTCTCTATCCCCCTCCCTCTCCATCCGCGCCTGCGAGTTGGGGGCTATGCGTGAGTGGATAGGGCGGGGCATGGGGTAAAAGGATTGAATGAATAATATTAATATTAAATCAATGGGGGTGGTTAAGGGGCTGTCCCACTGCGGCGACCTAATCTGCAAATTTAGACAAGTTTGCCCTTGACTCAAACTCGCAGCATGGTCGACACGTGGTCCTAGGAGGTCCTATGAGGTCACTGGAACTCTCCTTCATGCCCGAGGGAAGTTCCCGAATACTCGCGGCCTCAGCTAGTTTGCGACTATTTTTCAGCATGTTGAAAAATTTTCCGCGAGTAAAATTCGGAAGGCATGGTTCTTTTAAACTCCTAGTGCAGTGGAGTGGGGTCACTATTTAGTTACAGGCAGTCGAGGGCAGCCGTAGGCAATCTCCTTCGCTGACCGGGCATTTTGATTGGCTCATTGGAGTTTTCAGCACCAGGGAAAACCGACCAGTAGATAAAATGCCCGTTAAACTTTATTATACTTCCTAAAAGTGTCTCCACTCCTTCTCCCCCCCTTCTCTCTCCCCCCGCACTCTCTAAAGGACTTAGCGTACACCGTGCAGCCGTCTTTTACCTTCCACTTCATCGCGGGTGTGAATTTCAGACAGCGTTCCCCCGCTTTCCCTGGCCCCCGCCTTTGCGATGTGTTTGTGTGTGTGTGTGTGCGTGTGCGTGTGGTGGTTAGTGTGTGTGTGTATGTGTGAGAGGTTGGTTAGTGTATGTGTGACACCTCAGGCCGGCACCCCCCCCCCCGCAACCTGTGTTATTCGAGGACTGTGTGTCCTTTTATATAAACCAGCATCTGCAGTTCCTTGTTTCTACATTTGTCCCTCTACCTACCCTGGTGGGAAGCCCATTAGCTTGAGGGGACGGGATCCAACGGGTCCCACGGTCCAGTATCACCTAATATCTATGATGTTATTTACAAAAATGTGGAATTAAATCTAGGAAATACAGAACAGAAAATGTCCATTTGGTTCAAGCATCGATTGGCTATTTAAAGAGATTTGCACTATTATCCCCAGTTAGCAGTGTTGATTTTCCACCTATTCTTTGATTTATGTTTTTCATTCTCAAATGACAATCAATTATCTTTGAAAAAATATTTTTGTTGCTTTAATTTTCACAATGGTAAAGAATTTCATATTTGTTCCGCTCTGGGTCCTAGTGGCAATAGTCTTTGCTCCTTGTGGCCAATTCCCCTCTTAGAATGATCTGAAGATAGACACAAAAAGCTGGAGTAACTCAGTGGGATAGGCAGGCAGCATCTCTGGAGAGAAGGAATGGGTGACGTTTCGGTGACCTTTCGGGTCGAGACCCTTATACAGGCTGATCTTATACTTATCTTCTCAGAACATTTGATCGCTTTAAAAAAATTATATTTTGTTTTCTTCCGTTATCTTCCAGTGGTCCAGTGAAAACGGGTCAAATTTTCAGACTTAACAATAGTATCATATTTCCAGTTTAACATTAGTGAATCTTTGCTTCTACTCTACTCTACACAAAGTGCTGGAGTAACTCAGCAGGTCAGGCAGCATCTCTGGAGAAAAGGACTACTGCATGTGACGTTTTGGGTCGAGACCATTCTTCTTGAGAATATGGGTAGGCGACTTTTCAGGTTGGGGCCTTTCTTCAGTCTGAAGAAGGGTACCAACCTGAAACATTGCCTATCCAAGTTCTCCAGAGATGCTGCTTGACCTGCTATGTTATTCTAGGACTGTGTGTCCTTTTATGTAAACCAGCATCTGCAGTTCCTTGTTTCTACATTTGTCCCTCTACCTGCCCTGGTGGGAAGCCCATTGGCTGCCTGGTTTTAATTTCCAGCCAACACTGGCTTAAAATGCAACTTTCACCAAAATAGCTTTATGCAATAAATCAGGTCTATCTTCTCGTGAAGGCACTTCAGAAGCCTGCACCTATCACGTAATTTATTTACCCTTTTGACCATTTCATCACTGATAAATTGATTAGTGCAGCTATGCCTGATCAACGCCTGAATAATGCTCTCCTGATGTAAAAATCTCCGGATTACGTTCACGAGAACTGTACGTAAGTCGATTTCTCCGTAATTCCGAAGTATTCCTTAAATCACTCTATTTTCTTTAGCTACCATACGTATCACTCTACATACACTTTGACTTCATTGAATATTCACCCAAACGCTACCCATAATTAAACTACTGGAATATATACTGTATCCTGCCATTAATGAATACCATAAACATTATTATCACCACCTTGAAAAGAGCCTAAAGCACGAATGGGAGAAAAATCGGATATCTGCATGTCAGATTACACATAACTATTCTTGGGGAAAAATGCCTTTCATCAGAGCATCAAAAATACACAATACACATACCAAACTGGCTGGAAGCTTAATTCAACAAAATGCAATGTCACCAACAGCAATGTAGTCACAAAAAGTTGGAGTAACTCAGCGGGTCAACAGCATCTCTGGAGAAAAGGAATAAGTGACTGAAGTCTGAAGAAGATTCTCGACCCGAAACGTCACCTATTCCTTTTTTTTCCAGAGATGCTGTCTAACCCCCTGAGTTTCTCCAGCTTTTTGTGTCTATCTTTGGATTAAACCAGCTTCTGCAGTTCCTTCCTCCAACATTGTATTGGTATTGGCTTATTTTTGTTACATTTATCAAGATAAATCAAATCATTCTATACCTGAATACAATCTAGCCATGCATAAGTACAACAGGTAGACAATAGACAATAGGTGCAGGAGTAGGCCATTCGGCCCATCGAGCTAGCACCACCAATCAATGTGATCATTGCTGATCATCCACAATCAGTACCCAGTTCCTGCCTTCTCCCCAAATCCCCATGACTCCGCTATCTTTACGAGCTCTATCTAACTCTCTCTTGAAAGCATCCAGAGAACCGGCCTCCACCGCCTTCTGAGGCAGAGAATTCCACAGACTCACAACTCTCTATGTGACAAAGTTTTTCCTCATCTCCGTTCCAAATGGCTTACCACTTATTCTTAAACTGTGGCCCTGGTTCTGGACTCCAGACATCGGGAACATGTTTCCTGCCTCTAGCGTGTCCAAACCCTTAATAACTTATATGTTTCAATAAGATCCCCTCTCAGGTAATGCCAAAAGAAAAATAACCAGTGTGAAATACAGTTTTACAGCTTTATAGTTCGAGAAAAAAGAGTCCAATGTCAAATTACACTCGAGTTAAATCTAAATCATATTAATTATAGATTAAAGCATACTCAAATTACCAATATCAATTATAATTATTAATGATAGACTTGGCTCTCAAGCCGCAATGTCAAAGGATGTCTTAAGCTGGAGCTGGGGCGGTGGCCCGGAGCGGAGACTGCAGGACCCAGAGCTGGGGCGGTGGCCCGGAGCGGGGACTGCAGGACCCGGAGCTGGGGCGGCGGCCTGGAGCTGGGGCGGCGGCCCGAAGCGGGGACTGCGGGACCCGGAGCTGGGGCGGCGGCCCGGAGCGGAGACTGCGGGACCCGGAGCTGGGGCGGCGGCCCGGAGCGGAGACTGCGGGATCCGGAGCTGATGCTGTGGCGGGCCGTCTCGGAGCGGAGACGGCGTTCCGGCTTTCGGCGGCGGCGACATCACCACGGAGGTCCGCTGGCTGGAGGGCGGCATCTTCGACCTGGATCGATCGCCTCAGCGCAGAGGGAGAACAAGGAGGGAAGAGACGGAGACTAAGACTTTGCCTCCATCACAGTGAGGATGTGCTTGGTGAACTCACTGTGGTGGATGTTTAATTTGTGTTTATTGTCTGTTTTGTTATTATTGCTTCTGTGTATGACTGCAGGCATCACAATTTCGTTCAGACCAAAAGGTCTGAATGACAATAAAGGAAATCTTGAATCTTGAAATACACCAGCATAAGAGAACCTACTTCAAAAATGAGTTACATACAAAAAGAACCAAGAAGGGTCTCAACCCGAAACGCCACCCATTCCTTCTCTCCAGAGATGCTGCCTGTCCCACTGAGTTACTCCAGCATAGTGTGTGTATTTTCGGTTTAAACCAGCATCTGCAGTTCCTTCCTACAACCAGAACCCAAGGGGCATGGGTTTGCATTTTCTTACCTTGAATCCACATCTAATTGTCAATAATTCAAAAGTCTTGGTTTCTATCATTAAGTAATCATCAGCAGTATTTAGAACACTGTTTCATCTTTAATGAAAAATAAAGTCATAATTATTCATGACAGTATTAGGAATTGTTAGGCATATTTTTTTAATTAAAATTCCAATTACTTTTCATTTGAGTCCTTTTCAAAACTGAATTTTGACAAAAAATGTCCTGCCTTTCAGCTTGGTCTGATTCAGGTGGTCTGATTCAGATAATTCATTCTTCTATGCGATTTGAGTTTTCCATACCAGACCATCTCAGTAGGTTAATTGAAATGGCCTGGAAAGGAAAACTAAAATCTTTGCAACATTATTTCATTAATTTCTTATTTTAAACCGCAGCCCTCAAAATTCAAGCTGTCACCAACTTTGCTTGCTATACGACCAAAGTTGTTGAAATCTATTTGCTCGTTATCTGTTGCCTTTCGCTTTATAGGGTTGTGCAATCATCAGAGGGTTTCAAGATAGACACAAAATGCTGAAGTAACAGGCAGCATCTCTGGAGAGAAGGAATGGGTGACTTTTCGGGTCGAGACCCTTCTTCAGACTGAGTCAGGGGAGAGGGAAACTGGAGATGTGGAAGGGTAAGGTGTGACAACGACAGATCAAAGCAGACGATGATCAAGGAAATGTAGAATAGACAATAGACAATAGGTGCAGGAGTAGGCCATTCGGCCCTTCGAGCCAGCACCGCCATTCAATGTGATCATGGCTGATCATCCCCAATCAGTACCCCGTTCCTTTATTTTCCCCATATCCCCTGACTCCGCTATCTTTAAGAGCCCTATCCAGCTCTCTCTTGAAAGCATCCAGAGAACCTGCCTCCACCGCCCTCTGAGGCAGAGAATTCCACACAATCACAACTCTCTGTGAGAAAAAGTGTTTCCTCGTCTCCGTTCTAAATGGCTTACCTCTTATTCTTAAACTGTGGCCCCTGGTTCTGGACTCCCCCAACATCGAGAACATGTTTCCTGCCTCCAGCGTGTCCAAACCCTTAACAATCTTATATGTTTCAATAACATTCCCTTTCATCCTTCTAAACTCCAGCTGCTCCATTCTCTCAGCATATGACAGTCCCGCCATCCCCGTGAATTAACCTTGTAAACCTACGCTGCACTCCCTCAATAGCAAAAATGTCCTTCCCCAAATTAGGGGACCAAAACTGCACACAATACTCCAGGTGTGGTCTCACTAGGGCTCTGTACAACTGCAGAAGGGCCTCTTTGCCCCTGTACTAGACTCCTCTTGTTATAAAGGCCATAGAATGGTTCATTGTTGGCTGAGGGGACGTTGAGGAGGCATCCAAACAGTAAAATTCATCAGGAGATTAATTAATCAGCATCTGCACATCCTTCCTACAACAAAGGGTTTCCAGATCATTGTTGTTACAACCTATCTCAACCAACCCCATCACAATTTACCATCTCATTGTCTCCCATCTCCTACACATTTCTCTCAACAGTATGATGCACATTCTCAACAGTTAGTGCAAAGAGAAAAATAACCAGTGTGAAATACAGTTTTACTGCACCTTGGCATTATAGTTCGAGAGTAAATAGTCCAATGCCAAATCAACAAAGCTGTTCTTTCTCCTTCTTTCTCCTTCCTCAAATAACCTTTGTTCTTTATCCAACCTCAAATATTCTGTGCAAAGGGTGTCAGAGGTTATGGGGAGAAGGCAAGAGAAGGGGGTTAAGAGGGAAAGATTGGATGGCGGAGTAGACTTGATGGGCCAAATTGTGCTCCTATCACTTATGAACAATCCTATTTAACATGCTATGTACATGCCATTCAATTTTACACAACTGCAATTATATTATTTCCCAAAACATGCCTTTCCTTCGTTTTCAGACTCAAATGTTGGTTGCCATCATAGAGCACAAGAACAGACCCTCTGGTCCACAATGTGTCTGCCGAAAGTGATACCAAGTTAAACTGATCTCCAATGCCTGAACATAACACATATCCCTCCATTCCCTGCATTTCCATGTGCCTATCCATAAGCCACTTTATCGCCACTATTGTATCTGCCTCCACCACCCACCTCCTCCCCACCTCAGCAGGTCCAGGCACCCACCGCCCTGTATTAAAAACTTGACCTGCACATCTCCTTTGAACTTTGCCCCTCCAACCTTAAAGCTACGCCCTCTGGTCTTTGACATTTTCATCCTTGAAAAAAAGTTCTGACCGTCTTCCCTATCTATGCCTCTCGTAATTTTGATACACTTCATAAGTTCATAGGTGATAGGAGCAGAAGTATACCATTTGGCCCATCAAGTCTCCTCCACCATTCAATCATGACTAATCTATCTTCCCTTTCAACCCCATTCTCCTGCCTTATCCCCATAACCTCTGACACCCATACTAATAAAAAAATCTATCTATCTCTGCCTTAAAAATATCCATTGACTTGGCCTCCACCGCCTTCTGCGACAATGAACTCCACAGATTCACCATCGTCTGTCTAAAGAAATTCCTCTTCATCTCCTTCCCAAAAGAATGTCCTTTTATACTGAGGCCATGACCTCTGGTCCTAGACTCTCCCACTAGTGGAAACCTCTCTTAGGTCTACCCTCATCCTCTGGCAATTTAGAGAAAACCTTCCATCAGTAAGCAAGCGACTGATGCCCAAAGTCTGTTTTTAACTTGTCCTACATGCAATGGTTCAACATCCCATTACCACAGCAACCACAAGTCCTGAGCAAAAGTAGGTAGTTTCCATGGAGCCGTTGACAAGATCCAGGCTTGATATATATTTATTTCCCACACAGCGAGTTCTTTGTTAATAATTACCTGTCCATCACTCGCCGACGATGCTCTCAAGTTTGTGTGCTAGCACGTCAGCTGAAACTCAGCAAATTCAGAAGAGAAGGGGAAATAAAAGCCAAGAGAAGGGGACATAATTCAGCATAGTGATATATTACTAAACTAGCATGTGCAGAACTGAGCCAGGAAAAGAAAATTAAAATGTCCACTATATTGAAAGGTTGCTGTTCTTAAAATTGTGATATTATAACCAGGGGACGTTGGAAATAGCCTGTCAGCAGACTTCTCACCGAGCATTGAAGAACTTTTCGAAGATAGCTTTATATATTATCATTTTGTTACATTTGCAAACGACACTTCAAAACATTGCTGCTGCCAGAGGAAATCAACCTGGAATCCTGCATCTATTCCATGTCTCCACATCAACCCAGAAGAGCCAGAAGCAACTCAGTTAAAGTGGCGCAGCTGGTGGAGCCGCTGCCTCACAGCGTCAGAGACCGGGTTCTATCCTGACCTCGGGTGCTGTCTGTGTGGAGTTTGCACATTCTTCCTGTGACCACTCGTGGGTTTCCTCCGGGGAGGTCCAGTCCGGTTCCTCCTTCATTCCAAAAACATGCGGCCTCTGTAAAATTGCCCCTAGTGTGTAGGGAGTTGATGAGAAAGTGGGATAACTTGGAACTAGTGTGTGAACGGGTGATCGATGACCAGCATGGACACAGTGGGCCAAAGGACCCATTTCCAAGTTGTATCTCTAAACTAAAAAACATTTGAACATGAAACCTGATTTTCCTGTATCCAGTGCCAGAACGAAATAGGAGAGATTTAGAGTCCTAATCCTTTGTTTTGAAAAGCATAGCACGTGAACTGTCTTTGATCACCTTTCTAATGCCAGCAAAACATTCTTAAAAATGTACAGGAAACTGCGAGATCCATGGGCAGGGATAACGGGAAGGCACAAGTCTCTTTGCAGAGGCGTCAATAATTTGAGTACATTATTTTAATGTAATTGGCAGATAAGCGGATAGTTAAAGGAAATTACAAACTGCAAAGAATGGTGGGGGATCTCAAAAGAGTCGTAAGTGCTTGCAGGCAGAAACCTCCATCAGATTTAAGGTTTACTCGTCGTGGCATGAGCAGCAAAGCCACTGACCAAGAGCTGGGGAAGGGGGACTTGTAGCTCATTTGTGACTGGCAAAACAAAAGTGGTCTCCATCTGCCCACAGCCCCAAGCACGACATTCTGGGCGGTCTCTGCACTATGTCAAACAGTGACGAGATAAACAAACTCTTTATTCTCTGCAGATGATTTAATTGAAGTTTTCAAGATAACAGTACAGCACAGGAACAGGCCCTTCAGCCCATAATGTCCATGCCAAACACGATGCAAAGTTAAACTAATCTCCGAATAGACACAAGGGACAGCAGGTGTTAGTTTACACACAAAAAAAACTGTGCTGGAGTAACTCAAGAGTCTCAGGGAGACACGGATAGCTGATGTTTCAGGTCGGGACTCTTCTTCAGATTTCAGACACAAAACGTCACCTATCCGTGCGTTCCAGAGATGCTGCCTGACCTGCTGAGTTACTCCAACACTGTTTTCTTTTACTAATCTCCTCTGCCTGAACGTGATCCATATCCCTCCCGCATCTGCAGTTGGTTGTTTTAATCATCCAGAGGAATTTGTTCGATCATCTCCAGAGACACAAAAGCTTACTTCCCCAACAACAGAACAGGAACTTGACCTCCCTTCTGGAAATTGATCTGATCCACGTCTCTTGAGCTAAGAGGGGAAACTTTAATCACATGTCATGGTTTTCCTCTTCTCATCAGCATACAAAAGCAAAATACTGCAATTGCTGTGAAATTTTAAATAAAAAATAGAAAATGTTGGAGTTACCAGGTCACTAGGTCAGTTGGAGAGGAATAAAACACAATAATCTTTTGCTGGAAATGTTATTTCTCGGCCACAGTGGTATCACTCTCTTCTCATTATCATTCTGCTGATTAGCACACTGAGCAATAGAGTCACAGAGACAAACTTTGACTAAAGTTTCATTTCTTCACCCAACTCATCCATGCTGACCAAATGCCCCGTCTAAGCTAGTCTCATTTCATAGATTCATCAGTGATAGAAGCAGAATTAGGCCTTTCGGCCCATCAAGTCTACACGACCAATTCAATAATCTATCTTTCCCTCTCAACCCCATTCTCCTGTCTTCTCCCCATAATCCCTGACATGTGTAATAATCAAGAATCTATCTATCTCTGCCTTAAAAATATCCATCGACTTGGCCTCCATAACCCTCTGTGGCAATGAATTCCACAGATTCACCACCCTCTAACAAAATTAATTCCTCCTCATCTCCCTCCTAAAGGGACATCCTTTAATTCTGAGTTTTGCCCACATTTAGCCCATTTACCTCTCAATCTTTTCTTTCTATACTCAGAATTGAGTTTATTGTTGTATTTATCATTACTGGATTGTATATTGTTTACACAAAGAGCTTAGTTTAGTTTAGGTTAGTTTAGAGATACAACACGGAAACAGGCCCTTCGGCGCACTGTCCGCCCCGACCAGCGATCACCCGTACACTAGCAGTATCCACACCAGGGACAATATTACAGTAATTATTGTATTATGATTACAAATATTACGAGTAAGCCATTTAGAACGGAGACGAGGAAACACTTTTTCTCACAGAGAGTGGTGAGTCTGTGGAATTCTCTGCCTCAGAGGGCAGTGGAGGCAGGTTCTCTGGATGCTTTCAAGAGAGAGCTAGATAGGGCTCTTAAAAATAGCGGAGTCAGGGGATATGGGGAGAAGGCAGAAATGGGGTACTGATTGGGGATGATCAGCCATGATCACATAGAATGGCTCGAAGGGCCAAATGGCCTGCTCCTGCACCTATTTTCTATTGTCTATTACAATTAACGAATTACCTAAACTAATTAACCTACAAACCTACACGTCTTTGGATTGTGGGACAAAACCGGAGCACCGGGAGAAAACCCACGCGGTCACGGGGAGAAAATACAAACTCTGCATAGATTGCACCTGTAGTCAGGATCGAACCCAGGCCTCTGGCGTTGTAAGGCCGCAATTTATCGCTGTGCCACCCCACAATGTTATCTTGCTCTAGCAAACCAAGTTAGTCATTGTAAAAGCCAATGAACTCATATGGGTTTAAGAGCAAGAGCTTATCGCAGGAAGAGAAGTTTGTTCAGTATTATGCTCATTTTGATGAGGTCTTCGTGTGAACAAGGAATTTCATTGCACCTTGGTGTATATGATAATAAACCAAACTATATCTATCCTCCATATCAAAATGCAGGAAAGTCTATTGTGCAGATATATACAGCCACAGCATAAAATCATTCACAGGGGACGACAATTTTTAAATAAACATGATGACCATTGACATTTAAAATCGTAGTTTCCAGGAGGGATAAATAGATTTAAAAGCTTGCCATTAATTATCAGCAGCTGTCTCCAGGAAGCTCCTCTTTCCGGTACTTGTCAAATTCTAAGTACCTTTGACAGGACTTGCATAAAACCTGCTCCTTTAAGATTGTGGCTCCAGAGGACTGAAGTGTGGCAGTGTACAGTTGTGCTACTTAAATCAAGCCTAACAGGGAGGTTATAGTTTCTGGTCCAAGTACACTATAGATGCCGTGATCCGTGTCCAAGTTGGACCTGGACAGCGCCAAGAGAGGAATATTCATCACGAGCCTGTTCCACAATGGAACGTAGCTTCCAGAAAGGAGTCATGGCCTTGGTCCATCAATGCAAGGACAACAGATGTGACCCCCATACCAAAAATGTACAGTTCATGATGGATGCGAGCCAAGAATTCAACATTGCACAGATCCCAATCAGAATGAACTGCAATGCCATTTTGTAACAGAATCATTATCCCATTTAAACATTATTCCAAGAACATTTCATTGCAAAACAGTATAATCCATTTTACTGTGGAATATTGGGGGAATTAGGGGAATAGATTAGATGCAAAGAGTCCCTTGCCCAGAATCTGAAGGGTAACATTCACACAAAGGGTGGTGGGTATATGGAACGAGTTGCCAGAGAAGGTCGTTGAGGCAGGGACTATTGCAATGTTTAAGAAACAATTAGACAGGTACATGGATAAGACAGGATTGAAGGGATATGGGCTACATACAGGCAGGTGGGACTAGTATAGATGGGACATGTTGGTCTGTGTGGGCAAGTTGGGCCGAAGGGCCTGCTTCCACGCTGTATGACTCTATGACTAAATATAATTAGGTTTACCTTCTTAACTAACATTCAGAGGAAGCCTTGTTAAAAAAAAAGTTTAGTAGAATATACATTGCTCATACACAAACTAAAACCGATCACAACATGTTTCTGTACCTCTGCTTCACCTTAACACTAAATGTTCAATGATTTCCAGTACATTATAAGATATAAAGTGACTCAGAAATTCTTGATCCGGAAAAGAAGCGACTCAAAAATTCCTGATCCGGAAAAAAAGTGTCAACTGAAAGTTTAATTCCAGAAGCCAGGAAGCCATTTTTTTTTGTTCATGTTATTAAGTTTTCAGTGTTCACGACACCAACGAATAAAAACTGGCACTTCACCTGGTGACTAATGAGATCTACCAGTGAAGAACATAAGGGCTGACAGCCAGCTAGGCCATCTTGGCAGGTTCTAACCTAGGCATTGATGCATTCATCATCCACTAAACCAATCCACCAATTCTGCAATGCCATTTGTCATTAATTATGCTAATCAGCATACCATTACTCTCCGATGACACTCTAGCAGTTATTAGCTAGTTATGGCTTTCAAATGTGCAACTTATTGAGTATGCAAGAGATGTGCATACATTAGCCTAGAGGGAAGAAGTGTCCAATTATAAGGAGAAGAAATTCTCTATTATCTTGCTCTAACAAACCAATTTAGCAATTATAAAAGCCTATGAACTCATATGGGTTTAAGAGCAAGAGCTTAGCATATGAAACAAGGGAACTTTGTTCATTATTATACTCATTCTGATGAGAGGAAATGAAGTGACAAAGCCTAACTCTGCGATTTTGTTAATTACAGGGTTATAACAAGAGGCACAATTATCAAGCAGCAGTGGTACAATTCTCAAGAGCCCAAATTTCTTTCTATAAGTCTTGCCAACTGTGTTTTCATTTCTTCCACTGTGTTTTTTTAAAACACACTGGTAGAACAATACTAAAAAATTGCCCTAGACTCTGTGAGCAGACTTCCTTAAAACACAGTAACTTAAAATTACTCGGTAATTTTAACCACAGCAATGATTTTTATTGTATAGTTAGTGTACTGTGTATGATTTAATGTCAAAGACTAATTTGAAAAAGCCGTAAAAAGAAAGCTTAGCAAATAATAGAACTCAAACAAATGGGTATCGTGGTTCACAATGCAATACACACATGACCCGCTGAGCTACTCCAGCACATTTTTTTGGACATTTTTATGAAACGTATCATTTAGCATATTCTTTTTTGGTCCATAAATATCAGTCATTTCTCTGCTTCAGCAGATGCCAACAGTATTTGTGTACGAATTGTGTGTGACATCACCTAAAACATTTTTGGGAATTGAAAAGGGGGGGTGTAATATTCAGTTGACATGACCTATTGAATTGTATTCCTTTATCTTTGCACACTAATGATTGACCATGACAATTAGATAGTTTTTGGGATAGGGTAGACAGCCAGAACCATTTTCTCAGGGTGGAAATGCCAAGGACTAGAGCAGAGGTCGGGAACCTACGGCCCGCAACCCGAAATCGTCCGGCCCGCAGGCGGGTTTTTTTTCAATTAGTTTTCGCGACCTGGGCGCTACAGCCAGTCCCGGGGCTCGCAGGCGACCTGGGAACTGCAGACAGTCCCAGGGACGCGAGGGATCTGGGAACTGCAGAAAACGAATTGAAAAACACGTGAAAACTAATGCGAAAAACAACACCAAGTGTCACACTAGTTAGTATGTATTATTAGTATGTATTTTTATTAATAACTAATTTAGTATTATTATTATTACCTCCAGTTATTAACTATGGGGATAGATGTGGCCCGCCATCCGCTCACAGACATGGGTCCTGGCACCTATGCAGAACAAGGTTGCCGACCGCTGGACTAGAGGGTACAGTTTTAAGGTGACAGAGTCTGGGGCAAAGGAGGAAAAGTTTAAAGGAGATGTGCGGGGCAAGTTTTTTTTACACAGAGGGTGGTGGGTGCCTGGAACGCACTGCAAGAGGTGGAGGTGGAGGCAAATACGATAGTGTCATTGAAGAGGCTTTTGGATAGGCACATGGACGTGCACGGAATGGAGGGATGAGAATTATGTGCTGGCAGAGGAGATTCGATTAGCTTGGTATCATGGTCAGCACAGGCATGTTGGTCCGAAGGCCCTATTCCTGTGCTGGGCTGCTCTGTGTTCCATGTAGCATCTCTGCAATTTTTTGAACATATACATTTATTTAGAAAGAGGGCTTTAAAATACCAACAGGAGAAGAATTCATGACATCACAAAATTTCATATCCACTGAATACCATCAGGTGCCGTCAATTCACCTCAACAACACACTCAGAAGTCGATGTTAACACATTCAGTCAGCTCCTCTGGTCTTTCAATAATTTGACTAAATAGCCAAGCATGAAGATGCATTTAATATTTGGCGGCAGGGTAGCACAGTGGTAGAGTTGTTGCCTTACAGCGGCAGAGACCCGAGTTCGAACCTGCCTGCGGATGCTTGTCTGCAGAGTCCTCCAGGTGACCTGGCTTTCTCCCAAATCTGTGGTTTCCTCCCACATTCCAAAGAAGCACAGGTTTGTGGGTTTATTCGCTGGGTATAAATGTAAATTATTCCTGGCGTGCCTAGGATAATACTGGTGGACGGGGATCGCTGGTCGGCGAGAACTTGGTGGGCCAAAGGGCTTGTTTCCATGCTGTATGTCTAAACTAAACTGAAAATTCATCTGATTGATAATAAATGTGGTTTCTTCACACTACATATTTTTCCTTTAACAGAACAAAGTCTCCAAGTCTGATGTGAAACATTTTAAAGATTGTCAGTAGGAAATGTTTCCCCCCAACATAGATTATCTTCTATCTATGGTTGTTGAAATGAATTGCACACTTTTTAAATCAAATTAATATTCCAATAGTTATAATTACAAATCCTATACAGCTTTCCCCAGTGATATTCCACCCTACTGTACACAACACTAATTAAAGTTAAAATCTAACCATGTGTGTGTGGGTTCATAAATATGCAAAGCAACAAGCTCATTTTAGTTTTTTTAAAAGTCTTTAACACAAAGGATTCATTGTTCATTTTACTTAATATATTCACAGATGACAACTCTCAGATTATAGATCTTTGAGCAATTCTATTTGTCCATCATTCTGATGTTTACTAAAATTATTTACAGTACAGTATTTAGACCTTAGAATAAAAGGTAAGTTAATGTGGGAAAACAATTAAGACTGCACTTAATTTAATCGGAGTCCATATCTGAAGTCTGGTACTAAGGAAAGAATGCCCCTAAGCAGGCCTGCACCATTCATATAAGAAAATCATCACACATTGCGAGTTCAGTATGGATTAAGTAATCATTAATACTGCTGAAGTAAATGGGCCTATTAAAAAAATCTTCAAAAAAAATTAAATGTCTGCACATAAATCTCTTTAAACTATATTTAATGGGTCTATTTAATCTGCATATTAAGCACTAGATCAACAAGCCCCTAATGAGGCCTTTGCAAGAGGTTTCTGAGAAAAGCACCTTTTAATTCAGTATTTTTGGGATGAATCTTTCTGGCTCCATGGTTTATCTTTGGTAACATAACAGCTGCATGTATAAATTTGTAATATGCCCAGAATAAATATTTTTTCCCATTACAGAATACCAGCCTGCAGTTCAATTTACAATTTTTACTCTGCTTGGAAGAATTTACTAATTCCCTAATCAAGGGGCTCTACATTTGTAAGTGGATATATTGGCTACTGTGGTTTATAACAGGGAGATGAAAAAATTAGAATTTGGTACATATAACATTTTGCGGTTTTTTAATTGGTCATAATTGTTAAT
Organism: Malacoraja senta; assembly: GCA_038087875.1. Lineage (NCBI taxonomy): Eukaryota > Metazoa > Chordata > Chondrichthyes > Rajiformes > Rajidae > Malacoraja > Malacoraja senta. The sequence goes on from CM075987.1 coordinate 5,148,448, forward strand.
TTCTTTGTTGTAACATTAACATAACACATTCATAGAGGGTGGCATTATTGATTGGTAGCATAATTAAGACCAACAATTGTTTAGCAATGTTGAATGGCCAAATCACAATATGGGATATCACGCTGTCTAAATATGAATTGGATATAAATTAATATTCAATGCTTGAAATTAAAAAAAGATATTAGACGCAAACAATCTGAAAACGTTGTGTGCAACCATGAGGTAAGATTTCAAAGATAGACACAAAATGCTGGAGTAACACAGCCAGGACAGGCAGCATTTATGGAGAGAAGGAATGGGCGATGTTTCGGGTCAGGACCCTTCTTCAGTCTGAAGAAGGGTCACGACCCAAAACATCACCCATTTCTTCTCTCCACTGATGCTGCCTGTCCCGCTGTGTTACTCCAGCATTTTGTGTCTATCTTTGGTTTAAACCAGCATCTGCAGTTCCTTCGTACATATAGGTATGATTTCAAGATGGATGCTGGACATAAGGCAGGCACAGTGTCACATTGCACCTTAGCTCACCCCAAACCTACTGCCTATTGTCCAAACTATTTTCAGGTCTCTCTTCATTTAAATTTTCAACCACCAAGAGAAAGTAATGCAATTAAAAAAGCGAAAAGTATACTTAAAAGGTTGCAGAATGGGTGCCCAAAAGCCCAATATATTCTACATTAAGGTAAGCCTAAGATAGGAAAGGGGCGGCATAGTGGTGCGGCGGTAGAGTTACTGCCTTTCAGCGCCAGACTCCCAGGTTCGATCCCGACTACGGGTGCTGTCTGTAAGGAGTTTGTACGTTCTCCCAGTGACCACGTGGGTTCTCTTCGGATGCTCCGGTTTCCTCCCACACTCCAATGGCGTACGTTAATCAGTTTTGGTTAAATTATCCCTAATGTGTAGGATAGTGTTAGTGTACGGGGGTCGCTGGTTGGCCTGGATTCGGAGGGCCGAAGGGCCTGTTTCTGCACTTTTCTCTAAAGTCTCTAAAGCATCCCCTGGAGATCACGATGAAGATCCTGATGGGATGAAGCTTGTGAATGTTGTTGTTCGTCCATTTAGATGGATAACAACTAATCAGTTGATGAGCATTCACATGGTCTCAAACATCATTTGTAAAAATCGCAAATCGAGATGATTATCACATTTGCCACCAAGCTGAGCAGACATGGGCAATGTCTATTTTACCAAAGAATAATGTTTTTAAGCATTCGGGTTATGTTGTCCAGAGTCCACAGCTGCAGAGCAAATCTGATTATTGCAAAATTATCACAAGAATTAATCAGATTGAAAAGTGACGAGTCTGAAAGATAATCAGCACTTTGCCTAATCGATCCTTTCAAGGTCAGTTTATTGTCACATGTACTAATTAAGGGACAGTGAAATTTGAGTTACCATACAGCCATACTAATGGGCCTGTCCCACATACGCAACTTTTTCAGCGATTACCGGCACGTCATAGGTCGTTGCAGGTCGGCGAAAATTTTCAACATGTTGAAAATTCAGCGGCGACCAGAAAGACGCTACGACTCTTTGGGCGACTGAGGAGACGACTCACGACCATACAGGCAACACCCTGGCGACACGGCCTGTATGGTCGTGAGTAGTCGCCCAAAGAGTCATAGCTTGTTCTGGTCGCCGCTGGATTTTCAACATGTTGAACATTTTCGGCGACCTGCAACGACTTATGACGGGTGCCGTAGTCGCAGAAAAAGTTGCGTAAGTGGGACAGCCCCATTAATGTAAAGCAACAAGATAAACAGCCACATAAAAGTTGACATAAACATCCACCACAGTGGATTCCACATTCCTGACAGTGATGGAATGCAATAAAGTTCAATCTTCTTCCTCTTGTTCTCCCGCGGTCAGGGCAGTCAAACCATCCGCAATCAGGGCGATCAAAGCCCCCGCAGACAATGACTGAAGCCCCCGTCGGGGTGACCGAAACTCCCGCGTCGGGGCGGTTGAAACTCTCTCCGCGGCATAGAGCTCCCGAGTCGACCTCTTCTTACCAGAGACCGTGGGCTTCACGATGTTAAAGTCCACAGGCCCCTTAAAGGCCAGCAATCAAATTTGGAGGATAATAATAATAATAATAGATTTTATTTAAGGGCGCCTATACAAAAGTCTCAAGGACACCTTACAAAATTTAACAAAGAAACATATAATCAGAGTAAAATAAGTTATAAAGACATCACCAGTACATAAATTAAAGACAGAAGTTCGATCCAAAAAAGACAACAACAAAATTCAGAAACACAATGTGAAGGGAGAGCAGCGGCAACCAAACCGCGCCAGCGTACACTCTCCCTTCCGACCGCCATCTTGGACATAGACTAACATAGACACAACACACTACACACTAAATCATCCCCCCACAGTGGTTACCACTGTAGGGGAAGGCACAATGTCCAGTCCCCAACCCCAGTTCTCCCCAAAGTCAGGCCTATTGAGGCCTCCACAGTTGCCTCTACGGAGGCCCGGTGTTCCTGGCCGTTCTCGCCGGGTGCAGTTGCCCCGGCGTCGGGAGAGTCCTCGCAGCGGCTGGGACGGCTGGTTTCCTACTGCAGTCCGTGGCACCTGAAGCCGACAAGGCCGCGCCGATTTGGAGCTCCGAGGCTCCCAATGTTAAAGTCGGCGCCGCTGGCCGCTCCACAGACCCGCAGCCCGGAGGTGTTGAGCTCGGCGGTCACAGCATACCGGAGCTCCAGCGCGTCGATCCAGCGCGGCGACCCAGGCAAGGCATCGCCCGCTCCGCTCCACGATAACGCTCCAGCGCTGTGCCGCCACCGAAGCTGAAGGTGCTGGGGAGTCCCCGCCAGGAAATGCCGCTCCAGGCCCGCTGGTAGGCCACGAGGACGGGTCGACGGGGCAGCCCGGAGAAAAAGCTGCCGCACTGACCAGGTAGGGACCTGGAAATAGTTTCCCCCATTACCCCCCCACAAGAAAAGTCAAATTCCCCAGGAAAGACAGACACAGTTAACTAAAAACTAAAGAAAAAAGTGAAATTAACGGACGGCTGCTGGTTAGCAGCCGTTCCCCGTTCCCCAAGATGGCTCCTCCTACTGGATAGAAATGGAGCCAGCTAAATTCTCGCAACTGATCAACGTTACCTTGTTGCATTGCAATACCTTGGCTTAGATTTCAGCCTCCTTGCAAACAGATGGATTTGCTTGGATAGGAGGATACAAAATGATGAGATAATTAGATTTTGGCCAAACATGTTTCTCCCGGCTCGAGGTGGGATAATGGCGATCGATAAAGTCTCCTGAGCCAATTTATTCCATTTAGACCGGTGACTATCTGGCTTCTCTTCACTTAACATTGCAGGGGAATTTCCTTCCCAGAGTTAGATTATAAACTTTTCAATTGGTTTAAAAATAACTTAATACACCCTCCATACTGTGGCAGCTTGGTGATCAATACCATGTTGAACAGTCTGGTATCAATAGTGAAAAGCCTGGACAGAGTGAATGTGGACAGGATGTTTCCACTAGTGAGAGAGTCTAGGACCAGAGGTCGTAGCCTCAGAATAAAAGGACGTACCTTTAGAAAGGAGATAAGGAGGAATGTCTTTAGTCAGAGGGTGGTGAATCTGTGAGATTCACTGCCACAGACGGCTGTGGAGGCCGTCAATAGATATTTTTAACAGATTCTTGATTATTAAGGGGGTTATGGGGAGAAGGCAGGAGAATGGGGTTGAGAGAAACAGATAGATCAGCCATGATTAAATGGTGGAGTAGACTTGATGGGGCCGAATGGCTAAATTCTGCTCCTAGAACATATGAACATGACTTGGACGATCTGCTTTTTCGAGGTCCTCTTCGTATCGCTCAAACTCTCCACTTCTCCTCAGTTGTTCGGCTACCTTCTTGACCGCTCAGTCTTCAGACCATTAGTGGCGTCTCAGATATCGTCAACCTGGAGCTCTATGCTGCCCTGCCAGGAGATGCTCAGGATGCTTCTGCAAAGGTGAAACCAGTTCACCTTTACTCATCCTTTGAATACGTTGCCCACTAATGTGGAGAAGTGCCTGTGGGACATGGGGTCGATTGACTAGTAACCTGCTCCTCTCCACCAGGTTGGAGTAAACACAGTTCCAACATCTTATATACACTTGGATCTACAAGTTACAACATGATGAAGGATCTCGACCGAAAAGTCACCTATTCCATGTTCTCCAGAGATGCTGCCTGACCCGCTGAGTTACTCTAGCACTTTGTGTCTTTCAACAAATCATAATTTTGTGATCTCTCTCTCTCTCTCTGGGCACCACCATCAGAAATGCCAGCAAACAAGGTTGTGTTGTAGGAACCCACCCATGGAAGACGTGACCCGAGACGGCCAATCAAGACGATGTTGAAGACATTGATGGAAGACACATGTGTGGAGACAAAAAGAGGAGTTTGAGGTCAGAGATGTGTGGTACGTCCGTCACCGTGCCCGTCGGAAACCAGCACCACTGTGTCGCTCATGTTTTCAACGATAATAATAAATAATAACTCTCTCTCTCGCTCTGAGTAATAAAGTCTATTGATAAGAGACCTAGAAGTCAAACGTTACAATTTAATCACTGCTAAAATCAATGCTGTTAAAAGTGATGAGCTGACTTAAGGATTGAGCAATCCTTATATATAGAAATTATATCCATTGTTAATTTAAATTCTCAGCTCCCTGAAAACACAAGAGCATACCTACTCACTGTAATCGCCCATACAAAGCACAGGATGAAATCTGGTTATAATAATTTTTTTCAACATTTGCCACTATTATGTTGCCATACATTTTTACATGTCGACATACGTACAAAAAAAATGTACAAATCACAGATCCGAGGTACAATAATAGAATTACCAGGCGTTTTTTGTTGAAGTTCAGTGGAGCAGCTAAAGCCAAGCTGCGCCTCCCCACATTTCCAATTTGGAGGGAGGGCCCGAGAAATGATGCTTCCTCAGGAGCGAGGGCTCTTCCCACTTTTAAATCCTGCACGAGAGTCGTCTATCTCACTTTTATCGTCACCACCTGGCAGCGAAAGATTTGTGTGGCACGGTGGCGCAGCGGCAGAGTTGCTTCCTTACAGCGCTTGCAGCGCCAGAGACCCGGGTTGGATCCCGACTACGGGTGCTGTCTGTACGGATTTTGTGCGTTCTCCCCGTGGGTTTTCTCCGAGATCTTCGGTTTCCTCCCACACTCCAAAGACGTACAGGTTTGTCGGTTAGTTGACTTGGTATAAGTGTAAATTGTCCCTAGTGAGTGTAGCTTAGCGTTAATGTGCAGGGATCACTGGTCGGCGCGGACATGGTGGGCCGAAGGGCGGTATTTCTGAACTGAACCAAACTAAACATATACCTATGTTTTTTAATGGAGACGTCCCATTGGAAATGGAACGTGTTTCTCCAACAGCTGTTGGTGACAGGCAATGGCAGAGCACTGAAAGGTGGTGGTCTGGCCATGCATTTGGCAGAGAAATGATGTGCAGCAAATAAGCCTCAAATAAAAGGCTGGTTTTGAGTTACTCTGCTCACCCACAGTACGGGTTGCTTGTTGAGCCACATCTGAAAAATCAATAGAAATAATCTATTTCTTAATGAACAACTGCTTGTGTTCATTAACATCTCCAAGCTGGTTAAAACAATTCAAGAGCAGCAGAACATGGTAATACGTTTTGAATGCTTTTGAATTAAAAAGAATGAATGAGCGAACAGGCCAGATCGGTGTATATATATATTAAAAAAAGAACTGTAGACCTCAGATATCTAATGAACCAGTGAGGGAGGAACTTGGGTGAAAATTAATTGAGGTTACAACAAATGATGTACCTCTGTAGGAGAGATAAAAGACAGTATGGGAAAATTAATTTTATTTGAATTCTATCAAAATAACAAAACCAAACAAAAAAAACAAAAAATCAGCATGAAAAAGTAATTTTGCATAATCAGAATGCACCATCTGGAACAATTAGCTGAATTCCTTCAATACTGTGGTACTATGAAAATCAGTCCTATCTTCTTATTAAAGATCTGGAATTATACATGTAATAAATCCTCAAAAAAATGAAGCATGCCATTGCCTGTCAAGGCTATTTTTACTTCAGCTACTGAAGAAAGCCTGATAAGCCTGAAAAGAACAGATTAATATATGCAAATCACATCCTGCGTTTAAAAGCCCACAACTGTCTACACTTTCTGTCCCTTATTGCTGCATTTATGTTTTATTCATAGAACAGCTCACCTGTCACTTCATAAGCTATAATATTATGGGGGTATTATTAAACAGCATAAAAGCAGCGCCTTAATTGGAAAGCTTCATTGCATTTTCCAATTATTTGGAGTAAATTAAAAGCAGATGCACATACTTTAATAAGGACTCTAATATTGGCTCCAGGAAATCAAAATTCATTGTCATCTTGCTGCTCTGATATTTTCTGAACTACTCTCAATTTTACTGGTTTAAAAGGAAAACCTGTCTACACAGTCTGTTAATTGTCAGTCAGGTAACGGCTATTAAAATAATTGGATCTCATAGTAGGTTCCATCCACATTAAAAGCCAAGATATGAATGCTTTGCAAGAATTTTGTGCTACAATGAAAATGCTCAAAAAAGTTTTAAGCTGATACTCCTCCGTTAGCTCGAATTACTGTAGATTCCTGAAGTTCTTCGTCTCCTCAGCTAATCAAAAATAGTTTGCCACAACATATACTGCAGTGCACGTCTGCTACAAAACACTTCAATCAATTGGAGGAGTCTAGTTCACATGCAAGGAAATTTCTCCTGCATGCAAAACATGTTTGGTTCTGGAACAAGAGAAGAAAAAAAAAAGATTTCACACCGTTCAATTTTACAAATTATAAAGTTTATAAATTTGTCCTTGGGTTTCAAGAAAACAAATTGCAGTTAAGTTCCAATGCAAGTAACAGAGTGAAAATAATTAGATGATTATCGTTTTGAACTACTGAACCTTCTCAATGTCTCAAGATGAAACAAATCTGTACTTAAAATCTACTTTGTTATATGTTTTTTTCCCTGTTGCAAAACCAAATGTTCACTCTGAAGGGCACTCATGTATAAATTAGCAATGATAGACCCGAGAAAAATATTTTCAAACAAACCTTTGCAGAAAACAAACCCATTAATCCAAAAATCCAAAGCTGAAAATGATCCTAACCCGAATACCGTCGATGTAAAGGAATTACATTTCATCATTTTCGTTCATCAGAGTTTCAGTGGCGCAGCGGTAGAGTTGCTGCCTTACAGCGCCAGAGACTCTGGTTCGATCCTGACTACGGGTGCTGTCTGTACGGAGTTTGTACATTCTCCCCGTAACCTGTGTCGGTTTTCTCCGGGTGCTCTGGTTTCCTCCCGCACTCTTGGAACCTAATAGGCTTAGTAAAATTGTAAATTGTCTCTAGTGTGTAGGATAGTGTTAGTGTGCGGGGATCGCTGGTCGGCACTCATTTGGCAGGCCAAATGTCCTGTTTCCCTGCTGTATCTCTAAACAAAAAAGCTACATTTTGATGTCAACGGCAAAACAAGAGCTTTCGAGGCCATCCACAAAATAAGCTGGAACCAAATACTAGAGGGCAAAGCTTTAAGGCGATAGGGTCAAAGTTTAAAAGAGATGTGCAGAGCAAGTTTTTCTTTACACAGAGGGTGGTGAGTGCCTGGATCTGCTGCCTGGGATGAGGGTTGAAGCAGATACGATAGTACCATTTAGAAGACTTCTGGAGAGGCAGATGGATATACAGGGATTGGGGGGAGGGATAGGGATTAAGTGCAAGCAGATAAGAGTTGGTCTTGGCATCATGTTCGGCACAGACATTGTGGGCCAAAGGGCCTGCTCTAGTGCTGTACTGTTCTAGGTTCAATGTTCTGAATGATCTAGCGAACCTCAGCTGTGTCTTGCACTTCCCCAGACATTGACTGCTGTCAGAGCTCAACCAAAGGGGAACTTCATCAAAGGATTAATGTTTAAGAAGGAACTGCAGATGCTGGAAAATCAAAGGTAGAGAAAAATGCTGGAGAAACTCAGCGGGTGAGGCAGCATCTATGGAGCGAAGGAAATAGGCAACGTTTCGGCCAGAAACGTTGCCTATTTCCTTCACTCCATAGATGCTGCCTCACTCGCTGAGTTTCTCCAGCATTTTTGTCTAACTTCATCAACATTTTAAAGAGCTTCCAAGTGAGGGAATGGCAATCCACATATCCATAACTAACTTCATGGGCCAGAGAGGTGTCTAAGTGGTGATGGCAGCTCAGCACATCATCAAAAACTCTTGCTAACCCCTCTTCTGAAAACTGTAAAAGCAACAGAAATTGCTGTCATATTTCCTCTGACACTTTGGTAAGCACTTATAAATTCACAATTATGCTCACTTCAAATTTTAGGTAATTATTACTTTGAAGAATAACCTTATAAGACGATGGAGAGGAATATATATGATAAAATGCACAGAGTCTTATACCCAGAGTTGGGGTATCAAGAATCAGAGGATAGATACAAATTGCTGGAGTAACTCAGCGGGTCAGGCGGCATCTCCGGAGAAAAGGAATAGGTGATGTTTCAAGTCAAGACCCATCTTCAGACTAAGAGAACCAGAGGACATAAGTTTAAGGTGAGGGGGGCGGGTGGGGGGAAGTACATGGGTGGTAAGGATGGTAAGTACATGGAACGAGCTGCCAGAGGAGGTAGTTGAGGCAGGTACTATCACAACGTTTAAAAAACATTTGGGCAGGTACATCGTTAGGATAGGTTTAGAAGGATATGGGCTAAACGTAGGCTGATGGGACTGGTGCAGAAGGAACACGTTGATCAGCGCGGACAAGTTGGGCCGAAGAGCCTGTTTCCGTGCTGTATGATTTTAATCTTAATTTTATTAATCTGAAAGCCACACTACTCCACTCTTATTCTTATCCTTCAAAAAGGAAAGAAAATTAAAAGAACAGTAACAGATATTTGGAACGCTACAAACACACACACACACAGTCATATAATTTCTTCGGCTACTAAGAACGCAGAATATCACAAAATATACTTGTCTTTTACTGATCAATACAGGTATCACTGAAGGAGCAAAACCAAGGACAACGCTGGTGAAACTGTGAATGCAGCAATAAAGTGTGCTATGACTCCACATTTCCATTAAAGCACACAGTTTGTGGTGCTTACAGCTTGATGATTCCATTAGGACTCCTTCCAAGGGAGCAAGTGAGAGGGTGAGAAATCAGAGCATAAAAGTTTAGCGTTGACTCTCAAGAAAGGTACATAATTCCATCGACTGAGGGTTCTAAGGCATGGGAAATGACAACCAAAATAAAAAATTAGGACTTAGGGAGACTGAATTTTTCAAAATATTTCTATAACATTTAAAATAAACAAAAGTTCGTGCTTATCAGGACATAGACATTGCACAGATTTTGGTTTTAAAGTAATACTTAGTAAAATAAATTTTATTTCTGCAATTAAAAGTGTTGATTTTGGGAACCATTTCACAGCACAGAAGCAGCAACACAAGCTTTGCCAGAGGAATCAGCCCATGCAAAGCTGGTGCGCAAATATAAAATTCAGATTTTATTTTACACAGATTTTAATAGGATTAAGTTTATCAAAAATAATTAGATATATTTTAAATCTGACTTAACTAAAACACACCAAAATGTTTTGAAATCAATATTTGTCTGATCCATTAAAAATCAGCTAGAAAATCTCAATTGCGTACCACTAAATGTCATTTCTAACACCTGGCATCCAGTTATATGAAATTATACGCGTCTGTGAAAAATTCTGTTATGACATTCTCATGTAATTATTTGAAACCAATGTTGATTTTAATTTTTTTTAAATCGAAAGATATTTTCTTTAGAGTATTTAGACCTAGTGGTGACCTGTGCCACCTTGTTTGTAATCTCAAAGTCACAAAGATTTTAGTCATTATGGGATCACTGCAATGGTCAAATATTATTTGCCAACAATGCACATCTTATGAATGGACTGCCTTGTTTGAATCCATGCAGCGAAAAAAACTTGAACAGCAGCACGAAACCCCTCCACCAGATGAGACTATAAGTGTCCTCTCACTTCACCAACACCAGGAGAATCGATTTTCACAAAAGAAGTTACCACTTAAGCACCACCAATTATTTTCTTCATCATTTCATTAGCAGAATCCTTCAACTCAAGTACTGAGCAATGAAGATTAGATACCACACGAACAGAGGTGTGTGGAGCGTTCTTTACCCTAGCAATTCATCAGGGGAATTTATGTCAAAAAGATTTAAAGATATGTCCCCAAACCTTTAATGGGGGACATTTCGATATTTTTCATTGCGTTGAAAGGTGCATCATTTCAGCAGATCTATTTTAAAAGCACAGCCAAGTATTATTAATACAACTCAATGAAAATTTAAAAAAATTACAGATGCTGGAAATCTAAATGAAAACAGATTATGCTGGAAATACTCAGCCGGTCAGGTTGTACTTGAGGGAGGAAAGGAAGGCTCTTCAACTTGAACAGTTAACTTTGCTTCTCTTCCCGCAGGTGTGACTGAACCTGCTGAATATTTCCAGCATATTCTGTTTTTATTTATTACTAGACCAAGGGGGACCCGTTGGGTCCCGTCCCCTCGACACGGAGGTGCGGGGGGGAGGGCCTTCGGCGTCACACACACTAACCACCCCCTTGATATTATATTATTATTCATTCGCTCCTTTTACCCCATCCCCTGCCCTATCACTCACGCATAACCCCCAACTGCGCAGGCGCGGCTAGAGAGGGGGGTGGAGAGGGAGGGGGAGGGGGGTAGAGAGGGAGAGGGAGGGGGGTAGAGATTGAGGGGTGGGAGGCATGGCATCACAGGGGAGGGCTGGTTCCCGAACGCAATACTCCACCACTCACCCATAGGTCCCAATATTCACCACGGTGAAAAGCAGCGGCAGGCCGGCCGATTGTGGCTTCCGATTATGGCTTCCGCGAGGGGGAGCGCACCCACCAGCGTGACAGACGGGGGAAACGGAGAGGAGGTCGTTCCCTGTGATGTCCTCCATGGCCACTTTTCCACTGCGCTTGTCCGCGGCCGCGCTGCGATAACGCCCGCCGCCGCCATGTTGTAGAACTTGAAGGAGCCCAGCGGAGCACGCAGCACGACTTGATCACGTGTTCAATGGCTTCAATCCAGAATCCTGGGGGGGGCACGTAACTCGCAGCTAGTGGTTGCGCGTTGAAAACTTTGCGCAGCTTGCAGCGAGGAGCAAAGGCATTGTGACGTCATCAGCTCGCTTCAGCATGTTAGATTTTAAAAATATGTCAGAGTGGTGAACAATTTTATTAAAAAAACTCGGGAAATAATGAATCAAATTTTATCATTATTTGGCATTTTCAGAATCATGAGGTAAATCTCTACCGGAATATGTACTGTTTCACCGTTTCCGCGTCGGATTTTCGAGGAGACGTTTATCACATATGAAAACACACACACATACACACGCACACACCACACACATCCAAGTTTTATAAGTTATATGATTACAACTCCTCGCATGAAAAAGAGAAAATGTGAAGCCAAACGATTAAACCCGTGTCCCAAATATTACCGGTTAAACTCCGATCTTTGGATCATTTAGTGTCAAACGGAACACTTCAGTTGATGAACGTGAAGCTTAAAAAGGACAAATTGCACCTCACTTGCAATTTCAGATCGACGGTATGGTCGTCAATGTGATTGTGTTACTGGACTGGTATTCAACGGCCTTGATTTCTGAGCAGGAGACGCAATCAGATTCCGACCACAACAGCTTGGAAATTTAAATTAAACTTGTTAGAAAAGAAAACTGTAACAAAAAAAAAAGACAATATTGGTATTGAAACTTGCAGGTTGTGGTAAAAACCCATCTGATTCACTACATTGTTCAGGAAAGGGAATTCAGTGTTCCAACTGTTTTAGTCCATTTGTATCTTCAGACCTACCAGGAAGGCTGACTTCTAATAGCTCTCTGAAATCCCCTAGCAAGCCATTATTCTAAGGGCAAATAACATTAGGCAATAAATGCTTACTTTACCAGCAATATCTATAACTGAAGAACGTTAATAAAATTGGAGCCTTTTGGAAAAGTTTGCTGGTCATTATTATTTTTCTAAAACACATTCATCCGATAAGAATCATAGCTTAATTATTGAACAATGAAGTAATATTCACAAATACATATACATTTCCAACAGAGACTGAGATTTCAAGAAAGTTAACACCCCCTCCTTCACAAGAACAACTGGAATAAATGCACATTGATTCTATCACAATCCTCCAACACTTACCTCCTATTCCAGTATCTAATCTTAACCATTCCAATTTCCTGAAAGATTCTTTGTTCAATTCTATCCAGAAAAAAGTTTTTCTCCGGTGTAGGTTGAGGTTGTCAGTGCAATAGTGCTACTTTTTAAGATATCATTAGGTCAACATTGGAAGCAATAGCACATAAGTCATAGAGTCGTACAGCGTGGAAACAGGCCCTTCGGCCCGACATGCCCATGCCGGCCAACATAACCCATCTACAATAATCCCACCCGCCTGCATTTGGCCCATGTCCCTATGTCAAACAACAGAAATCAATTCCTAGAGGACATCATTCTAAACAGCACAGTTTAATAATCAATGCCCCCTGAAACGAGAAATAAAGTGGTTTATGGTCTTTTCCAAGGAGAACAAGCCATAGGGATAAAAACATTGGACATGTTTGTCAGACATTTTATATATTTTATATAAAACCTTCCATGTTTATCAGATGAACCATGTCAGTGAAAATTCCAGAAATTAATTCAATTTTCCTACAATATTTGGAGCAAATCATATTTTCTGTAGGCATTAGTTAGGGTTCTCAAGACTATCAGTGTCGGCCAGTTTAATTAGTAGGTGGAGCCCCCCGCACACAAATACCAATTTGGAATTCCTCTGATCATTGAGTGAGGTTGCAAGTCCAGAGCTGTGTATAATTGAAGTTACGTTGCAACCAGTAGCTTCTTAATTGAAGGGTCAGCATACTGCTGCTAATTAAAAAACACATCTTTTTTGTGGTAAGTGTTTTCAGTAGTGTACATTTCCAGCTTCTACCGCGCAAATAATTAGCCATTTTACTGCTCCATAAATTAAATATTTTTCAAAGGACTAAAATGACACTAACATAGATTGGTTTCAATGGTCTTTTACAACCAATAACTGTAGCAGCTGTCCAATACTCCATCAATACGCTACATTAAAGTATCATTGCTTCAGGAATGTATTAAGAATTGCATTCTGTTAGTATAAAGTCTCCCAAAATGATGCACATAAACTCTTGTGCTGCTGAGTTGAGCTCAATAGATCAAAAATTGTTAAAGCCACAATTTTCTGGGGGGAAAAAAAAATCTGACCCCCACCCCATAGTTGGCTAGCAAGAGGAATTCCATATGAAATCTGCTGAACTGGTGCCATTTTGTGCCCAATACCCCCCAACTATCTGACCAATGTCCCAATGGTATGAAGCACATTAAGAGAATTTACAATCTATTGCAGATAGCATCTTCCCAAATTGTCTTCTTTCTTATGCCATTACATTGGTGTCAGCTTATCTATTTAATTAACTAAATGTTGCTGCTCACGTGACTAACGGAAAGAATGAGTACCTTAACGTTCAACCTGCAGTGGCGATCTGAGCTGGTGACAGCTGTTCTCCACATCGTTCTTACCCTCTTGGGGAGAAAGTCTCGAAAGGCAAGGCTTTGGTATTTTATTTCATTCACATGTTTAAACTATAATGTTTTATTCTTAATGGTTTACTGTATGTCGTGTTGTTACTTGCGAGTGGAGCACCAAGGCAAATTCCTTGTATGTGTACATACGTGGCCAATAAACTTATTCATTCATTCAATTTAGATTCAGTGGAGACCGTTTTAGCACCACCGGACATTAAATATCTCCCCTGTTCTTGTGGCACCTGTGCTAAAGCTCCAACTTCTTACATGCAGAGAATATTTTAGATATGTTAACATATGTTAAGCTGGTTTAAACCGAAGATAGAGACACAAAACTCTGGAGTGACTCAGCGAGACAGGCAGCATCTCTGGAGAGAAGGAATAGGTGACGCCTCGGGTCGTCTGAAGAAGGGTCTCGACCCAAAACATCACCCATTCCCTCTCTCCAGAGATGCTGCCAATCCCGCTGAGTTACTCCAGCATTTTGTGTCTATTATTGGTGAAGTGTCCACTTGTATTGCGTGCAGTGATTACAGAGGAAAATGATGATGGTCTTAAGAGACAGTGGGCACTTAAGAGATAATTTCCACGTGTTTTGAGGAAATGTCACTCTCTGCACAAAAGCCTGTCAAACCATGTCATTTCAAAGCCCTGCTATGCATCACAATCAAATGAGAATTAACCGTGGTTGGGTAGAGCAACTAAAATTAAAGGTCCTGTCACACCCAAAAGTGCTCTCTGCACAAGAGCAAGGATAAACATAAGCACGAGCAAAATGAGGTGAGGGGTAGCAAGGAGCTGTCTACTAATGCAATGCCTTAATAGAGGCTGAAATAGAACAATTGGTTTTCCGTATAATAAATAAGAACAGTGTCGGATTGATTATTTATCAAAACCTCGCAGAATGGATCAAGTACGCTCTCCACTTTATCCGCGAACACTCAGTGATAAACGCAAATAAAATCACCCTCATTCATTTAGTTGCGCAGGAAGGGACAGCAGATGCTGGTTTATACCGAGATAGACAAAGTGCTGGAGTAACTCAATAGGTCAGGCAGCATCTCTGGAGAATCTGAAGAGTCTGAAGAAGGGTTCCGATCCGAATCGACATCTATTCTTTTTATCCAGAGATGCTGCCTGACCTGCAGAGTTAGTCCAGCATTTTGTCTATCTCATTCATTTCTTTTTCTCATTTCACCCTTTCCTCAGCCTCTGCCTCTGTTAGCTATTTTACGATGCCTTTTGGCTTTCTTCCTGGTATTGTTTCGATTTTTACTTTGGCCTCTTTTTTACGACCTTCACATTTTTTTCCTTCTCTTTTCACCTATCTCTCTCTTTTCTTCCCTGGCTCACTTTCAATTAAAATCTTTCCACTCCACTTCTTGCAGGTGTTGCAAAAGGAACGGCAGAATGAGAGCGGGGAGCTAGATGGCAAGGCCTTGCAAACCTGCTGGGAAACCAGACTTCAATAAACATTAAGGCTTTCTTACATGCAACATGCAATAGGGAGTGGAGTTAATATATAGTTCATGGTGGGTCACTCAGCATAGAGCGGCACAATGGTGCAGCTGGTAGAGCTGCTGCCTTATAGCTCCAGTGACCAGGGTTCAATCCTGACCTCCAATGCTGCCAGTGTGAAATATATCCGCTTGCTCCCTGTGACCACGCAGGTTTCCCCGGGTGCTCTGGTTTCCACCCAAAGATGTGTGAGTTGGTAGGTTCATTGGCCAGTACAGACGCTCCCCAACTTGCCTAAGGGTTACATGCCGCGGACCCTTGCGTAGGTCAGATGTCACGCACGTCGGAAGACCACGCGGGAGCTTCCATGCTGAGCCCATCTACAAGAACAACTGACTGGATTGCGGAAACGGCTACGTGCGACAGCAGTAGGGCACTGCTACTGAGAGATGCAACTCGGAAATAAAGCAGCGGGCCAAGGGAATTGTTCACGCAAGTGCGAGTTTACGTATGTCTACAACACGACTTGGGGAAGGCATGTATATGTTTTTCCGAGCATGCAGCTGAAGTGATAGAAGTTGGGAGGGTGCATTGATAAGAATGTGGGGCGAATAGGGCTGCACTAGAGTTGCTGCCTTACAGTGCCAGAGACCCGGGTTCAATCCTGACCAAGGGTGCTGTCTGTACGGAGTTTGTACGTTCTCCCTGCGACTGTGTGGATTTTCTCCAGGTGCTCTGGTTTCCCCCCTCCCCCCCACCACGCACACACTCCAAAGACGTACAGGTATGTAAGTTAATGGGCATCGGTAAAGATTATAAATTGTCTCTGGGATGTATGATAGTGCTAGTGTACGGGTGATCGCTGGTCGGTGTAGACTCGGTGGGAGGAAGGGCCTGTTATACCTATAAAGGTCACGAGTGCAACTCACGTGCTGAAACCATAACCTTATCAGTGTGTCCCGACCCAAAATGTTACTTGTCCATGTTCTCCAGAGATGCTGCCAGACCCGCTGAGTTACTCCTGCCTTGTGTCCTTTTGTGTAAACTGGCATTTGCAATGCCTTGTTTCTACAACCTTATCAGTTGCTGCCTTAATTTAATGAATTATTTGTTTAATTTCTCATTCTGTGTACCTTTTGAAAACTCTTACTGCACATTTATTAGGACCTAGAGCTAAGCTCTCGGCAGATCAGCGGGGAAGCTCTGCAAAGGACAACTCAAAGCTCGTCCCTCCGTCTTCTCCGAGCTCAGGCTGCTAACTGGTGTTACCAGGTTCCAGACCAGTATGTTCAGTTTACAAGCGCAGTGCAGTGCCAAAAGATAACTCTAACAGTTTTATTTATAGAAGACACGGTGGCGCAGCGGTAGAGCTACTGCCTAACACCGCCAGATGTTCGATCCTGTCTACGGGTGCTGTCTGTACAGGTTGTATGTTCCCCCCATGACCTGCGTGGGTTTTCTCCGAGATCTTCGGTTTCCTCCTGCACTCCAAAGACATGCAGGTTTGTCGGTTAATTGGCTTGGTATGTATGTGTAGATGTAAAATTGTCCCTAGTATGTTTAGGGTAGTGCCAATGTGTGGGGATCGCTGATCGGTGCAGACTTGGTGGGCCGAAGGGCCTGTTTCCACACTCTATCTCTAAACTAAACTAATCATAATGTATAAAGTCCACTGGATTTTGACAGCATATTGGCCTTTCCCTTCGTGACATAACCCCTGCCTTCCAGAATCCTAAGCACAATCTGAATCGACATATGACACACATACACGGTTTCAATATTCTCCTCTGTGGCTGCCAATAGGTAAATAATTCACAAACAACAGGAGTGTCAAAATCCACGTTGCATGGTAATACACGATACGAGCCGAGACACCTGCAACTATCCAGAACCAATGGAATTTGACACATTCTATTCAAAATCCTGTTTCTGGTTTAGCTGTTGCGAGTGACTGAAGGTTTAATCAAGAGAGCAGGCAATTCATCAATCCAACAACCCTGCTCCCTGATGCCTGACAGCACCCACATGTCTTTTCCAAGAGTAAACCTGCCCACCTGCCAACACCACCCTGGCAACAAACATAAAACATATGATTAATAGTAAATGTGTTAATTTAAGAGTTTCGCTATTAACAATACCCCCTCCTTCTAAACCACCCCCACCCCACACCAATCCCCATTAGATAGAAAAACCTAACGTTTACAAAATATCATCATTTTTGTTGGGCTGACTTTTTAATTAATGTGTTTTAAAAAAATATAAAAACGGACATGTTTAAGATTGCACAAATAAGATTTTAGATCACATTCCTACATTTATACAAGAAGCTAGAATGAAGCTTGGTGATAAATCATTATTGAGTGAGACTTAATCTTCGGCACCAATTAAAAAAATAAAAAATCAGGTCAAGGGATCTTTTTAGCACATACAAGTTTAACCATTCTGCTAATTATGCAATGTACAGTTTATCCTTAAACTAGCATCGGGTGGCGCAGCGGTAGAATTGCTGCCTTACAGCGCTCACAGTGCCAGAGACCCGGGTTCGATCCTGACTACGGGTGCTGCCTGTACAGTTTTCTCCATGACCACATGTGTTTTCTCCAAGATCTTCGGTTTCCTCCCACACTCCAGGTTTGCAGGTTAATTGGCTTGGTATAAATGTAAATTGCCCCTAGTGTGTGTATGATAGTGTTAGTGTGCGGGGATCGCTGGTCTGTGTGGACTTGGTGGGTCAAAGGGCCTGTTTCCGCGCTGTATCTCTAAACTAAACTAAACTAGCTGTAAGCTGCACAGGGAGATGCTTGTAATTCACAGATCTTCTAGTTCGTTTGCTTAGCTGCATTATTGTTCCACAAAAATGCCATAAAAAGCAAGCTTCTTATTGCAGAATAATGAATGTATAAAAATCTTTTATAGCTGGGCTTTTCAAATTAACCACACTTCACACAACGGTTTATCAATAAGAAATATTTGAATGCAGATCTGAGCTACTGCGAATAATAAAAGAACGTTTCCAAGAAGCATCTTAATGTATTGCACACAAATATTCGCTGGAAATGCAAGCAGAAAATACAGCAAGCTCCCCTGGAGCACTTTTTCATAGGTCAAAAGAGTGAGCTGCTTTAAAGAGAAAAGCAGCTAGGTATCATTTGCATTACACTAATGTTTTCATCTGACCTTATAGTATCCAACAACTTTAGTTCCCTAATTATAAGATTATTTCTCATTCGGTGGAAGTTGATCAAACGGTATCATTACAAACTCTACTTCCATCAATAGCGTATGCTAATGTGGCATAGAGTTTTTAACCTGAAATTATGCATGTTGATGCTGGATGACTGAAGTTCTTGAAGACTCACCTGATATGGCATATAGGCTGGAGGTCTGGTGTTCAAAGTCTGGTCTGTTGCCAGGCATCTTATTTCGGAAACTAGCAGGAAGCGTCAACGATACATGCCTGCATCAGAGACAAAAAAAATCCCCCATCAAAATAGGAGCATATTTCAAACATTTATTTCGTTTCTGTTTAATTAATAAAAGATAGATTTCTTAACACACGCACAGAGCCCAAATAAGCAGAGGTAATGCATCACATCACTTAATATTGCAAGTACACATTTTACATGAATATAGTTACTGACAAAAGTAATGTGACTGAAAACTGTTAAGAAAAAGCAGATAAATTGCCTTTGCGTTATTTTTGCTTTTCAGCCAGAAGATTGCAGGTTCAACCTGTCAATGGTTCGACAGTTCTTTATTATCAAGGAACAGTGAAATTCTTGTTTGCATACAGATCAGTAAGATTATTGCCATCCCCATTCTTAAAACAATGGCTTGATTTCTATAGTTCTGGATTGACTGTGAAAGATCAGTGTTTCCCCGAGGATGTGAAAAACACGATTTGAATGCAAGCTTGTTCATCTTTTTCTGTCCATAGAAGCGATGGGGTGCAAGGGGCAGGCAACCGATGCCACTTTAAATAGACGTTTACGATCCAAATTTTAATTGCAAACACTTTTTAGTGTTTTTGAATGCAAGTCAACTTCAGGCTACTAAATGAAGTAATACTGCATTCACCTATCAAAACATCAAATAATACCCAGGAAATTAAAAATGTTCCATTCACAGGATAATAAAGGGTTCCTTACAGTCAATTTTCGATTCCAGTTCCACACTATGCCAAAAGAAAAGCATTTTACTTAAATAAGTTATATCCAGGAGTTTCCGTCTGCTCCACTGCAAAATCTCCTCCAGGCATGTCTACATTAAAGACAGTTGCCAGGTTGAGTCAGTCATGCAGCCTGGAAACAGGCCCTTCGGCCCAACTTGCCCATACCGACCAACATGTCCCATCTACACTAGTCCCACCTGCCTGTGTTTGGCCCTTTAAACCTGTCCTATTCATGTACCTGTCTAATTGTTTCTTAAACGTCATAATTGTCCCTGCCTCAACCACCTCCTCAGGCAGTTCATTCCATATACCCACCACCCTTTGTGTGAAAAAGATACACCTCAGATTCCTATTAAATCTTTCCCCCCTCACCTTAAACCTATGTCCTCCTGTTCTCGATTCCCCTACTCTAGGCAAGAGATTCTGTATGTTTACCCAATCTATTCCTCTCATGATTTTATACACCTCTACAAGATCACCCCTAATCACCCCTAATCCTACACTTCAAGGAATAGAGTCCTGGCCTGGTCAACCTCTCCCTATAGCTCAGACCCTCGAGTTCTGGCAACATCCTTGAAAATCTTCTCTGTATCCTTTCCAACTTGACCACACAGGTGAAGGAATATTTTGAGTATTTATTTGGTCACAGTCAAGTATAAAGCTACAATCACAGCTAAATTCACACACTGCAAGTAACTTTAAAAAGCAGAATTTCTTATCCAGCCTTTAACAAACAACTGCTGAAGATCCATAAAACTCACATCTCCGTGCTCCAAAAATTGAGATTGGTGATCAATGAAAATACACCAGGGTGTTCGTAATTTGCTAAAATTACCCCAAAATGATTTTGTTTCCACCGATGATTCTAACTTTCAACAAGAATTCTGTAAGAAATATACAAGGCCCACGCTTACTTTCTTTACAGGGAATCTCCATTTTTCCCAAAGTACAATTTAAAACAAAAGGATCTCACAAAAACATTCCAGAAGGATTTTGCAAATCAGCAGCTATTTCTTGTGAAAAATTCCTTCGCACTCCCCAATGATGTGCATCTTATTATATTTCCTCAGATATGTCACAGTTTCCTCTTATCCCATTAATTTAAACTTACATAGTCTAAGACCGAGCACAGGTTGGCTGTGAATTTTAAACAGCTGGCCATCAATCTCACAAGAGGATTTGCTAGCTTTAATGAACATTCCCTATCCATTAATATCTTTGTGAAAGGCTTGCTCCACTTTTTAAATAGTAAATTGCTTTGAAACCAAAAGTCATCTTTGACATGGGTTGACAAATGCAATAACTTTAAGCATGTCCATTTCTTGGGGACTATGAACATATGACACCGTGCAGTAAAAATCAACCCATGGTTTCTGACAGGGAAACTTCCTCAATTGTAAAATTATTTAAAAATGCACAAAATTAAAAGTTCTGGTTTACTATCATTTAAGTTGTCCATTGCGCTATTAACACCCGAGTCAAAAGATCATGGGTCCATGGCCAAGTCCAGAAACTACAGTACAGTACCTAATCCCAGCTGTCACTTCAGAACGATCTTGAAGGATGGCCTCACTGCTGGAGGTAGTGTGCTTCGAATAAGACATTAAACCCAAATCCTGATTGCTTGAATCAGAGTGATGTATAAGAGGCCCTGGCACTAATCAAAGTACAGAGGGGTGTTAGTGATGTGCTGGGCAATGCTTAATCTGATTTATGGTTGTTCATGGAGGATTATCTTGTCATCTCCCTCATTACGGTTTGCTGGATCTTGGGTGTGCAAATTGGATGCTACATTTCATACATCCCGAAGACTAATCACATTTTTTTTTTAAATACTTTGGATCACTCAAAAACATTTAGCACCTCATCAGATGCTCAGAGGAACACTTCGTAAAAGTAAATTGTTTCTTATTCTATGTTCATGAGAGAATCTTTTGAACAAGCCAACAACTGTGAGGTACATGGGCGGCATGGTGGCACAGCGGTAGTGTTGTCGCCTTTACAGCGCTTGCAGCGCCAGAGACCCGGATTCGATCCCGACTACGGGTGCTGTCTGTACGGAGTTTGTATGTTCTCCCCTTAACCGCATGAGTTTTCTTAGAGATCTTCGGTTTCCTCCTACACTCCAAAGACGTATAGGTTTATAGCTTAATTGTCTTTGTTAAAGTGTAAATTGTCCTTAGTGTGTGTGTGGTGGTGTTAATGTGCGGGGATCGCTGGTCAGCGCGGACTCGGTGGGCCGAAGGGCCTGTTTCCGCACTGTATCTCTAAACTAAACTAAACATTGAAGAAGTGTCACTACATGTAATTTGAACTATTTCAGTGGTTCAGAATCTAGCTAAAAATACAAGTACAGAGGAAAATTGGTATTTGTGTGATATTGATGAACAAAAATGATATCAATAGTATGTATGAGATAATTCTTCACCTCTCAAACTAGTCCACCACAGTCACAGACCACTAACAAACTGTCCCACTTAATGGCTTAAAATGTTCTCCCAAAATTCATATTTGAAGAAACAAATTCTGTGATTATTGTCCTCTGTATTTTCATATTTTCAAACACAATAGACAAATTTCACACATCGTTCGATCCCGTCTCTCGAAATGATTATTCCCATTATTACACTGATGACATACCTGTAGCTACAAGAAGACCAACAAGACTATCCTACCCAACACAACCCTGCATCTGTTACAAAAGGACACAAAATTCTGGAGTAACTCAGCGAGTCAGGCAGCATCTCTGGAGAACAAGGATAGGTCGGTTCCGACCCGAAAAAGGGTCCCGTTTTGGGTCGGGACCCTTGCAGTTCCTTGTTTTTATATTTTGCCTGCACTTATTACACTTGGCAATTTTTTTCATTACCCCACATGAATAACACATAACATCCCCACCTTCCATCTGGGTCTTACAGCAATTTAACCACAACAAGTCTAATTTAACCTGACGTAACCTGGTGTAAGCTGGAAAGGAAGCAGAGAAGATTTACGAGGAAGTTGCCAGGACTTAAGGGCCTGTGCTATAGGGAGAGGATGAGCAGGCTGGCACTCTATCGGGTTGAAGCGCATGAGGATGAGGGGTAATTTTATAAAAGTGTACAAAATCGTGAGAGGAATAGATTGGGTAAACACACAGAGTCTCTTGCCCAGAGTTGGAGAATTGAGAACCAGAGGACATAGGTTTAAGGTGAGGGAAGAAAGATTTAATAGGAACCTGAGAGGTAACTTTATCTACACAAAGGGTGGTGGGTATATGGAACGAGCTGCCAGAGCAGCTAGGCGAGGCAGGTACTATCACAACGTTTAAGAAACATTTAAACAGGTGCATGGACAGGATAGGGTTAGAGGGATATAAGCCAAACGCAGGCAGGTGGGACCAGTGTAGATGGGACATGTTGGTCAGTGTGAGCAAGTTGGGCTGCTGGGCCTGTTTACACTCTGTCTGACTATGACTCTAACCACCTTTTGATGCAAACGACAATGGGTAACTAACACTAGATCTACTCTGGGGATGCTCCTTATTTGGAGAAGAGGGAACACCACATCCAACCCAACTTGTCCCACAAGAACTCAAAGGGTTGGTTTCATCCAAAGAACATTGCTTCACTTCCTCAATAAAAAATCAAACAAGTGCTTCTGGACTTAAAACCAAAACCTTTTCTTGAACAAAAGTAATAATGTGCTAAACAAACTGTTTTGTGGGTTCAGGAGAAAGTACAAGGCCATTGCTTTGCAGTGATCGATTCTGGCAGTATATAATAAACTCGGCAATGCAATTATGATTAGTTTCACTTTCCCTGATAATATGACCAGATAATGGTTTTAAATAACAGGAATCATTACTGTAATTACGATATCCCTGTCCGGTTACCGTTTTATTTATGTGCAATATTTAATAGCATACTGGCCTCCGGTGAATGTTTTTCCACAGAAAAAACATTTCCTTTTGTTTTGCCATGAAAATTTCATTGATGTGACGTTGTTGGTGCCCTAATAACAGTCACAACAAACTGATATACAGTCAAGTAAAAACCATGCTACTTTGCATAATTATGTATTCAATAGAATACATAATAGGTTGAGCAGCCAAGGATCCTATTCCATGGGGTGATCTTAAAGAAGTGTACAAAATCATGAGTGGAATAGATCAGGTAGACAGACGCACAGAGATTGTAGTGGAATGAAGAGCCAGAGGACTTAGGTTTAAGGTGAGGGGGAAAAGATTTAGTAGGAACCTGAGGGGTAACTTTTTCACGCAAAGAGTGGAGGGTGTATGGAACGAGCTGCTGGAGGAGGTAGTTGAGGCAGGTACGAAAGTGACGTTTAAGAAACATTTAAACAGGTACATGGATAGGACAGTTTTGGAGGGATATGGGCCAAATGCAGGCAGGTGGGACTAGTGTAGATGGGACATGTTGGTCGGTGTGGGCAAGTTAGGCCGAAGGGTGTTTCCACACTTTTAGGCTCTATGACTCTAGAATGTTATTTAAATCTAGCAGGAACCAAAAGCTAGCAAAGTCAATACCACTGAGTTATTGCAGGAAATGATATTGCCTCAAAATATTAACTTACGATTTCAATCACTGACAAGGCAGAGGTTGGAATTTACAAAGATACACGACAGATCCAACAGAAAAGTTTGGACAGAAAAATCAAGTTCTGCAGTTAATTATTTCATATAACTTTTAACTGACCCCTCTCATTTCCTTTGATGCCACCAAGCCTTTGCATTCACTTCAGACCTGCCAGAGTTTCACCCTCCTTCTCCAATACTGCCAGAAGGCCATGCACCAATGACCATCCCTTCATTGAACAGTTTAGCTGACCTCACATCTGTCAATATTGGAAAAAATAAAACCTCAACTTCTGCTCAGATGAAAAGCTTAAATAAGAATCCACATCCTTCAGGACCCTTGCAGCAGCATGGTGGCGCAGCGGTAGTTGTTACCTTACAGCACCAGAGATCCAGGTTCAATCCTGACTACTTGTGCTGTCTGTAGGGAGTTTGCACATTCTCCCTGTGACCACATGGGTTTTCTCCAGAAGCTCCGGCTTCCCCCAACATTCCAAAGACATGCAGGTTTGGTGGTTAATTGGCTTCGGTAAGAATGTAATTTGTCCCTGGAGTGCAGGATAGTGCTAGTGCACGGTGATGGCTGGTTGGTGTGGACTCGCTGGGCCGAAGGGCCTGTTTCCACGCTGTATCTCTTTACTAAACTAAGATCAACCTTGAGTCATGTGGGGCCAAGTGCATCTAAGTGGGGCCAAGTGCATCTTCATTTACATGTATACCAGGTGCCTGTTAAGATCATGATTGAAAAAAGCAATGGTAGGAACTTCAGCCGCATGGAACTGCTCCACCATTCAATATAACTAACCCTGCACCTTATCCACGTTCTCACTGATGCCCACAACCCTTGACTCTCTGAGTGATCTATCAATTCATGACCAGAACTCACAAATGGCTGAGCCATCTGAGAAATGACGTTTGCCATCCATGTCTTAAACCGCTAACCTGAGACCAGATTCTAGTTTCCTCAGACACAAGGAACTGTAGATGCCAGTTTACAAAAATAAGACACAAAGTGCTGGAGTAACACAGCGAGTCAGGCAGCATCAATGGAGAACATGGATAAGTGACGTTTCGGGTCAGGACCCTTCTTCAGATTCTGAAGAAGGGCCCCTATCTGAAACGTTGTCCGTCCATCTTCTCCAGGGATGCTGCCTGATACCCCGAAGAAGGGACCCGACCCCGAAATGGCTTACAAAGAAAAGACACACAGTAATGGAGTAACTCAGCAGGTCAGGCAGCATCTCTGGAGAACATGGACAGTGGGAAGAAGGGTCTCAACCTGAAATGTTCCGTATCCATGTTCTCCAGAGATGCTGCCTGAACCCGCTGAGTTACTCAAGCCCTCTCTTTTCTAGATTCTTGGACCTTTTATCAGCCTGGTGGTGGTACAGCAGAAAATAGAGTACGCTGGTTTCTCTCAAGACTACTTTCCAGTATTAAAGAAACCCTTGAGCCAAATTTGCTTGATCATAAATGAAACCTCAAAATTAACTGCATTGAAATCAAAATGTCCAAAGGACCAAGCAAGAACTTAAACCTCAGCTTCAAGCCAAACTGCAGTTATCCTTCAGTTTGCCTGAAGACTAACTGGTACATGATGGCCTCTGAGAGGCACTTTTGGCACAGCTGGTTTTTACTGAAGCAGTCAAAAAAGCATCAGGACCTGAAGTCCTGAGTTATAGTGCTACTTTGCACAGATGGGTCTCCAGAAGCAGATGCAAATATGCTATTATAACTGCAGCCTTACATTTAATACATATAATGCACACATGATGTAATCTCTAGCAAAGGCATGTAACAGTAATTCAAATACTACTGACTTTATGTGCCAAGTGAGGATTTTAAAGCATAATGTTGGAAAAAAAAATTAAAAATTGCCTGCCACACGAAGAATGAACATTATAATTAAAAATTCCCAGAGTCCTGCAAATACACATCTTGTAAATACCTGCACTTCTGCAACATACGGCAAATCAATTACCACTCTGAATACTAAAACTAAAAACATGGCACGCATTGCACAGAAATAATCAGCAGCAAACGTTTGCCCCATATTAGAGTAGTCACTAGAGTTTCGAACACAATTAATCATCATTCCCTGGCTATAGGAAGCCATATTGACACTTATTCATAATTTGAATATTTAATTACAGTGAACTTCCTCAGCAAATTATCACAAACTGCTAGAAAAGCCTGAAAGATTTGAATAATTATAGGTTTTAACCCCTCAACCGCTACTCCTGTGAGGGCTTAATTAACGTATTACATAATAGGCTGAAGGGAAAATAAAGTGGTTTGCTCTCAAACTACGAACAATGTGCGGATGGAGTTATACGATATTCCTGATTACCGCAGTTTCTAAGTGGAACACTGTCTGCATATGAAACCAATTAGAAGGAACACTGCACCTCATTTTCAATCAAGCTAATAATAAATTCAAAGCCCACTAGGTCAAGAAATTATAACCTCCATTTTCTGGGCATACTTTTTTGTACGGTATTCAAAATCGTACACAATATTTTAAATGCCACCGCTCAGAAATAAAAAAAATGCTTGTGTCTGTGTTTCAAGACAAGCTGCCTCCATCCATACGCAAGGTGATGTTAAAATTGCTTTACATTAGGATTGGCTGAGTGTTGATCTCAGTGTAAACTGCATCTTCATGCTCGCTGTACCTGAAGTCAACCAGCAAGACAGCAGCAAGCCACGTCTTGCAACAATTCCAGAAACTGCAACACAAAGTAATGACACTCACGCACTGGTATATAATTCCCTTTAATGGCAGGCTCAGTATTTCAAATTAATCCCAGCATTGCACTTTGATCTACAAGTTCAGTGATGCAGGGATAAAGTGAACTCGAACCAAAAGCGTCATTCAGACTCAATCACTGGTGTAAAATCACCGATCCTGGCAAACACAAAATGCTTTGTGAATCAACTGCACTCACAACCCGTCATGCATTCTTGAAAAATTAAAGATGAAAATGGCAACTTATGCAAAATGAAAAATCATCTCTGTTGTTGTTAATACTCAACTGGATCCCGGTCCTAAATTAATAATATTGGGCATATCAGAACAATACCTAAAACTTACAACAAACCAAAGAAATCTCCTTGATTACAGTATAATAATTGGGAAAAAATTAATATTAAAATTTTGGAAAAATCCTGCAACCCCCACAATTAAGATGTGTATTATGGAGATGTCGGAGACCTTACATTTGGAAAAAATTAGATATGTCTTAATTGACAAACCAGAATTATTTACTAAAATATAGTCTCCATTTATAGATTATTTGAAGGGGTAGA
Organism: Malacoraja senta; assembly: GCA_038087875.1. NCBI lineage: Eukaryota > Metazoa > Chordata > Chondrichthyes > Rajiformes > Rajidae > Malacoraja > Malacoraja senta. The sequence continues at coordinate 5,175,680 of CM075987.1, forward strand.
CTGGGCCGGCGCGGAGGCCTGACTGAAACCTGAACCCAGGACTAGATGAATAGTTATGTTTTCTGACCTACGGACCTAACTCCTAAGTTGTATTATTGATAGTTTATCTTATTTTTTTTCTAATTTCTTCTCTTTATTTCTTTATTTTTCTTATCTATAAACATAAATAGAATAGAATAGAAACTTTATTTGCCACACGACCAGGGTTGGTGGTAATTGGGTTCGGTACATGATGGTACACTGCTTTAGCACATTAACACTAACAACAACACAGATCATAATAATAATAATAAAGCACATCACAAATCACAAATCTCACCAACAATACATAGTTATACAAACAATACAAATAATTAGAGGTAATGTTAATATAGGAATGTTACAAAACTTACCTTCAGTCGCGCTGTAATTCTGCCACTGGCCGTGTGCGCGATTTTGGCGCCTTTAAGGGGGGGCGGGGTTAAAACGCGGTTTCTCCTCCCTTGTCCTGGAAATATTTTGTTGGAGTACAAACCTTGGCTGACAAAATCGTTCCTACCGGCGTTTTGTGAATTTTTTATTTTAATTAAATCGTCAATGTCAGCGCTACAGTCATTTTAAAAGCAGCTCCTGAAGCGTCAACGCCGATAACGGGGACGGATTTCACACAATGGACAGGTAAACGAAAGTGCTTTCTTTAAATGTATAAAAGTGCTTCTTAAGAAGCCTTTAATTCACATTTTTTCATGCGACACGGTGATTTTATTCCCCGAATTAACGGCAGTATTTTTCATGCCAATACGGGGTTAAATTCACCGCAAATCAACGTTCCAAAAGATCGCGTTCCAGTAATCCTCACTCGCAAGATGAATTAAATGCCCATTAATTTACAGGTATTAAACATTCAATTCCTTCCATTTGGCCTGTAAATTCATGAAAATTAGATTTAAAAATTATGTTATATTGTGAATTATTGTGTGAATGTTATTTGGACACTTAGGCTATTTAAAAATGTTAATCTATTCTTAAGAAATTGATAGATGTTTAGATCTAGTAATTGAATTTTGTAATTAGCTACAATTAGGTAACTAACTAATTATATGCTTTACTTTCATGTCTTCGAAGTAAGATTGTTTCATATTTGTTTCAGAATGCTTCAATCTATAATACCTGAAAATTTCTTTCAGTTACCATAATTTTTAAGAAAGTTATGGGCTTTTAACTGTCCTCGATCACAGCTTTTGTGTTAAGTCAATGGAAAAGCAATAGGGAACTAGATGCTAATTTCTGAGTATGATAATGGCCATAACATTTTTAATACTGAAGATATGAAAGTGAATTAAGTGTCAAATTAAACTTATTGTTATGCTTTATCTGATGGGATCAATTGCAGACTTTATTTTTAAAATCTCAAAATTTTGTTACATTGCTAGTTAATATGTAACCGATAAAGGAGGATCCCAGCTACTTTGGTAACTGGATCCCCGGAACCCTGGATGCTTATTATGTAATCGTTAAACAAAGTTTGTAGGTTTGGACTATGATATGCAGATACCTCTAATAAAAATTGTAATAAATTAAAAAAAAAAATCATACCAAAAGAAAAGATGCCAAACTTAAAAAGGCTCAGATGAGTGAACTAAATGAAACAAGTGGACATTTTAGACTGTAAAATCCTAAATAATTATTACAGTACAATGAATTACGATGCTGCAACTTATTTTACCAAACAAATCATTTATAAATTAAAACGAGATGGAAAATCCTATTAATATAAATGTAGTTGGCAATATCATCGACTCATCACATTATTTGTTTTTGTTTATGTTTTTATTTATTATTTATTATGGTTTATTATTTATTGTATAAAATAAAATGCATAGCTCAGAATTAAAGATATCATACTGAGACTGAAACAACAAAAAAACTACATATTCATAATTTTACTGCATATCTCATCTTTATGGTCTGTCACATGTTAGCAAATAAACTTTTTTTAAAATTATGATTAGGGTTAAAGCTTGTACAGGTCAACAGCCTCAAGGACCGTGAACCCCACCATTGGAAAAAAAATAAGTTCATATTAAAAATATTAGCCTGCTGGCTGCCAAAATTGGTTATAGTCAAGTATGCAACATGCCATAAATGAACTCCCACTGGGCTGCAAGAGTCAATGATAACTGCTGCATAACATTTCTCGCCACCAACACAGGATGCATTTATATGCGTCTCAATCCCCGAATTCCCTTTGCACCAGTCAAGATTTACGCACATGCAGCAGTGTTTAAGAGCTTCAAAAACTAGAAATGTGACCAGCAAGAATTCCTCTCAGCTGCAGGAGTAGAAGCCGGTCAAAATCATACAATGGACAAGACTAACATGCATATACACACACACACCCAAGTGCACATGCACGGACAATCACGCGTGCACACATGGACACGCACATGCACACACACGCACACACACACACACACACACACCATAGTGTAAATCTAGTGTTTTAATCAGATTATATTACCTCACCCTGTTTTTACCACATTATAAGATTTCAGCGTTTCTGCTACAAACCCACTGTTACCTAATGAAAATTAAATGACTAACTATTTGTTGGAGAGGGAGAAAAAATATATATTTTAGTCAGCTTAAAATGTAAGACCAAGTAAAAACACCATCAACTTCCGTGACCATACTTCCCCAGCAATGAATGACACAGGAGACTCCACTGATGTACTTTCTCTCAGAAAGCTGGAAGCTTTAATTTATTGAGGCAGCAGGGCATTAATCTGTTCTGAGCATAGTCATTTGTAAATGGAGCTTGGAATCAGAGAGGGAGAACACCGCTCTCTTCACATTTCTAGATTATATAATTAGGGTGTCAGGAATAGAAATCAAACGTCAAACATTACAGGGCCACCCACTGCTTGTAATTTTGTGACATGCGCTTTCTAAACAAGATTATTTTCTTTTTTTGATTTCTGACCAATTTTTTTTAAATCCTGTCCAGAGCCAGGTGATAGAAATTGCAGAGATGCATCTTTTGCTGGGGAATCTGAGAAGCGCAATTCAGGAACAAGGTGACAAAAACAATTATCCAGAGCTCCAGTTTCTGATTACAATATAGTAAGCTGGTAGAAGGACAGACACGAAGTGCTGGAGTAACTCAGCGGGTCAGGCAGCATCTCCGTAGAACTTGGATAGGTAACATTTCATAGAGTCATAAGTTCACAAGTGATAGGAGCAGAAATAGGCCATTCGGCCCATCGTCTATTCCACCATTTAATCATGGCTGATCTATCTCTCTCTCCTAACCCCATTCTCCTGCCTTCTCCCCATAACCCCAACACCTGTACTAATAGAGTCATAGAATCATACAGCATGGAAGAGGCCCTTCGGCCCAACTTGCCCACACCACCAACATGTCCCATCTACACTAGTCCCACCTGCCCGCATTTGGCCCATATCCACTCTCAACATTTCCTATCCACCTTTGTGTCTAAATGCTTCTTAAACATTGCGATTGTTCCTGCTTCAGCTACCTCTCTGGCAGCTCATTTTATACAGCCTCCACCTTTTGTGTAAAAAAATTACCCCTGGGGTTCCTATTAAATCTTTTCCCCCCCTCACTAACCTATGTCCTCTGGTTTCAGTTCGGGACCCTTCTTCAGACCTGGCAGAATTCTGTAATAAACCTCCTAATGAACTATTATACCATAAAAGATTGTAGAAGGCAACCTGCAGCAAGAAGACATTTCCTTTTTCTGTTCATTTTGCCAGTGTTATCGCAGCCAATCTGTAACTCACTTTTGCCCCACATTCTGTTTTTAAACGCACAATTCGATCACAGACCTAGAAATAACATTGCACCTAGCACCAACTTTCATTTCCGAAAATAAATTTCACAATGTTTACCCTCCTCTGCACCTGGAAGAATTTCCAAAATTAATATTTCAAATAGTTGGCTCGAAGTTTCAGACTGTACCCCATGGTCCCAGACTCCCACTACCCAGTAAATAGTGTGGAAAAGACCATTAACACCATGAAAATTTAAACTCATTACTTAACCATCTACGTTTCACCGTTAGGAAAACGCCTTGTTTTAAATTCCATGAGCTTCAATTTCAGCCAAATCGCAAGTTAAATTCATTTTGGAAGTCCATAAATCCGACATCAGGTGGCAAAATCTAATGGTGCCTACACATTCGACGACCGCCTTGTGTCCCACACGGAATGAAATTTTTCCCATCCGAAAGGGAAACTGACCATCCCTTATGATTTCCATGTAGAATGCCAATGTTCTTATTCAGCCAACGTAGCGGCTGAGGAGCAGGGCTGGAGTCCTCAGGTCTGTCCAAAAACCAGAATTTCACAAAAGCAGAATCACAGTGCCTTGTATGCATGCAGATTTGGTTGCCCCAATACAGGAAGGACGTGGAGTGCTTTGGTTAGGGTGCAGAAGAGGTTTAGCAGAATGATGCCTGGGAGGGGTTGGACGATCACGGCTGATCTATCTCTCCCTCCTAACCCCATTCTCCTGCCTTCACCCCATAACCTCGGACGCCCGTACTAATGAAGAATCTACCTATCTCTTGCTTTCAACTGACTTTGCCTCCACAGCCTTCTGTGGCAAAGAATTCCACAGATTCACCACTGTTCTATGCTCTATGTTTAAGGTTCCATCTTTGAAGGAAATTTCCCTTTTAAGCTAATCTTTGCCAAGGGGCCTGGGCCCGAACGATATCCTGGCCGTAATCAGTTTCTTCTGCTCCTGATATGATTTTACAACAGTAAATACCAGTAATCAAATCTACCAACCAAATTAGACAGTTATCCAGGTCATCGTCATAAGCCATTGGAGCACAATTCGCACATTCGAGTCAACTCCGCCGTTCAATCACAGCTGACGTTCCTTTCCTTCCTGACCACATGCTCCTGCCTTCTCCCCATAACCCCCGACACCCTTACTAATCATGAATCTGTCAATCTCCGCCTTAAAATACCCAAGGACTTGGTCTCCACCACCATCTGTGACAATGAATTCCATAGATTCACCACCCTCTGACTAAAGAAATTCCTCCTCATCTCCTTCTGAAGGTGCAACCTTATATTCTGAGGCTCTGGTCCAAGACTCTCCCACTAGTAGAAACATCCTCTCCACATCAATTCTACCCAGGCCTTTCACTATTCAATAAGTTTTAATAAGGTCCCCCATCATCCTTCTGAACTCCAGTAAGTACAGGCCCTATGGCATTAAACACTCATTATACGTTAACCCAATCATTCCTGGGATCATTCTTATAAACCTCCTCTGGGACCTCGGTAATGCCAACACATCCCACGTCAGATATGGGGCCCAACGCTGATCACAATGCTCCAAATGTGGTCTGACCAGTGTCTTATAAAGCACTGGTCAGCACACATTTTCGCAAAGAGTCCAGTACAGATTCATTCTCAGACTATTACCACCCTGGTAGTGAATGTGATAGAAGCAATGATTTACAAAACTATCAACTGGTCGATAATTACCTACAATCGACACACGTTTAATTGTGGGTTTGCCAGACACGGTATGTCCCTGATCTCATATTGCAGACTTGGCCCAAAGGTGAACAGAAGACCTGGAAATGAGAATGTCTATCCTTGACATATGGCAACATTACAAAATTGAAGTCAATGAGGAACAGGGGGAAAGACTAGCTGACACAGACAGAGGTGTTTGCTGAAGGCCAGTTAACTCTGTTCTCTAACAACAGGTCAGCAGAGGCTGGGTTTGATGTTATGGCCGTGGACTTTACACATGCTCATTGTCGGGGTGTATGTTTCCCCAAGGTGCTCTGGTTTTCATTCGAACATGTGCTGTTAGGTTAACTGGCTACCGTAAACTGCCCCTGGTATGGGTGGTGGAAGGAGAACCAGGGAGCATTGATGGGCATGATTCGAGAGTTGATATAGACTCAAAGGGCGACAACGGTAGAGTTGTTGCCTTACAGTGCCAGAGACCCGGGTTCGATCCTGACCTCGGGTGCTGTCTGTACGTTCTCCCTGTGACCGCGTGAGTTTTCTCCGGATGCTTCAGTTTCCTCTTGGTTTCTGTAAATTGTTCCTAGTGCGTAGGATAGAGCTAGTGTACGGGGTGATTGCTGGTCAGCGCGGATTCGGTGGGCCAGCATGGACCATTTTCACGCTGTATATCTAAAGTCCAGTCAATGGACTGAATGGCCTCCCAATTTGCCATAAGGAAATATGAATTTAAGTGCCAGAATTAGACATGGTTGCCAATAATTGGGCAGTATTAGCTCCACTGACAATGAAGTAATCTCTATCTGTATGTCGCAAGATGAGGACAAGATTCAGTGCAAATAACACTCGCAAGCACAAAAGCTACAAGGTCTCATCTCCAACAAGCGAGAGAAAATCTAAAACCTCAGCACCATCTCTGAACCACCACCCCTCCCCCAATCATTGATGGAATACATTTTAAAACACTTTATATGTTGCATGACATTTGTCGATCTTTTTATTTGAACCGATATCCGATAGCAAATTCAATTATTTTCTCGGGTGGGCTATCTCTCTTTTCTTTTTGGCAGGTTTTAGATGGACACAGTTTGCAGTTGGAACATTAGCCATCTTTCACGGCATGATGTTCCTGCCGAACAAAAGCTTTGTTAATCTTGGATTCGAGTATTTCTCATTAAGAATTTAAATTAAAACCGAAGACATAATGCAGAAAGTACATCTGCTCAGTCCATCATTATGTGCAGGATTGTGAAAGAGTTGACAGTCCCTGGTCTTTTCTCAGCAATCTGTAAATGCCTAAAATCTAAAAAAAAAGAAACATAACTGATAGAAACACATAAAATCTAATCAGATGATGGTGGTTTAGTTTTCCCTTTATAACTGCAGAATTAAGCACTAGCCGTTCTTTTTAAATGCTGACGAATTGGTTATATATTTCCAGTATTTTCTGCTTTTCCATTTGTAACTTTGGCATTTGTTTTCTTTATAGTAGGCACTTAATTTTAGATTTTTAACCGCAACCTGCAAGTTAAGTTATTTCTTTCTCTCGTTTATCCACAAAATATCACATTAAGTGTTTCTTAATAAGAATCTATACTGTTACAAGATCTCCAGAGCCATAATTAGAGAGTTCTAATTGAAGCTGTTTTGACACTCTTACCAAATTCACGGATGCAATGTGACACATCTCAACACTGTTACCTCATAACCATGGAGACAGTGAAAGCATTAAACTAATAAATCTCATTTGCATTCCCATCATGCAATTATGACTGAGCTAAATACTATCTCAAGCACTGCTATTTCATACAAAGTTTCCAATCTAAAATAAGATAGGAAAATGAAATATATCTGGCAGTGAAGGAGTTCAGCTACAGATGTAAATCTAGCATTCGTCTCCCCCACAAGTCGAACAAAGACAATTAATATGGATTTGCATTCATTTTGGACATACAGAATCGATCCTGGAATTAATATGGAACATATATATATATATCCAAATTATATATTTGGATATCCAAAGAAAAATCCAAATATATATTGGACATTTGTTGTCCAACATATCCAACAACAAATATTGGACATTATACATGTTTAAGAAGGAACTGCAGATGCTGGAAAATCGAAGGTAGACAAAAGTGCTGGAGAAACTCAGCGGGCGTGGCAGCATCTATGGAGCAAAGGAAATAGGCAACGTTTCGGCCCGAAACGTTGCCTATTTCCTTCGCTCCATAGATGCTGCCGCGCCCGCTGAGTTTCTCCAGCACTTTTGTCTACCTTGGACGTTATGCAGCTTTTTTCTGATGTTCTGATCAAATTGAGGTAAGTTGGATCTAGAATTGATCAAATGGACGTGCCTTCCATTCCAGAACCAGGATGAGGTTCCTCCCCATCAAGCTTCATATTCAATCGCTCGATTCAATCTCAACAATTTCACACCTCAAACACGATGCCTTGATGGAACACTGCCCAATTCAACATTCAAAACAGAATCACAACGCGCTGGAGTAACTCAGTGGGTCAGGCAGCATCTCTGGAGAAAATGGATAGGTGACGTTTTGTGTTGGGACCCGGATCCGGTGGCATCCAGTGTTCCCGATGTGGGCTCCTATATAATGGCAAGACCAACCGAAGACTCGGTGACTACTTTGCCGAACACTTTCGCTCGGTTCGCTAAGGCTACTGGATCTCCTGGTTGTTAACTATTTTAACTCCCCGTCCCATTCCCATAGTGACCTGTCTGTCCTGCACCTCCTCCGCTGCCAGAGTGACACCACACGCAAACTGGAGGAACAGTTCCTCATAGCTTACAACCAATTTTAGGCAACCTAAAACGTTCAATTTTAGGCAACCTACAAACATGTCCTTTCCCCCCTCCCCTGTCTTCCCCTCCCCAACACTTACCCCCCCCCCTTCTCACTCCCTTCCCCTGAACAACCTTGCACCAGTGTCTACCCCCACACACACACAAAAAGTCTGTTAACTAGCTCCAAACAACTCGGTGTCTCTCTTGGGCTCACACCTGTTTCTATCCCTAGTGTTTGTCCAGCAATGTCATTCCTTGGAGGGATTTAGTTTAACGGGTAATGGGAGACAGCTTTAATTTAATGGTTGCAGTCCCTCAGCTGCAAATCTGTGGATCTAAGCTCCAATTGAGCACATGATTAGAATGGTCTTTTTGTGTGGAACTGAGGCAGTGCAACTATCAGAGATGGGGTTGTTTTTTCAGATTAGACGTTATACTGAGGCCTTGCCTGTCTTCCCAGAAGTACATAACAGACATTGCTGTAGAAATCCACCCTCTTTTCTGTGCCCGTAATGCCAAGTACATTTGAACTCTACTAAAGCTTAGGTTAAATTGATTTCAATTGAACCTACAGCATAGAACAGTCGCACAGGAACGGCCCACAATGTTTGTGCTGAACATGATGCCAAGTTAAACCAATCTCATCTGCCTGTACATGATCCATACCCCTGTATTCCTTACACTTCCACGTGCCTATCTAAAAGCCTCAAACTCCACTATCCCTGATGGGGGGCGGTGAACCTGTGGAATTCATTGCCACAGACGGCTGAGGAGGCCAAGTCAATGGATATTTTTATGGTGGAGATTAACAGATTCTTAATTAGTATAGGTGTCAGGGAGACGGCTGGAAAATGGGGTTGAGAGTGAAAAATGGATCAATTATAATTGAATGGCAGAGTAGACGATGGGCCGAATGGCCTAATTCTACTCCTATAATTTATGAGCTATTGTATCTGACTTCACAACCATCCAGGGCAATGCTTTCCAGGCTCCCTTTACTCTCTGTATAAAAAACCTGCCCCGTATATCTATCTATCTATCTATATACTTTTAAAACTCTGTGGCTGTCGTCCGTCCGTGCGGCTGTACGTCCAACGTTCTGCTTGCCGCGCGGCCTTTGACACCGCCCCGCGCCCACACAGCGCGCGGAAAGGCCCATATTTTTGACCATTTCCAAAGAGATTACATTTATCTTTACAAAAAGCCACTCCTGATTAAATTCTGTCCTGTTTATGTACACGTTTTTTAATAAAATCCATCCCCCCCCCAACCCCAATGTGATTTTCTCCGATTGTCTCCGATTTTCTCCGAAAACGACGCCATCTTTTTCCCCCCGATTTTTTCCAAAAACGACGCCATCTTTTTTTCGCCGATTTTCACCCAGGGGTCTGAAGCACGTTCGGGAACAACACCCCGGAGTGTCATCCATCCCCCCACCAAGCCCAATTTGATTTTCTCCCATTTTCTCAAAAAACGACGCCATCTTTTTTTCGCAGATTTTCTCCGATTTTTCCCGAAAACGACGCCATCTTTTTTCCCCCGATTTTCACCCAGGGGTCTGAAGCACATTCGGGAAAAACACCCAGGGGTTTCAAGCACTTTCGGGGACCAGATCCAACGGGTCTGCACTTGGTCTAGTCTCCATTAAATTTTCCCCCTCTCACCGTATAGCTATGCCCTCTTGCACTGGACATTTCCAACCTGGGGAAAAAAGGTTCTGACTATCTACCCTGTCCATGCCTCATAATTTTATATACTTCTATCAAGTCTCTCCTCAACCTCTGGCATTCCAGAGAAAATGGAACCGAGTTTAGTTTAGTGTGGAAACAGGCCCTTCGGCCCACTGAGTCTGCACCACCAGTGATCCCTGCATACTAAAACTAATCCTACCCACACTAGGGACAATTTACAATCATACCGAGCCAATTAACCTACAAATCCGTACATCTTTGGAATGTGGGAGGAAACCGGAAAACCCACGTGGTCACAGGGAGAACGTACAAACTCTGTACAGACAGCACCCGTAGTCAGGATTGAACCTGGATCGCTGGTGCTGTAAGGCAGTAACTCTACTGCTGGTCCACTGTGCCGCTCTTCTGCAGTCACGTTGCTTTCCTAAATAGCTAAACACTGCCAGTCCACTTCGCAAAAACTCAACACAATCGGTTTTGGCTTTTTAAAAAAAACAAATGGAAGGAATTTCAGTGGTCTCTGGCGCTTTAAGGCAGCAACTCTACCGCTGCGCCACCGTGCCGCCCTGAGTTGCTTGTGCAGAGTCCAATGATCCATTTTTCACTCTCAACCCCATTTTCCTGCAGTTCGTACACAAACCAATGTTTGAATTCAGTGACAGAAATATATTTCAAAAGAACCTTTGTGGCTGTAATGAGTTCTGGGATGTCCCATGTATATTAAAGGCAATGCGCAAACCTAAATCCTTTCATCTGGGCCAGGTGGCTATCATCTATGGTTAAGCCTGCTCAGGAATGGTTTACAGGCCAGATGCTGCATCTATCTGATGTGTATGGATGGATACCTGCAACAGACGTTTCCTGACAGAAATTAGAAGCAGAAATGCAGGTGACTGAGAGTCTGGGAAACATATTTACACAAGGTAACAAGGCAAATGCTGCATTGTAGGGGGAACTCACTACGCATACCCTTATCTCAAGGCAACTTACGTACAAAGAAAGGTATGGTTTTGTTGTGTGGAGCCTTTGTCAGATACAACCTAAAGTACCGTATTCTACTGAGAATAGCATTTAGGAAGAATACACAATTTGGGTTAGTTCCATTTCCCTGCTCGCTTTGTCCATCACTCTTAGTTTTAGAGATACAGCATGGAAACGGGCCCTTCAGCCCACAGAGTCCATGCCAACCAATGATTACCCATATACTAGTTCTATCCTATACACTAGGGCAACTCACAGAAGCCAATGAACTGACACACCAGCGCGTCTTTGGAATGTGGGAGGAAACCGGAGCACCCGGAGAAAACCCATGTGGTCACATGGAGCACGTACAAACTTCACACAGACAGCACCCGGGGTCAGCATTTAACACGGGTCTCTGGCGCTGAAAGGCAGCAGCGCTACTGCAGCTCCACTGCGCCACCCCTTTGTGCTGGTCATTGTTCCTCAAGTATCTATCAAGGCACATTTTTTAAAGGTAAAGAGTGTTCCAAACTCCTATCAACCTGCATGGGGAAAAAAGCATTCAACTCACCCTTCATCCTTCTCGCAAGTGAATTACTTTTATGTTGCTAGGTACTGATCTCAGTTCATGTTCAGTTTTATTTGTCATATGTAGGTTAACACAGGGTCAACGGTATAATGAAATGTGCTTCATTGACAAGGGGAAAAAGATCTTTCCTATTTATCTACCTTGGGCCCCTCATCACCACTACACCTCACACCAATCTTTTTTGTTCTAAAGTTTTCTTCACTTGCTGCTCTCAATAGATTTTTCTAGCCCTTGTAATACTCTTGTACATCCCATTTGCAGCCTTCCCACTGTGCTTGAGCAGAACGATAACACTACTCTATCCGTGGATTGACTACTGTTTTATACTGGAGACACAAACAACTGCGGATGCTGGAATATGAACAAATCATAAAGTGCTGGAGTAAAGAAAAGGGTCAGGCAGTATCTGTGGAGAAAATGGACAGGCGACATTTGGGGTCAGACATTTCCATTAGAGACAGAGTGGTCAGTCATATGGTTAGGGTGACTACCGCCGCTCAGGAATGAGTGGGAATTTTAAACAATATTCTCTAAATATTTTGGGCAGTGCAGTGGTGTTGCGGGTCGAGCTGCTGCCTCACAGCGCCAGAGACCCAGGTTCGATCCTGCCCTTGGGTGCTGTCCGTGTGATGTTTGCACATTCTCCCTGCGACCTTGTGGGCTCCCTCCGGGCGCTCCGGTTTCCTCCCACATCCCAAAGATGCGCAGAGTTTGTAGGTTAATTGGCCCGCCGTAAATTGCCCCTTTGAAGTATGAAGTGAATGAGAAAGTGGGACAACATAGAACCAGTGTGAACAGGTGATCAATGGTTGGTGTGGACTCGGTGGGTCAAAGGGCCTGTTTCCATGCTGTGTATCTAAACTGTAAAAGGCAGTGAATGTGAAGCCATTCAATTTTTTTAAGTAAGAGATCAATTTTTTTTTGTCGGCAATGGTATTAGGAAATATAGAATAAATAGATAGGTAACTGAGACAGTGGTACAAACCAGCCATAAGAGAAACAAAGAAAATAGGTGCAGGAGTGGGCTATTTGGCCCTTCAAGCCAGCACCGCCATTCAATATGATCATGGCTCAACATCCAAAATCAGTACCCCGTTCCTGCTTTCTCCCCATATCCCTTGATTCCATTACCCCTAAGAGCTATATCTAACTCTCTCTTGAAAACATCCAGTGAATTGGCCTCCACTGCCTTCTGTGGCAGAGAATTCCACAGATTCACAACTCTCTGGGTGAAAAAGTTTTTCCTCATCTCAGTCCTAAATGGCCTACCCCTTATTCTAAAACTGTGACCCCTGGTTCTGGACTCCCCCTGCATCTAGCCTGTCCAATCCCTTAAGAATTTTATATGTTTCTATAAGACGCCCTCTCATCCTTCTAAATTCCAGTGAATATAAGCAGTCGATCCATTCTTTCATCATATGTCAGTCCAGCTATCCAGGTGGAATTAACCTGGTGAACCTACGCTGCACTCCTCAATGGGATAAAGGAATAAAAGAGTGGATTCAAGGAACCAAATGTCCCTGGGTCTCATGTTCCAGGAAACAATAAACTAAAGCATTATTCCACAAGGCCAAACTCAAAAATTGACCCAGACGAGGTTTAAAAGGCAGTAAATAATTAAGTAATCACTATAAGGAAGATGAAAGTGATCTTAAGCAGAGAATCCGTAATATCCTGTGCATTTCAGATCATTCCATTCCCTTTAGAAGTATGCCATTTCAACAACATAAAACTACTCATAATCAATTCTATTATCAATGTTCAAACACTCTTCAGATGTTAGTTGAAATCATTTACTTTCCAACTTTGATTTTTTTTAAGCAGTAAATCAATAAACTAAGTTAATATCACTTCTCAAATCTCTGCAACTGCTACGGTACGCAAGCCGTGATTAATGGCTTCAATGAGCAGAAGGGTTGATGTTCAGAAGGAGAGATAGCCACAATATCATGCTTTTTAAAATTTAACCTGCTGAAATAGAGATGGGTGTTATGGCCATACTTCCCACTTTGCACCAAAGTGATAACAAAAAATGATTATTTACATAAATGATAGCTTGTGAGCCACAATTCTTGATTAGTACAGGTGTCAGGGGTTAAGGGGAGAAGGCAAGAGAATGGGGTTTGGAGGGAGGGAGCGAGATCGGTCATGATCGAATGACAGAGTAGACTTGATGGGCCGAATGGCCTAATTCTGCTCCTATAATTTGTGTACATCATTCAGAGACCGTAAATAGATTCAAAGTCAGCAGCAAAATGCCTTTCCATTTGTTCCCTTTTTAAACAACCTGGTGGCTTTGGTGGGGTAACTCAATCAACTTCAGAGTTTGCCACAGTCTGACATAAGCTCATCATATCTGCATTGTTCTGCCAAATACCTTTATAATCAAAGCACCTCTGGCATTAGTAAAAGTGAATAGTGAAAGGCTTGGATAGAGTGGATGTGGAGAGGATGTTTTCACCAGTGGGAGAGTCCAAGACAAGAGGTCATAACCTCAGAATCAAAGGACGTTCTTTTGGGAAAGAGATGAGGATTACATTTCTTTAGTCAGAGGGTGGTGAATCTGTGGAATTCTTTGCCACAGAAGGCTGTAGAGGCCAAGTCAGTGGATATTTTTTAAGATAGAGATAGATATATTTTTGATTAGTACAGGTGTCAGAGGTTATGGAGAGAAGGCAGAAGAATGGGGTTAGGAGGGAGAGATAGATCTGCCATGATGGAATGGCGGATTGGCTTGATGGGCTGAATGGCCTAAGTCTACTCCTATCACTTATGACCGTATGACCTTATTAGCAATGTCTTCTAATCAGTGCTGGTTTAAGCATCTTCCCCAGGCTTTATTGGCCAACTATAATTTAAAAACATTTCTTACAGGTCTATTTAAAAGGTGCTGGATCTCAAGTGGAATCAGTACAACATTGTAAATGAGGTGGTTCCCGTAGCTCTCGGGCTTCGTGTCTCAGTGACACGCCACGATAAACAGGCCGTAAAATGTGAAGAACGCCGCAAAACATTTACAAAATACCTGTGTGGCACAATTCCACCTCACTTTATTAAAGTCCATTCCCTGGCAATTTTCAAGCAGACCATTCATAATCATCTCCAATCAACTTTACTAAAGCGTAAAAGATATTCTCCTTGGTTGTCAATGCCCCGTGCGGAGATCACAAAGGATAGCAGCACACAAAGAGCATTTGAGTTTTATGCCTTCAACATGCTCGATTGAGTCAACCTTTCACCAGGGAACGCTGTGCGCAATTTACTGTTTAGTGGCACCGTGAAGTTCCTCTCCGGCAACTTCATCAAAGACAACACGGAGCTGCGGGCAACATACGTGTCTCTGGTGACAACTTGCTGTTGCTGCTGACAAGCAGACTTCGGACTGAAAGTTTGTTTTCGAACTACGTACCACCGACCAACAGTCGGAGGCAATAAATGCAAAACAGAATTCAAAATTGGCTTGGTTACAGAGAGTCATGGTGGTGCAGAGTTAATCTGAACCGAGGCCTATGACCAGCGGGGTTCCGCTTGGAATCAATTCTGGGACCTCTTTTGTTTGCCGCTGATTATTTAGGTGCATACGCTGTCAGTCGGCTATGTTATAAAATCAATGGCAGAAGTTGTATAGGAATAGCCTGTTACTTTTGTAGGACTGTCATTTTGTGACATTTTTTGAGCTTACCCATTTTAAACTGCATTCAGAATAATAATTTGAAATCAATTGGACAAAACAACTCTTGGGTGGAGAAATGTCGTCAAGAAACTCCACCCCATGCAGGATATAGCAACCCACTTGGTAGTATCCAACTTATCTACAACCATTCACTCACTCCACCTCCAACACACAGTACCAGCAGTTTGTGTTACCTATAGACAACCAGGATACCTTAGACAACAGCTTCCAAACGCACAACCTTTACCAGTTAGAAGGCCAAAACTTTAAACCTTGGATTAGGTATGTTACAATACTTGCCTTCAGCGGTGCTGTAATTCTGTCACTGGCCGTGTGCGCGATTTTGGCGCCTTTAAGGGGGGGCGGGGTTAAAGCGCGGGTTTCTCCTCCCTTGTCCTGAATTATACTTTGTTGGAGTACCAGCTTCTCTGGAAGAAGCGTTCCGAGTGCCGTTTTGCGTAGTTTGTTTTAAAAATCTCCCAACAAGTTCAGCGTTGGAATCATTTTAAAATCATCTTCTGAAGCGTCAACGCCAACAACGGGGACGGATTTCACACAAGGGAAAGGTAAACGAAAGTGCTTTATTTTAATGTATAAACGTTCTCCTTAAGAAGCCTTTAATTCACATTTTTACATGCGACACGGTGATTTTATTCCCCGAATTAACGGCAGTATTTTTCATGCCAATACGGGGTTAAATTCACCACAAATGAACGTTCCAAAAGATCGCGTTCCAGAAATCCTCACTCGCAAGATGAATTAAATCCCCATTAATTTACAGGTATTAAACATTCAATTCCTTCCATTTGGCCTGTAAATTCATGAAAATTAGATTTAAAAATTATGTTATATTGTGAATTATTGTGTGAATGTTATTTGGACACTTAGGCTATTTAAAAATGTTAATCTATTCTTAAGAAATTGATAGATGTTTAGATCTAGTAATTGAATTTTGTAATTAGCTACAATTAGGTTAACTAATTATATGCTTTACTTTCATGTCTTCGAAGTAAGATTGTTTCATATTTGTTTCAGAATGCTTCAATCTATAATAACTGAAAATTTCTTTCAGTTATCATAATTTTTAAGAAAGTTATGGGCTTTTAACTGTCCTCGATCACAGCTTTTGTGTTAAGTCAATGGAAAAGCAATAGGGAACTAGATGCTAATTTCTGAGTATGATAATGGCCACAACTTTTTTAATACTGAAGATATGAAAGTGAATTAAGTGTCAAATTAAACTTCTTTTTATGCTTTATCTGATGGGATAAATTGCAGACTTTATTTTTAAAATCTTGGATATACAGCATGGAAACAGGCCCATCGACTCCGCGCCAACCAGCGACCACCCCGTACACTAGCACTATCCTACACACTAGGGACAATATACAATCTTTACACTATCCGACACACATTAGGGGCAATTTAGAAATTTTTATTGAAGCCAATTAACCTACAAACCTGTACGTCTTTGGAATGTGGGAGGAAACTAGAGCACCCAGAGAAAACCCACAAGGTCACGGGGAGAACGTACAAACTCTGTACGGACAGCACCCACAGTCAGGATCGAATTAGGGTCTCTGGCTCTGCAAGGCAGCAACTCTACCATTGCACCACTGTGCCGCCCCCTGCGACAAGGGAGGCAAAACATGGGAACACCTCCTGAAAGTTGCCCTCCAAGTCACACACTATCTCAACTTGGAAATATATTGTTGGTCCTTCACAGTTGCTGGGCCAAAATTCTGGAAGTCCCTCGCTAACAATATTGTAGCTATACCCACAACACAAGGACTGCAACAGGTCACAAGAGTAGCTCACCACCACCTTCTCAAGGGCAATTAGGGAAGGGCAATTAAGCATCGGCTCAGCCTGCGAAGCCCATATCCTTTGAACGAATAACAAAACATTGGACAAAATGAGGCATCATCATCTACAGAACATAGTTACCACATTTCTTTTGAGTATCATACAGGAGTCATACAGGAGTCACCCCGAGGCCTGTATGGTCGTGAGTAGTCGCCCAAAGAGTCGCACCTTTTTCTGGTTGCCGCTGGATTTTCAACAAATTTTCGGCGACCTGCTCCAACTATGATGGGTGCCAGCAAGTCTCCGAAAAAAAATCGCGTAAGTGGGACAGGCCCTTTACAAGAGCACAACATGCAGAACAGTAAACAGCTTTGTTTATTGTCACGCGTACAGAGGTACAGTGAAAAGCGGGCAATCCAGTCAGCAGGGAGACAACACATGATTTCAATCGAGCCATTTACAGCGTATAGATACATGATAAGGGAATAACGGTTAGTGCAAGGTAAAGCCGGCAAAGTCCGAAATGGTGCTGCAGGGAATAGGAATTTAAGAGTGTGGAGCGATTGTAATACGAGTTTGTACATTTGCTTCTGTGGTTAGCACGCAAATAGTCGCCTGGGTTGGGCATCGTCTTGGCCATAGAGAAATGGTAGGAAAGGATTACTTTATGCATTGTTTAAAAATAAATGTTCACAAAGTTTTTGATTTGCCTCTTAACACTTTGAAGCATCACTAAAAATGTAATTATTGACTATAACTTAAAACTGAAGGAGAGTTAATTTCCTTTAAAAAAAATTAAATTTGCATATACAGACGGTCTTCACTTGACTGTGTGTAATGTTTGATGAAGTATTGCTTAAATCAGATTGATAAGCAACTCTGTTTTTCCACTGTGATTGTCTAAAGTCCTGATTAATGCTTTAGGTAATGCAGTATTTTCACAAGATGAAAATTACAGTTTTCCCATCAAGAACTGCAAAATTTAAATTTCTGCACATTCTTAGATTTATAGGTGAAACATTTTTTTTGATAGATTTCATTTCAGATTTTTTACATCAAATTTTGTCAAAGGCTCCAAATTCATTAGTTTTGGGATGTAATTAGTGCATAGTAGACAAATATAGCGGTTGGTAACAAGTACTCAAAGGAGGAGATGAATAGACTGCTAATCTGTGTTGGCTAAATGAGGAATGTGGGCTATTGTTACAAAGTATTCTGCAGCCACTACAGAGATTTCACTCTAAAAGTCCTATCCTTAATACATGCCTCTCAATATAACATTGGTGCACAAGCTCTGGCAAAGGACTTCCATTTTTATTTTTTCTGGTTTGCAGGGAATAGTTAGCACAAAGTTCAATTTTTTAATAAAATCTTGTCTGCAAGGAGACATCTATAACTGTGTTAAAGAAGGAACTGCAGATGCTGGAAAATCGAAGGTACACAAAAATGCTGGAGAAACTCAGCGGGTGCAGCAGCATCTATGGAGCGAAGGAAACAGGCAACGTTTCAGGCCGAAACCCTTCTTCAGACTGATATGGGGTGGGGAGAAGAAAGGAAAAAGAAGAAAGGAATCAATCTATAACTGATTGCTTGAATTGATTGAAAGATACAGCATGGAAACAGCACCTTCGGCCAACCAAGTCCACGCCGACCATCGATCACCGGACTTAACATTGGAGCTGATCCCTTGCCTGGGATCGCTCCCACCGCAGCCACCGCGGACTTTACCATCAAGCTCGCAGTCGGGAGAGGCTAGTCGGGGAGCTCCAACGTCGTAGAAGGTTCGACCAGCCCCGACGCGAGGTTCGATCGCCCGGCGCGGGGGAGCTGACATCTCCCCGATGCGGGAGCTGATCGCCTCGACGCGGAGGGCCCGAACGCCGCCGGCTACGGGAGTCAAGATCGTCCCATCAACGGAGGCTCGAGGCCCACGACCGAGGAAGAACTAAGGGAAGGACTTGAACTTTATTTCGCCTTCCATCAAAGTGAGGAATGTGTAGGAGTCACTGTGGTGGATGTTCATGTTAAAATGTGTGTTTGAGTGATCTGTTGTTTTTAATTGTATGACTGACCTGGCCAATGAAATTCCTCATATGTTGCAAAACATACTTGCCGAATAAAGTGTGATTCTGACACTAGTTCCATGTCATTCCATTTTCACATCCATTCCCTACACACTGGGGGCAATTTACTGAGAGCCAATTAATCGACAAACCCACGTGTCTTTGGGATGTGGGAGGAAACCTGAGCACCAAGAGGAAACCCACGCAGTCACACAGAGAATGTGCAAACTCCACACAGACTGTCAGCACCCGAGGTCAGAATTGAACCTGGGTCTCTGAAGCTGTTGGGCGGCAGTTCAATCCACTGCTGCCCCTATTGGAACAAACATTTCAAAAACTTATGGTTTGAAAATCATAGAGATTCTGAAGAGGCTGAACAAGTGAAGTAAGATTTAACTGATTTATAATCATTTAGTGTGGCTATAACCTAAAAAAAAAAAGTATTGCACGGCTGTTTACAATCCCGCACAAGTAGTTTCACAAGGTCACAATGCTTCATATTGTTACTGAGCCGACCACGGTAAAGAGAATGTTTGGTCATCAATGAAACATCTTTGGACATGAAGGAAAGCAGTTCTGGTATAAAAATTGTATTAACACAGTGAGAACACGTCAAATAAAATGGAAGTGACAATCTCAAGTTGAAATAAATTTCACTGCACATACATGGATGGAATGGAGAAGTTATTATATGAAGAACATCAGTGAGATAAATTACCCGCTGACTCCATCTACACTTCACGCTGCCTCGGAAAAGCAGCCAGCACAATCAAAGACTTGTCCCACCCCTGACATTCCACCTTCTTCCTGCTCCTGTCCGGCAGAAGGTACAGAGGCTTGAAAGCGCGCACCAACAGACTCAGGAACATATTTTCCCCTCTGTGATCAGGCTTCTGAACGGTCCTTCCATAAGCCAGGGTACTGTCCGATTCACCTCTACCCCATTGCGGACATTGGACTTTGTCTCTGGAACTGGTGCGCTACAATGCTGAGAACTATATTCTGCACTCTGTATCTTCCCCTTAACTGTGCCTATTGTACTTGAGTTTGGTTCGACTGTATTTATGTGCAATATTGTCTGATTTGCTGGATAGCAAGCAAAACAAAGCTTTTCACTGTACCTCAGTACACATGGCAATATAATAATAATAAATCTAAAATTACCAGTTCCCAATCTTTAATCATTTGCACTTTGAGATTATGCTTGATCAACACACAGGGATGGACCTGTAACCATGAAGCTATTGACTCCAGTGGAAGGCATTTATATTGAAGAGGAGGAACAAGAAAGACATGATCTGTGACAATTGATTTATCAATGTCTCCACAGTGATGGTTCACGTACAAAATAGTGACAAAACGGTTGCGTTTACTCACTCAACAACATACCATCTGCTTTTTCCGCAAAAAGGAGCCAAGTCTTTCTCCAGCCAAATTTGAAATGTTCACACCAAATTGCCAACATTTCTCACCACTTGCACGTAAAATACGCAAATAGATAAGCCAATCATCTTGAGAAAGGCAAATACCAGTCAGCAGGCAGTGAAAATATAGAAACAAGGAACTGCAGATGCTGGTTTACTGTGAAGAGTCCCGACCCGAAACGTCACCTATCCATGTTCTCCAGGGATGCTGCCTGACCTGCTGAGTTGCTCCGACACTTGTGCCATTTTTTTTTTTAAAGCAGTGAAAATATGTGAGAGGTTGAAGGGATTTCAGCCTCCACATGTAAAAGCAGATTGCTGTTCCTGTTGGATCTTTAGAAATAATCTCCTTTCTAATAGCCCCGTCCCACGGTACGAGTTCATTCCAAGAGTTCTCCCGAGTTTTAAAAAAATCAAACTCGTGGTAAGCACGGAGAATGAACGTAGCGGGTACGTCGGAGCTCGGGGACGTCTCTTAGCGGCTCGTAACGCTAACGGCAGGTACTCGGGAAGACTCGCTAATGGCAGGTAAGCACGGGAAGACTCGGGAAGATTTTACATGTTGAAAAATGTCCACGAGAAACCCGAGTACCGACGAGTGGCCAGTACCGTAAATCTCCGAGTTCCAATCAGGGCAAACTCGGGAGAGCTCTTGGAATGGGACAGGGCTTTAATCTAGACAAAATGCTGGAGAAACTCAGCGGGTGAGGCACCAAGGGTTTCGGCCCGAAACGTTACCTATTTCCTTCGCTCCATAGATGCTGCCTCACCCGCTGAGTTTCTCCAGCATTTTTGTCTACCTCCTTTCTAATCTAACCTGGCAAAACAACAAGTCACATTCCTCCCTGTCGTTAGCTCTGCTTGTTTTTGCTTACCGATGGCTCTGCTCAACTCTTGACACTGTAAAAAGCTGGTCGACTTTGAGAGCTGCGAGAATTCTCGTGCTGGTTGCATACCAATGATTGTTAGTTCCGATAATTGTCGAATGTACCGAGGTACAATGAAAACCTTTTTTGTTGCGTGCTATCCAGTCCGGTCAGCGGAAAGACTATACATGATTACAATCAAGCTGTGCACAGCATACAGACACAGGATAAAGGGAACAACGTTTAGTGCAAGGTAAAGTCCAGTAAAGTCTGATTAAAGATAGGACGAAGCAGTGGCGTGCGGTGAGGTCAATGGCTGGGGAGGCACTGGCAAGTATCAGTGGCCCGGCCCTCCCTGTATTGATCACCGCGTCTCCCCGGGGAGAGAGAGGGGTGGAGGCGGGGCTGTGTGCGTGAAGCATGGCGACTGGAGGGGCAGGAGCATTGCCCCGGGACCGTGAGGGAACGATTCACCTCCCCCTCTCCCCCTTCTCCATTCCCCCTCACACCCTCCTCCCCGTCTACCCTTTGCTTCCCCTCCACCCCTCTACTCTCTCTCCACCCCTCTCTCCCCCCTCCACCCGGGGTAGATCTACCCGAGCCGAGAGTACATTACTCCAGCGCGGGGGCCCCCTTAGGCGGGGGGCTCAATTGGGAGCTCTCAGCGGCCCAGAGCCTCCGAATCGGCCGTTACAAATCAACGAATCAACCTACCAGTCAGTGCCCCGGTGGTGAAATCCAATGATGCACCGCCGCTGCTGAAGCTAGCTAACGTGGAGGGAGAGTGAGGTAGCGTCAATTACGTGGGCTGAGCCTACGTAATTGACACTCACTCTCCCTACACTGGGCTCAAGACATGCCCCCTCAGTGAGGCAGATGTGATTGCTGCCTCCCCTGGTGCTTTTTCATTGCAGTTTTTTGACGAGACCAGCGAGCCTAAATTTAATATATTTATACGTGAAATAAGCTACCTGGACTATGGAAGGCGAGGACAGACATTGGTGACATACAGAGAGATAGTAACAGGCACACGCTTATTGCCCACGCTCCATCCAGTTTCTGAGGGGTTGCACAATCAGAGGGGAGGCTCAGCTCGTCGCTGCCTAACCTCTCATCTCTCCCTGTATTTGCAGCGGAGCTGCGCAGGTTTGGCGATTTTTACTATAAAAAATGATTAGATTCATATAGAAATCTATATATACTATTAAAACTGTGTGTGTGTGGATGTGTTTATTTATTTGTGGGCGTCACATTTGGCCTTTGATTCCTTGCTCCGCCAAAACCACACGCGAAAACTCCGAGATTTTTTCCATTTCGCTAGACATTACACTTTTACATACCCTAACACACTCATTAGATTTAGACATTTTTATGTACACATTTTTTTATAAAATCCACCCCCCCCTTCCCCCCCCCCACTCACTCATTTTGTCTCCTCCTGCTGGCCAGCCACCATAATGGCTGCTGCCGCCCGGCTCTGCTCCAAAAACGCCGCCATTTTTTTCCTTTCGCTAGCGATTTTCGCACCAGACCCCGGGGTCTGAAGCATGTTCGGGGTCCAGACCCAACGGGTCTGCTCTTGGTCTAGTATACTATTAAAACTCTGTGTGTGTGTGGATGTGTTTATTTATTTGTGGGTGTCACATTTGGCCTTCCAGCCACCATAACGGCTGCTGCCGCCCGGCTCTGCTCCAAAAACGCCGCCATTTTTTTTCTTTCGCTAGCGATTTTCGCACCAGACCCCGGGGTCTGAAGAACGTTCGGGATCCAGACCCAACGGGTCTGCTCTTGGTCTAGTGACATTTAAAGCACAGATCAGTGGAAAATTCTTTATATTTATTTTATTTTATTATTATTTTTCTTTACTTTTCTTAATAGCTATTTTCATTGGAAGTATGACAGGTGAGGCTCTGCCTCCCCTGACCGCACTACCGCACTAGTACGAAGGTCTCCAATGAGGTAGAGGAAGGTGTGGACCGCTCTCTAGTTGGTGAGAGGATGGTTCAATTGCCTGACAACAGCTAGTCTGAGGGTTTCCAATGAGGTGGATGATAGGTCAGGTCCACTGCATTTACACAGCATAGATGATGGCTTGAGCTAAAATCAAAATGTTACACAATTGCAAGCTGAACATGCGGATAAAATGCAAGATGTTGTTTCTGCAGTTTTTTTCCCTTTCTGATGGCCCACATGTGAAGTTGTTTTGGAGGCTTGTAGCTATGTTAGAGTGTGGTCTAGGTACCGCAGTGGAATCATCATTCAGATTCATGCTGCTAGGTACCACAATTGAATTACAGAGAAAATGACTGCTTTATTGAGTCACCCATGAAACCACAACCAAGCAAGAAATCAATGTCTTCGAAAAGGAAGAGAGTCGCTGTAACAAATCAGGCAGAAGCAGCAAAATTATAAAAAACAGTAAATTATAAAAACCGTCACTAATTACACGAACAAAAATAGAAAAGTACAAATACAAAATAATCCATTTGTCACTCCCATCAGCAGACATTTCCTCGGCCACAAAATTTTAATCATTTCAGTTGTAGCTTAATGCTAGAAGTATGAAAACACACACCTCCAGATTCAGGGACAGTTTCTTCCCAGCTGTTATCAGGCAACTGAACCATCCTACCATGACCAGAGAGCAGTCCTGAACTATTATCTACCTCTTTGGAGACCCTCAGACTATCTTTGATCGAACTTTACTGGCTTTGTCTTGACGTGCTCACAGGGAGAACGTGCAAACTCCACACAGACAGCACCCAAGGTAGGGATCGAACCCGGGTCAATAGACAATAGTGGTTTTATTATCACATATGTTAATTGCTAACACAGTGAAATTATTTTCCTTACAAACAGTCCAGTAGACTATCGCCATACCCCCAATCCTCGATTAGCAAGTGTGCAGGAACAATCTACTGAGCCGCAATCAGGAGGCACCATGCTTGTGGCCATGTTCAAAGTCAACGCTCTTGTGCTTATGAGCAATTCCTGTCCCAGGCAAGTCCCAGGCTGTTGTGGGCCTCTAGCCATCTCCTTCCTTGGACGCCACGTCCCTCTCCTCGCCCGTCCTTTGTTCCCCGGCATGCCTCCGCAGCAGACCACGTGGATGCGGTAGGCCAGACTCCGGTTCCTTCTCCTCTCCTATCTGCCTTGCTCTTTGCCCGGACATCTCTCTTGAAGCTACGATCCGCTGGATCTTCAATACCATCGCGACGGGCTTACCCTGAAACCACGGACCCCAAGTTCGGCCGCCTCTAGTTCCCTTCGATGGTGGGCAGGTCTGTACCCATGATGGATCAGGCAGTGCCCATCCCTCTGAGGCTTTTGTTATTTGTTTTTTTTTAGGTAAAGAAACGAAAAGTGCACATAGTACTCAGGATCTCTCCATGACTGTATTTAATTGCAATAAGATATTATTGCTTGATGCACAGAGTCTCTTGCCCAGAGTAGGTGAATCGGGGACCAGAGGACATAGGTTTAAGGGGAAAAGATTTATCAATGGTGTTTTATCATTAATGTATTATTATTATTAATGTTTAGTGTTTTCTGAGCCATTCGTAACTGTCACTGTATGTCTTGTTGTTACTTGTGGGCAGAGCACCAAGGCAAATTCCTTGTATGTGAATACTTGGCCAATAAACTTACTTACTTACTTACTTAAATAGGAATCAGAGGGGTAACTTTTTCACACAAAGAGTGGTGGGTGTATGGAACGAGCTTCTTGAGGAGGTAGTTGAAGCTGGGACTATCCCAACATTTAAGATACAATTAGACAGTACATGGATGGGACAGGTTTGGAGGGATATGGACCAAAACGGGCAGGTGGGCCTAATGTAGCTGGGACATATTGGCTGGTGTGGGTAAGTTGGGGCCGAAGGGCCATGCTGTCTCAATCTATGACTCTTCTCAAAATTGCTTGCAATGAATGCCAACATGCCAATTGCTTTCTTAACACCTGCACATTTGCTTTTAGTGACTGGTGTAAGGATACACAGATCCTTTTGTAGATTTCTCAATCCATCTCAAATTAAATATCACTCTCCCTTTGTTTTTCGGATCAAGTAAAAAAACTTGACGGGTATCCATGTTTGCAGTATCTGCACACTCACTCTACTTGTTTAAATAGCTCTGAAGATTTTTTACAACCTTCTAACAAGTCACAATCCTGTCCAGTTGTTGCATCGTTGACAAACTTTGAAATATTATATTCCGCTCCTCATCAAAATGATTGATATACATGCATTTATTTTGTGAGCAGTTGCAGTTGTCACCCTCCACAATCCAGAGAAGACCCATTAATTCCTACTCTGTTTCCTGTCCATCAACCCATTTTCAATCTATGCCAGCATATTACATACAACTCCATGTTTAGTTTACAGATATGGCATGGAAACAGTCATTTCGGCCCACCGAGTCCAGCCGACCATCAATTACCCGTTCCCACCAGTTCCATGTTATCTCACTTTCTCATCCACTCCCGACACACTCGGGGCAATATACAGAAGCCAATAAACCTGCAAAGCCGCGTGCCATTGGGAGGTGGAGGAAACTGGAGCACCCAGAGAAAATCCAAGTGGGAGACCCATTCTGAGGAAGGACATTCTTGCTATTGATGGAGTGCAGTGTGGGTTCACGAGATTAATTCCCGGGATGGCGGGACTGTCATATGTCGAAAGAATGGAGCGACTGGGCTTTTTTACACTGGAATTTAGAAGGATGAGAGGGTATCTTATTGAAAAATATAAGATTATTAAGGGATTGGACGTGCTAGAGGTACGAAACATGTTCCCAATGTTAGGGGAGTCCAGAACCAGCGGCCATTAAGAATAAGGGGTAAGCCATTTAGAACGGAGACAAGGAACTTTTTCTCACAGAGAGTTGTGAGTCTGTGGAATTCTCTGCCTCAGAAGACAGTGGAGGCCAATTCTCTGGATGCTTTCAAGAGTTAGATAGAGCTCTTAAAGATAGCGGAGTCAAGGGATATGGGGAGAAGGCAGGAACGGGGTACTAAATGTGGATGATCAGCCATGATCACAATGAATGGTGGTGCTGGCTCGAAGGGCCGAATGGCCTACTCCTGCACCTATTGACTATTGAGAACATGCAAAGTCCACACAGTCAGCATCAGAGGTCTTGGGTCTCTGACTCTTGTGAGGCAAAAGCCTCACTGATTAGTTTAGTTTAGACATACAGTGTGGGAATATGCCCTTCAGCCCATACTGACCATCGATCACTCACTCACCCAAGTTCAATGGTATCCCACTCCCCACACACGCAGGGCAATTTACAGAGGCCAATTAAACTACAATCCCCTATGCCTTTGGGCCTTTGGGATGAGGGAGGACACTGGAGCAACAATGTAATTTAAATCTGCACAACAACTTCTTAAGTGGGACTCCTCTTAAGTGGGCCATCTCCTATTGTTTCTCCTTATCCATCTCACTGCTGGATTACAGTCTTCATACAGTTCAAAAGCAGAATTTCTTGATGTGTATAAATTAAAATAAAGATATTTTTTTATGAATGGGTGATTGATAGTCGATGGCCGATACTCAGTGGGCCGAAGGCCTGTCTCCATGCTGTATCTCTAAACTCCAAAAGGCAATGAATGTGTAGCCATTCAAATTCTGAAGAGGTTGATTTTTTTGTAGTTTTTATAGTTTCGAGATACAGCGCAGAAACAGGCCCTTCGGCCCATGCGTCCACACTGACCCGCACATTAACACTATCCTACACTAGGGACGATTTAAAAAAAAATGTATACCAAGCCAATTAACCTACAAATCTGTACGTCTTTGGTGTGCGGGAGGAAACCAAAAGTCTCAGAGAAACCCCACGCAGGTCACGGGGAGAACGTATAAACTCCGGCTACAATTTTTCGACAATAATATTAGATATGAAATATATAGGCAGGTAGGTAACTGTGACAGAGGTACAAATCGGCCATAAGGTAACGGAATAAAATAATGGATTCAAAGAACTGAATGACCTTTCGTCTCACGTTCCAGGAAAAACAAACTAAAGCATTATGCCTCAAGGTCAAACTCGAAAATTGACCTGGACAAGGTTTAAAATCTGTAAACTAATTTAATGCATAGAAAACGGTGGCATGGAGGCACAGTGGTAGAGTCGGTGTCTAATAGCGCAAGAGACCCGTGTTTGATCCTGACTACGAGTGCTTGTCTGTATGGATTTTGTACGTTTTCCCTGTGACCTGTGTGGGTTTTCTCCGGGATCTCCCACACTCCAACGATGTACAGGTTAATAGGTTAATTTGCATAGCATAATTGTAAATTGTCCCTTGTGTCTGTAGTTTAGTGTTAATGGTCGGCGTGGACTCAGTGGGCCGAAGGGCCTGTTTCCGCGCTGCATCTCTAAAGTAAACTAAAAAAACAAATCTTTTTTTAAGAAAATACTTTCATAGGATAAGACGAGAAGCCTTTCTAATTTTTTCCCCAAATATTTGACAAAGGAAACAAAATAGATGACCTGCAAAATTATTAGCTAGATTTGTGAGGGGGTGGTGATGGAATAAAGGAAGAGAAGGAATGAATATTGGAATCTGAAGTCTACACCTTTCAGAATATCATTCAGCTGCTGCACAAGGCACATACTGATAGCACAAAATACTACTCATGCAGTTGTTGAAATTTTAATGCCTACATTTTTTTCCCCCTAACTTTAAAGCGCCGTGGCCACAAATCTTGATCAGTTGTTGCTTTTTCACTACATGTTGTTTGAAGGATAAAAAGGCAAAGAAGACAACTTTGATGGGTGATAACATATTTATGTGACAAACAAGCTTTGACTGCCTTGATTGCTCACATTCCCCAGACATTGCCAGTCAGTGGGGTTGGATGCAGAAACAGCTGAAGTCCTGTCTTGCTTCATGGTCATACATTATTACTGACAGAAGCGATAGAACCAAGGAATCCCACTGCTTTGGAAACTTTCATTTTTTAAATGTAACACAATTGTCAAAATGGCAGAATACGGAACAAAAGGAGCCATTCTGAAAATCCACAATCACTATTTATATTCAAAGCCAACAGAGCCCCATTATCTAAAAAGATTAAAACTGTTAATAAATACAGCCTTTGTTTAGGGTTGGGAACAAAGCCAAGTTTTTGCAAACGTGTTAACTTTTCCCCTCATTGTTGTATATACACAACTTATCTTTGAGAATTGGTATGCAAATGAATTTAAGACAAATAAAAATTTAAAAAACGCTAATGTCGCCGCTTTAATTCAATATTTTGGAATGGTGACAAAGATTTTTGTGCATTGAAAAATAAATTGCATTTGTCTACCAGTCACATTTAGTGAAAGTCAAGTCTTCCAGTATTGGAGGGACAAGACTTCCTATTGCCTTAGAGTGGGAGAATGTTTAGTTTAGCTTAGTTTAGAGATACAGCGTGGAAACTAGCCCTTCAGCCCACTGAGTCCATGCCGACCAGCGATCCCCGTGCACTGGCACTATCCTACACACACTGAGGACAATTTATAATTTTACCAAGCCAATTCAGCTACAAACCTGCATGTCTTTGGAGAAAAACCAACGCAAGTCACGGGGAGAACATACAAACTGTGTAGACAAGCACCCGTAGTCAGAATCGAACCCGGGTCTCTGCCACTGCGAGGGAACAACTCTATTGCTGTGCCACCGTGCCGCTCACGCCCAATGCTGGTTAGAATCAGCACATCAGCTGAATCAGAAGGCAGAGAGAAACAGGGACAATTCAACAGCGATGTTGGCTGGAGCTGCCTCATAATTCTGAACTCACTTTATGGGCAAAAGGTTTCAATCTTCGACAATGCAAAACATATGCTCTAATTAGTTAAATGAAACTTGATTTTTTCCGTAGTTCAAAAAATTGCAATGTATAAAAAGCAGGTCATTGAAGTTGAAAGTACAGACAGATGGCGTGCCGATGCATTTGGTGGACATTCAAGTTCACTGAGGCAGAAACTAACAACATGTGGGTTCATACCAGGATTTCCAGCACAGCTTAGGATCTTGGTATTAAACACATCGCGAATATGCTGAATAAAATTCATCACTTTCTTATTGGTTATGGGATGTTGAGGGAGGCTAACAGAAGCTTGGAGCATAGATTGCCGACAAGCCAAGTTTAAGACGTCTGGAAGAAAATGCATAATGTAACAGTCATTCATATTTAATGTCTACATCAGATAGAATACACATTCTGCAGAAATGGCTTGAAATTACCATGCAGTGCCAACAAGGGTCTGGAACTATGTTTATTTTAAATGTCATTCAATAGGTTTTTCTATTCATGGTAAACACAGCTCAGCCTCTCCATCCATACCCCATCTTCTCCACCATTGAAGACCAACTTGTTCTTTCTCCCTCAGTTCTGACTGTCTTGAATCCAAGTTAACTATTTAAAAGACACAAAATGCTAGAGTAACTCGGTGGCTCAGGCAGCATCTCTGGAGAATATGGATAGGTGACGTTTCAGGTCGGGACCCTTCACATCAGAGTGCAATCCACACTGCGGAAATCATCAACTTTATCAGTGGGTCCCAACCCAAAAGGTCACTTATCTATGTTCTCCAGATGTGCTGCTTGACCCACTGAATTACTTCAGTACTGTGACTTCTTTTGTAAACCAGCATCTGCAGTTCCTCGTTTATACAAGTTAACCATTTTCCCCCCCCACAGATGCCAACCGGCCTGCTGAATGTTTCCTGCGTTTTTCTTTTTTTTTATATTGCACCCCAAATGGCTCTGGCAATTCCCGTGACAGAGTAGCTGCAATTAAACAACGTGACATGTGCAGCTTTAGAGATGTTAACATCCTCATATTGAAAAACAGCGAAAGATAATTTAACCAAAAACGTGATTTATAAAGCGTCTACGCAAATTGGGAAAAATTGCAAATGCTGGAAACCAAATCAAAACTGAAAATGCTGGAGGCATGGAAAAGATCAGTCACCATATGGAAGACAAGAGTGTGACACTAGTGCCGATTATTCTTCAGTCCTGGAAAAGGCTCACGTCTCAATTGCTATCTCATCTATTCTCTCCACAGGCAATCCACGACTGGATTGTTTCCAACATTTTAGAGTCATCCCTCACACTCATCCAGCTAGTTTACACTTTGTTAGCTAACATTTCAGAACATTGAGTGGCCAGAGACAGACACAAGAGAAGGCTGCAATGCTCTCAAGTCCGCATGACTGACAGCTGTAAAGCCGATAGGTACATCGCCATTGTAATTCACTTGTGATAAATAACCTAAACACTTTGTAGGGTTTATCCAAAACATTACTTTCCAGGCAACCACAAAGTGAGCAAGAGAAAGTTGACAGTCATAGTCATACAGCGTGGAAACAGGCCCTTCAGCTCAACTTGCCCACGCAATCAACATGCCCCATCTACACTAGTCCCACCTGCGTGCGTTTGGCCCAGATCCCTCTAAACATGTCCTATCCATGTGCTTGCGTAAATGTTTTTTAAACGTTGCGATAGTACTTTCAGTAGCTTTTTTGTTCTCAATTCTATTTGGTTACACCGAGAACTCTGCAAAGACCATGTCTTTGGTTGCACTACGGACTTCCTTTTTTCTGCACTAATAATAGTTATTAATGAATTTTGTAATTACATTTATCTGAGCGTATTACATTTACGGGCCTGGTTAGATGCTGCAAGTAAGAATTTCATTGTTTCATTGTCAGTACATACGATAGTTAAATACAGAAAGGTAGAAACGAGGAACTGCAGAATGTGTTTTACAAAAGAAGACACAAAGTGCCGAAGTAACTCAGCGGGTCAGGCAGCATCTCCAGAGGAACGGCGCAATATCGCAACAAGGAAGACCACAGCATCTCCAGAGGAACAGCGCAATGTCGCAACAAGGAAGACCACAGCATCTCCAGGGCTGCTGCCTCACCCGCTGAGCTACTTCACACTTTTGTGTTGTCTTTTACTCTTGACGTTCTTGTCAAAGTGAAAACTGCTTTTTGGTTTTCACGTTACAACTGTACCGATTCTATTAATAACACCAAATTCTTTGATTATAACACTTCACACACTTGTCCCTGTTTGTTCTTAGTCGTACGTTTTTAAACATCTCCTAGGCAACAGGACAAATCTGTATCCAAAAATCACATCTGGTTAAGAACTAGCGGTCCTTTCGAAGCTTACTTCCCTCTGAAAGTACAGGTTACATCAATTATATCATACAGCTCCCAAATTCCAGATTTAATAATTCCAATGAGGTTTAAAAAAAATGCAATTGCTGGTTTCGCTTACCAAAAGATCAAATTATTTATTTGATCAAAAGATTAAATTTGAATTTTTTTTCCCCCCTTCATTTAATTAGAAACATTGCTCGTTTGATTGAAAAATAACTGGGTTGTTCTATCCTGAAGATTTGCAGGTTTGACATAGACATGAAAATTGTTCAGAGATCTTCAGGAGTGTATTTATGACACCTGTCACCTGTTTCATGCTGTTAATGGGACACGTGTATAATGCCTAGCTAGGAATCTCTACCCCTATCAATTAACCAAAATACTGACTCTAGAATTCAAAAGAGCAGGAGAGTTCTTCCAAAGTTGCACTGAATGGCTCTGGGAAATAACTGTTCTGTTCAAGGGAGGGAAGAAAACTTAAGAGAAAAGACTGAATCCATTGTAAGAGTAGTCCTTGATCCTGTGACACTCAATTAGATCATAGTTTACCTGTATCTTCATGGCATTTAACTGCCTGCATTCCAGATAGAGTCATAGTCTTACACTGTGGAAACAGGCTCTTCGGCCCAACTTGCCCATACCGGCCAACATGTCCCATCTACACCTGCCTGCATTTGGCCCATTTCCCTCTAAACCTGTCCTATCCATCCACTGTCTAAATGTTTCTGAAACGTCGCGATTGTACCCGACTCAACTACCTCCTCCGGAAGCTCGTTCTATACACCCACCACGGTCACGGTGGCGCAGCGGTAGTGGCCTTACAGGGAATGCAGCACCAGAGACCCGGGTTCGATCCCGACTACGGGTACTGTCTGTACTGAGTTTGTCCGTTCTCCCCGTGACCTGCGTGGGTTTTCTCCGAGATCTTCGGTATCCTCCCACACTCCAAAGACGTACAGGTTTGTAGGTTAATTGGCATGGTAAATGTTTAAAAAAATTGTCCCTAGTGGGTGTTAATGTGCAGGGATCGCTGGTCGGCGCGGACCCGGTGGGCTGAAGGGCCTGGCTGTTTCCGCGCTGTATCTCTAAACTAAACCACCCTTTGTGTGAAAAAGTTACCCCTCAGGTTCTAATACATTTACTTAACAAGCTATCATACTTAATTTCCAAATTTTCCCATGACTTGGGCTACCGGATAGTTACAGATTTCCACAATCCTTTTTGACAAGGAGTATATCCTGACCTTTAAATTTAAAAAGATATATAAAGCAACATGCAATAGCTGCTGAATGTCTGAAATAGAATAAGGATGTTGGATATCCACGGCAAGTCAAGTGCCATCTGACAGGAGAGAAACAACATTTATATTTCAGGTCAATGATATTCAACTTAACCCAAAAAGAAACAATGGAAGATGAACCTGAAGTGCTTTATTTCTCACTAGCCGCTGCTTGACCTGCTGAACATTTCCAACATTTTCCACTTGTTTTTTCATTTTATTTCTTACTTTCCCTATGACCAGCCCAAAGAAAATGATCATCTTTATCCACCCCATTAGCTCCTGTAATCATCATGAACAACTCACAGCGATCACCAGCGCACATTTTGGATGTTAATCTGCAAGGCCCACGATATCACTCTCACAAGTGTGTGTTGACCCCTTCCAAGGCCACCGTGGGCGGCACAGTGGCGCAGCGGTAGAGTTGCTACCTTACAGCGCCAGAGACCCGGGTTCTATCCTCTACGGGTGCTGTCTGTACAGAGTTTTACGTTCTCCCCGTGACCACGTGGGATCTCTGGTTTCCTCCCACACTCAAAGACGTACAGGTTTGTAGGTTAATTGGCTTGGTATAATTGTAAATTGTCCCGAGTCATAGAGTCATAGAGTGATACAGCGTGGAAACAGGCCCTTCGGTCCAACTTGACCACATAGGCCAACATGTCCCAGCTACACTAGTCCCACCTGCCTGCGTTTGGTCCATATCCCTCCAAACCTGTCCTATCCATGTACTTGTCTAACTGTTTCTTAAACGTTGGGACATACACCCACCACCCTTTGTGTGAAAAAGGGTGTGTGTAGTGTGTAAAACCCAGTTTTTCCGTATGTAAACTGGGAAACTAGGTTTTACTATCCTCATGTGTGTAAGATAATGTAAGTGTGCGGGGATCGCTGGTCGGCGCGGGCTCGGTGGGCCGAAGGACCTGTTTCCGCGCTGTCTCTCTAAATTAAACACTAAACTCTCCTGGACCAAGGAGTTTTCCTTGCCTGTATCACAAAACTTTTCTGGACAGTTGTTAACAATTCATTGTCCTAAAGAACTTGAAACATGACAAGTTTTGTAACAATTTAATATCAAAACCAAATCAGAGCCTGATGTGCAGCCGACTGTAAAGAATGTTATCTCACAATTACAAGTCTCGTGTTAATTTTAATTTACGTTGATAATACAGTTTAATTGTTAACATATTAGCTGCATTAGTCCACAATGATGAGTTCACGAATATAGATGTTTAAAGACAGCATTAAAAAATTACCTTACAACTGGGTAATGAATGAGAAAATATCAAGTATTAACACTTCAAAGCAGTAGTGGAAGAACCTAGCGCTGAATAGAACTAAATCAGAAATAGGTCTCCAATCTTACAAGTCAAGAGTATCAAAATCAGTTCAGCTACAATCTTAGTAAGTCAATCTTTACACTTTCGAGATAAAGCATGGAAATGTGCCCTTCAGACCACCAATCCATGCTGTCGAGTGATCACCCCCCCCATATACTGGCACTAATTATTCTACACATTAAAGACAATTTACAATTTTTACCAAAGCCAATTGACCTGTATGTCTTTGGAGTGTGGAAGGAAACCGGAGCACAAGAAGATAAAGCCATGCAGTCACGGGGAGGATGTACAAAGAGCACACGTAGTCAGGTTTGAACCTGGGTCTTTAGCACTGCAAGACAGCAACTCTATCTCTGTGCCACTGTGCCGCCCTTCATTCTCCAAAACTATTTATTGGTATTACCGCTGGTTTAGAATTGCCATGTATACCAAGCTACAATTTTTAAAAAGTGTTTTGTGTGCGATCCAAGCAAATCACACATACACAAGTACATCAGGCACTGCAGATGCTGGTTTTAATCGAAGATAGACACAAAATGTTGGAGTAACTCAACAGGTCAGAAAAAGCATCTCTGCAGAAAAGGAATAGGTGACGTTTGGGGTCGAGACCCTTCGTCAGACAATGTATTATCAGGTTGTGAGTATAACCGATCAGGATCTAAACTGATCAAGCAAGTACCGATGAGCTTTCACGTATAGGGAGCCTGCCACTAGAGGTCCTCAATGGGCTACAGAGAAGACCAGGCTTAAATTAAGCAGAAACAAATTTGATTGTGCTACATTTTGATTTACTTTCGCAGGTCCCGCTGGTTTTGAGTACTCTACAGTAATGTTCGACAGAATGGTACCTACTGGAACAAAGACATTTGTTTATAACACACGTGAAAACGGCAAGCAGGTGAAGATCAGCCATCAAACAGTGATCCCAAATCAATGTCACAAACCCCCGGTAGAGGACCAGGATAAATATACATATAAATGGCTAATTCAGAGCAACTAAGCCTGGAAATGTTTCTCAAACCACCAAATTAATCAGAGATCTGGAAACAATAGTGAAAATAAGGCGTATCATCCCATATCCCGTTATAAGCTTCCTTTATTCACAGGAACTCATCCAGCTCGCATTATGAATGCGTGGGGCAAACCCACACTGGATGTGTGTGCTGCAACTAATCCCAGGCCTTAATCAGTGAAAAGGCAAACCTCGCATCATCTAGCCAATGTAGTACATTCTTAAGTCCCCAGATTGTCTGCAGCACGTCAAAGAGTCCCTTCGTCATTTAAAGCACCGAATACCTCCAAGGGATCCAATTTCTGGGAACAAAAAGACCCAGGGCGGCACGGTGGCGCAGCGGTGGAGTTGCTGCTTTACAGAGCAAGAGACCGGGTTCGATCCTGACTACGGGTGCTGTCTGTACGAACTTTGTACGTTCTCCCCGTGAGTTTTCCCCCAGGTGCTCCGGTTTCCGCCCACGCTCCAAAGACGTGCAGGTTTGTGGGGTTAATTGGCTTTGGTAAAAAATGGAAATTGTCCCGAGTGTGTAGGATAATGCTGGTGTATGGGGACTGCTGGTCGGCACAGACCCGGTGGGCCGAAGGGCCTGTTTCCACACCGTATTGCTAAACTAAGCTCCATAAATACATTGTTATGACCATGCATCAAGGCACTGATCCTCCTTGAAATATTTTCCAAGGTTTCCAAAACCAGTCGACAAAATTCAAAACTGCTTTCCAGATGTGGCTGTTGTAGGAAAACAGTTGTGTTGTGTTTTAAATTGGATCATCCTGGCAACAGATTCTCAAAGTCTATTTGCTTTAATGTAGCTTCACTGCCGATTATTAAACGCTAAGGATTTTATCACAGCCAGATCCCTTTCTTTGTTGACAGACTTTAATTCAAAATCCCAGATGGTGTAAATGTGCAATATCTGTTAAGTTGATGAATTCCGGGGAATTTATAAAATTGTTATTTCATGGAACAGGCCATCTCAGCCAAGATCAGCACTGATTGGCCATCAATAACTGTCACAAGAGTGATACAGTGTGGAAACAGGCCCTTCTGCCCAACTTGCCCGTACCAACCAGCATGTCCCATCTGCACTAGTCCCACCTGCCTGCCTTTGGCCCATATCCATCTAAACCTGTCCTATCCATGTACCAGTCTAATTGCTTCTTAAACGTCGAAATAGTCCTTGCCTCAACTACCTCCTCCGGCAGCTCGTTCCATACACCCACCACCCTTTGCGTGAAAAAGTTATCCCTCAGATTCCTATTAAATCTTTCCCCCTTCACCTTAAGCCTATGTCCTCTGGTTCTCGATTCCCCTACTCTGGGCAAGAGACTGTGCAATCTTATTGCAATTAATAAGGTCATGGAGAGATCCTGAGTACTATGTGCACTTTTGGTTTCTTTACCTAAAAAAACAAATAACAAAAGCCTCAGAGGGATGGACAGAGAGAACACAAAATGGACAGCATGTGTGGACGGAATGGACAGATGTTGTTCAGGTTGGGAGCCTTCTTTAGTCTGAAGAAGGTTTCCAAGCCGACATCATGATTGTGGTCATTGTTCTTCCTTGATCATTAGAAGGCATTTGGATGATGATGGTTTGTAGGGATATGGGCCACAAGCTGGCAGGTGGGACTAGTGCAGATGGGGCGCATTTGTCAACAGGGGCAAGTTGGGTCAACGGGCCTGTTTGTGTGCTGTACAACTCTATGGACCATCCTTTTTCCATTCCCTGCACAGCATGCTCACTCAGTTCAGTTTAGTTTATTGTCACATGTACCGAGGTACAGTGAAAAGCTTTTGTGGCGTGCCAACCAATCAGCAGAAAGGCAATACAATCAATGGATTCACAGTGTATAGATACATGATAAGGGAACAACGTTTAGTGCGAGGTAAAGCCAGCAAAGTCCGATTAAGGATAGCCCGAGTGTCATCAAAGAGGTCGATAGTAGTTCAGCACTGCTCACTGGCAATAAATATCCTGCTCAAACCTTTAAATATTAATAAATGTATCAAATGCAGTTGTGAAACATTTGGATATCAGCAGATGTGTGAAATCTACTTAAAGCTCAGACAACAGGCAATCCTGAAAGCCCACACAAGTCATGCATGTCATGAACCATTATCAATCACTGTTAAACTGTTAACCATGCTGTAATACTCTTAGGCTCTGGCCTGTACCTTTATCAAGCACAATGTCTACATGCCCCTATGTTGCATTTGTGGTAGCCAAACTTTAGAAGTGGCTGCCATATTATTCTGACTAGAATCCGAAGTCTGGAGCCACAGGTTCAAATCCTAGCATGGGGACTGCAGATACTTAAATTCAAATAAATAGAAAAGGCTGGAATATCGAGCCGCTACCATTAAGAGTGACAATTAAACTACAAGATATTCATAAACCCCATTTAATTCACTAATGTGAACCTGCTACCAGTGCACAAACTCACCCATCTAAGTGGGTGATTCTTGACTGCCCTCTGAAACAGGCAAAAGAAATACTCATGTGTAGGAA
This sequence comes from Malacoraja senta, assembly GCA_038087875.1. Lineage (NCBI taxonomy): Eukaryota > Metazoa > Chordata > Chondrichthyes > Rajiformes > Rajidae > Malacoraja > Malacoraja senta. The sequence goes on from CM075987.1 coordinate 5,213,366, forward strand.
GGAACTGCAGAAGCGGGTTTACACCGAAGATAGACACAAAAAGCTGGAGTAAATCAGCGGGTCAGGCAGCATCTCTAGAGAAAAGGAATAGGTGAAGTTTCAAGTCGAGACCCTTCAGACTGAGAGGCGGGGGAGAGGGATAGCAGAGATATGAAAAGGAACATGGAACAAATGAATGAAAGGTATGCAAAAGGACAAATCAAAGCCAAGAAATACTCATTTCCAGGCACAATTAGGAATGGGCTGTACTTGTTCGTTTAACCAAAAATCTCCACATCGCTTGAACCCGAATCAAAATATAAACTTGTTGCCAACTGTTTTACAAGTTCACGAATTGCATGGTTGTAATTTATTTTCACAGGGAAAACCTGAGATCCTAAAATGAAAGAGTTGATCTTGAAAGAGTGTCAGTATCATTAAGATTTAAGGCATCATTAAACTGGCCTCAAAACTACTTGATAAAACCTGGGAGAAAATGCGAACAAAGCACTCCAGCTTTAAAATGCGGTCACTGCATGAGGAAATAAACTAGCCCGAGAAAGGGAGACTTGAAAAACTAGGTTGCGTGGTTTTTTGGTGAAATACAGTCTATGCAGACAAACAAAAGAGCCTTGCATACTTTCAAAGGGAAAGGATCAATATTTTCTCCTTTATCACCTTCAGTTTAATAACCCAGTTTACAATGTCAATCCCAGGTGACTACACACACAGCAAAAAATCATTCACTAATTCCTTTTTTCATTTAGTAGACAAACCACAAACCTCTAGTCCCTGTAGTACACTTACAGACATTTCTGCTGTAGTCAATGACAGGTTTTTCACAAGACTGAAAGCTAAGTAGAATTTCATAAGAAGCTAAAAATTATCAGCATTTTGTTAAATCCTTTGGGTGCAACACATTTTTTGTTAAAAACAGCAAAAACTGATCTGTATCTAATTAAATCTTTACTGTGACCCTACTTGGGAACAAATGCTGACGTTACAGGTTTTTTTTAAATTCCACATCAAAATCTAAACGAATAATTGACTGCTCGAAATCAAGCATTTCGATCATATTCTTCTTAATTCTCTGTCTAATAATATTACTTTTCTGATACATTTTTGCTTTGAAATTTAATTAAAATTACATAATCCTGCAAACTAATTTGTGAAGCAAGACAGCAAGATGAAGAACAAAGCAGATCAATGTACTCCATGTCAAACTTCTACAAGCCAACAAGTTTTAGAATTTGTTTACCAAAATATCGCAATTTAAAATAACACCAGTTTGCGATTCACTTACATGAGATTACCAAAGAAAAACTGTGTTGATATTCTAACAAAGTCCTAAATTGTACTAAATCCAAGATTGGAAATAATTGCATTTTAAAGGAACACGCAAATCAATTTGTAATGACAAAATATGTAGGAATGACCTGCAGATGCTGGTTTATACGGAAGATAATCACAAAATGCAGGAGCAACTCAGCGCGTCAGCTGAGGTCTTCTGTCGTTGGTCCACATTTGTTCTGGCCTTTTCCCACCTCCAGACTTCACCCTCATCCTCACCCTCACCACCCATCCCCCCCCCCCCCCCCACCCCCCACCTTCACTATCTTTCAGTCTGAAGAAGGATTCCAACCCAAATCGTCACTTATACCATTCCACCAGAGATGCTACCTGACCCGCTGAGCTACTCCAGCATTTTGTATCCATCTTCCATTTATAATGATATTAAACAAAACCAATATAAACTTGAAAAATGGAAACATTCTAGATAATTAAAATGTTTATTTTTCCTGCGTTTCTGAACGGATCTCAAACAGTTCTAAATACAGGTAAAAGCAAGGTAGTAAATGGAAATACAAAGTGAATGTGCACAGCTAAGTCATGGGCCTTCTCCTGGCCAGTTTCAACAAGGTTGTAGCTGCCAGCTCACCATTTAATGACATAGGAAGCTGGAGTCCAATAAGCAGAAAATGATGGCACTAGGACTCTTGTACATTTCATATCTAGATACACTTGGCACAATAGCCGGCACAGCGGTAGATTTCCTGCTTTATAGCACCAGAGACCCGGGTTCTCCGGGTGCTCCTGTTTCCTCCCACACTCCAAAGACGTACAGATTTGTAGGTTATTTGGCTTTGGGAAAATTGTAAATTGTCCCTACCGTTAGTCTGCGGGGATTGCTGGTCAGTGTGGGCTCAGTGGGCTGAAGGGCCCGTTTCCAAGCTGTGTTTCTGAACCAAAACGAGACTAATACAGCTTATTCCACAACAACCAAGACGATAGGAGTGGTAGAATTCCAATAGTTTTGAATTGTGCTTATTTTAAACATAGATCCTCACTATTTGTAAATTTGCAGCTAAAAATCCAATATGAACCATGGACACAATATCCCCGAGGTGGTTCATTCCTTAGATCTGCACTTTAAAGGGAATCTCATAAAAGTCGTCTAATTGGGCCATAGACAATTAATGATAAATGAAGAGAATTTTAAACTAGTGGGTACGGCAATCCACTGCTGGTCAGTAAGAACAAAGAGCTGACATTTACAGAGGGTGACTGAATTGTAATAACCGCGTCTAGGGCTGACAAACTTTGGGCGTTACGGTGGCACACGCCAGAAACCCTGACCACGGGTGCTGTCTGTACGGAGTTTGCACGTTCTCCCTGTGACCGCAAGGGTTTTCCCCGGGTGATCTGGTTTCCTCCCACACTCCAAAGACGTACAGGTTTGTAGGTTATTTGGCTTCAGTAAAAAATTCTAAACTGTCCCTAATGTGTGTCGGATAGTGTAAGTGTATGAGGATGGCTGGTTGGCGCGGACTCAATGGAGCAACGGGCCAGTTTACGAGCTGTATCTCTAAAGTAAACTAAACTAAATACATATTTCAGATTTATCTGCAGACAGTTTGAGGGATGGTAATGTCGGGAGAGAATATAGAACACGAAAGCTCAACTCAAGATCCAACAGTCTAGCTTCATTGAAGGCACTGGCTAAGGACTGCTTCAATTGAAGTCTCGGTTTTCTTCTCCCCAAAATTATAGTGGAAGGAATTATGGAACAACCAAGGCCTGATGTTGAAACAAAGTCTTACAACACAGTAACAGTGAAGGCGTCAAGTCAAATGAGAAATGCTAATTCAGCATTCCAGGACAATGGTACTCAAGGATCAGAACGTAAATAAGGACCAGTATTAAGCTAAAGGTGAATCATTCAATGAGTATAATTGCTCTGGCTGTAGTTTGTCAGGCAAAAGCAAAAACAACCAAAGATTTGTCTAATTAAATGAGGGATTAGAAGAAGTATTGAGATAGGATGGTGTGATCAACCACGTTCTAGGCTGCAAAGAGGGTAACACAAAGTGCTGGAGGAACTCAGCGGGTCAGGCAACATCTGCGATGTGAATGGACAGACAATGTTTCAGGTTCAGACTGAGTATGATGTACCTCAGTGTACACCTTGTGTGCTTACTGTAAGTATTACTTCAGGGTTGTGGTAAGAACAGAAGCAGGATTCAGAAAGATTAAAAGGGAACTGCAGATGGAAGAAGCAACAGAACCTGCATTGCAGATGAAGGGAAGGTTGAAGATGGAGCCCGCAAGGATAGGGTACAAACAGTTTGAGGTGCGGGTGGTGGGACGGCAGTATTGAAATTGAGGGCAATCTATATCCAAAAACGGGAAACACTTCTTCAGCTCACATGTGGGCTTGCGGAGGAGGTGAAAGCGTTAACCGTTTTGCATCAAATGAACATTTATGGGTCAGAGCATGACATGTCGGATATAGCAGCATATTGGTCATTTTATTCAACTGGTAAAATGAGGCTTGGACGAGTGATGTGGAGTCAGAAATTCAATTCTACCTCCACTGCTGGCAAATTTAAAATCAATTAACTTGTTAAATAAGCCTGCAATTTAAACAAAAGGACAGTACTAGCAATGGTGACCATGAAGCTACTAGATTGCAGTGAAGTCCCTTGTGGTTTCCAGATGGCTTTCAGAGAAGGTAATCTGGCATCTTTACTTGCGTTGCCCTTTATGTTACCTCAGAATTACAAAATTCTGGCTGACTCTTAACTGTATCCTGAAATAGCCCTGCAAGCTTCTTCGTTCACGAGCGATTAGAAATGGACAATAAATTCTGGCCTTGTCAGTGACAACCACATCACATGAATGAACTCATTAAAAAAAGCTCACAAAAGGCCCAGGAGAAATGAGGAAATGGGAGAGAAGCCAGGGAAGGCAGCAACAGAGGGACTTGAATAGCCGATCTCAATCTTAATACCAAAACGACTCTGTGGGGGTTTCTGTCCACTATATGGGGAGGGGGGGGGAGAAGGGGGGGGGGGGGCAGAATGAAGGTTTAATATGACTATTGGCACAGAAAGGAAGTGTGATTCTCTTTAATCTGGAGCAGTGAATGTGATCAGTGGAAACTAAACAATGCTCAATGTCAGGGAAAATCGAGAAAATAAATTAGTTATTCCTCCCTCATCTTGAAACCCCCAATCCCAAATTAACAACAAATTCAATCAAATGACTCAAATACAATTTGTCGACTTGCTTGGACTTGCCGTTTTGAAGGAGTTATAAGGCGGATGAAAACGTATCCTTGTAGGTTACGTTTAAAATAACTAGCAATTATAGAGCATGCTTAATGTAGTGAAACATCCCAATGCATTTCAGAGGCATAATAAAAAGAAGAAATAAAAATACCACAGATCCCATATGAAGCCTGCCTTTGATATTGCTTGCCTAGGGCTCGAGTGGGACTAAGTTGGTGGTGTTAAAATGGGCATTTTTACCTGTTTTAATTCTGCTAAGATGTCAGTTTTTCCTCATTGGTCAGAGATGCTACCTGTCCTGCTGAGTTACTCCAGCATTTTGTGTCTATCTTCTAAATATTCTCTATTTTGAATCACAGAGTCTTTTACTGAGAGTAGGGGAATCAAGAAACAGTGGAGATAGGTTTAAGATCAGATGGGAAAGATTTAATAGAACCTCAGAGACAATTTTTCCACACAGACGGTGGAGGGTATATTGAACGCGCCGCCACAGGAGGTAGTTGAGGCAGATACTAGAACAGCATTTAAAAGACATTCAGACAGGTACATGGATAGGATAGGTTTATAAGCCAAATGCGAGGAGGTGGGACTAGTGTAGATGGGGCATCTTGGTCAGCATGGACAAGTTGGGCCGAAGGGCCCGTTTCCCTGCTCTATGATTCCGATGTGCAAATTTGTGCAGCCTTCTTTCTGAAGGTACCGTACACCAGCTCAGAGCTCTCTCACAAAAGCCTGAATTCGATAGATTGAAGAGCTTCTTTGTCCTGGTGCAACACAGGTGAAGAATTGGAATCACTTTTAACCACGGAAATTATTAGGTGGATGTAAAAGTTTGGTCTCCACAGAAAATTATTTTATGGAAACTTCGGACTCCAACCAAGTAACCTAGTAACCAGACAGGAAGTCAGCATCACCAAGAATTGGCTATGGACATTTCATGAGCTCTTCAGTCAGAAAGCACACTTGATCCACATAGCCTCTTTTTCTTACTTACCGAATAGTTTAGTTAAGTTGTGGTTTAGAGATACAGTGCAGAAACAGGCTCTTTGGCCCACCGGGTCTGCACTGACCAGCGATCCCTGCACATTAACACTATCCTACACCCACTCGGGACAATTTTTACATTTACACCGTCAATTAACCTACAAATCTGTACGTCTTTGGAGTGTGGGAGGAAACCGAAGATCTCGGAGAAAACTTACGCAGGTCATGGGGAGAACGCACAAACTCCGTATAGACAGCACATGTAGTCAGGATCGAACCCGGGTCTCCGGCGCTGTGAAATAGTGAAAGGCTTGGATAGAGTGAACGTGAACAGGATGTTTCCACTAGTGGGAGAGTCAAGGCCTAGAGGTCATAGCCTCAGAATTAAAGGGCATTCCTTCAGGAAGGAGATGAGGAGGAATTTCTTTAGTGCGAGGGCAGCGAATCTGTGTAATTCTTTGCCACAGAAGACTGTGGAGGCCATGTCAACGGATATTTTAAGGCAAAGATTGATTCTTGATTAGTACGCATGTCAGAGGTTATGGGGAGAAGGCAGGAGAATGAGGTTGGAAGGAGAGATAGATCAGACATGATTGAATGGCAGGGTAGACTTGATGGGCCGAATGTCCTAATTCTGCTCCTATCACTCATGACCTTCTTCCTAGTTTCATAGAATCCAAAATCCCACCAAATTTAGTTTAGAGATACCACATATAAGCAGACCCTTCAGCCCACCGAGTCCATGCCAGCCAACAATCAACCTTACACCTTTGTCCTATACACTAGGGACAATTTACAGAAGTGCACAAACCTCTACATATTTGGAAGGAAACCGGAGCACCTGGAGGAAACCCACACGGTCCGCACAGACAGCATCCGTAGCCAGGATCGAACCTGGGTCTCTGCCGCTGCGAGGCAGCAACTCTAGTTCTGCACCACTGTGCTGTCCCATCCACCACCTGTACCTCAAACTTCACATTTGACTGTCCTTGCAAATTGACATACTCCAGAATTAGTGACCTTCCTCAACCCGTCCTACCACAAAAACACCCAACAGCATTCGTCCTAAAGGCCTCGTTTTGGCCATGACTCCTGCAGCTCATAGTGCACTATGGTGAATGAGGCTTCCCATTTGTCATCTTCTCCAGAATGATAGTGTATTGCAGCGATAACTAATGCCAGTTCATAGCTGGGCTCTTGGTCTAATGGAGAGCCAAGGATATTGATCATCACTATGTTTTGAATGAAAACCACAACACGTCTCTTTCCTTGGCAGGCAAAGAATCAGACATGCAGACGTGTGGAAAAAAAGAGTAAGAGGTGCAAGTTGATTAATTGGTTCTTGGCCTCTGCCCTCCATTCAGTGAATGGTGTATAAATCTGTAAATCATACTGACATTTTCACCCAGAGAGTTGTGAATCTGTGGAATTCTCTGCCACAGAGAGCAGTGGAGGCCAACACACTCGATGTATTCAAGAAAGAGTTGGATATAGTTCATGGGGCTAATAAAATCAAGGGTTATGGTGGGAAAGCAGGAACAGGGTACTGATTCTGGATGATCAGCCATGATCAGATTAAAGGTGGCGCTGGCTCGATGGGCTGAATAGCCTACTCCTGTACCTATTTTCTATGTTTCTATGTTCCTTTGACATGCAGTCCCAATTCAGTGCACTTGTGGGTGGTAAAATACTCAAGATACTGCAGGCATCAAAAAGCATTGGAGCAGTACCACCAAAGTTGTCTTTGCAAGATCCAACTAACGGATAAGGATAAGCAAACCAATGTCAGCATCCCCTCTTGGTCCAATGTCCTGATGAGATATGTAGGAAGGAACTGCAGATGCTGGTTTATACCGAAGATAGACACAAAATGCTGGAGTAACTCAACAGGCCAGCCAGTAGCTCTGGAGAAAAAGAATAGGTGATGTTTCGGGTCGGATCCCTTCTTCAAACTGATTACGGTTCAGTCTAAAGAAGGGTTCTGACCCAAAACATCATCTATTCATTTTCTCCAGAGATGCTGCCTGACCTGCTGAGTTACTCCAGAATTTTGTGACTATCCTGGTGAGATGTCCTGACGGCAGACATCCAAATCAAGCACTCTATCGCAAACTCCAACGCCGAAAGCGATTTTCAGGAGACGTGGAAAATGCCCAAAGATGGCCTCCGAACCTCCTTGAAAAATAAAAGGTCTTACTATCACCGGCTCATGGCAATCCTCACTTTGGGTTGCTCAAACTGACCGATAGGAAGGCACAAAGAGCTGTGTCTCGCTCCAACTGGAACGCATGGAGGCCCAGCATAAACAGCAGACAGTACATCCATCTAAACAACTCAACTAGCAGGCCCCTTCCAGTTCCTCCATCTCATCAGTTGCGGTATGCATGGATCATGCATTGGGCTCAGCAGTCAGCTCAGAATCCATATGGTAGTGGCAACAAGTCAACCCCAACCCGGAAAATATCCTGAGAACAGGAGGAGGAAACAAAAAACCTCCTTACTTCTATTACAGTGAAAATTAAAGAATACTGCTGTCATTGCAGCATATCTTCTGGGACAAGTCAAAGAATTAAAATTCACACCCATATCAGGAACTGGTTTCCTAAAGAAGTGTTCCCCAAATGAAACTGGTAAATCCACAGAGAAGGTGAGCCATCAATTTTGTAAAACGCAGTACCTGGGAAGGTTGGGAGCACAACTTGATGAAGATGGCGTAAATGATGTTTTAGTAGTCGATGTTGGGATTTCTTGTGTCCTTGGAACTTTTCCCATTCTGTACCAGATTCCCATGTTGTTCAGTTCACTAAGTAGACAATAAACAAGTTACAAAAAGCAAATTTAAAAAAAGAACAATTATCCCTTTGCAGATCCCTCCACAGATGCTGCCTGGTCCACTGAGTTATTCCGCAGTTTGCTTTTTGCTGTCTATGTATGTTTATGTATTAGGGTAACCAAAGTGTACCAAAGGCCACTTCATAACCTCAAGATGGCAAGATTAAACAACCAAACTCAATTTTCCTTCTTTGTTTGAATAGATTCTTTATATTCTCAATCAGACATCCAAAGGGTCACATTCTTCCTTTCAGTTGCAGATTAGGGCGGCACAGTGACGCAGCGGTAAAGTTGCTGCCTTACAGCGCCAGGGACCAAGGTTCGATCCTGTCTGTACGGAGTTTGTACGTTATCCACTTGACCTGCGTGGGTTTTCTCCGAGAACGTCAGTTTCCTCCCACACTGCAAAGACGTACAGGTTTGTAGGTTAATTGGCTTGGTAAAACGGCAAAAATTGTCCCTAGTGTGTAGGATAGTGCCAGTGTAAGGGGATCGCTGGTCGGTGCGGACTCGGTGGGCCAAAGGGTCTATTTCCGCGCTGTATCTCTAAAACTAAAAAACTAAAATTACCTTCCTTGATACTGACTGCTTTCTTTTCACTGAGCTTTGGACTTGAAAGCAGAAAGCCTTGCTTTTATGAAACTTTTGACAACTTGTCCCAAAGTGTGTTAAGTATTATTGAAGTGAGATCAAAGTTGCAATGTAGGAAAACTGCAACCAATTTGCAGAGAACAATCTCTGCTGCTTAACTATACGATTAAAACCAGAAGACGCAAGGAACTGCAGACACTGGGATCCTGAGCAAAGCACAAGGTGCCGGAGTAACTCAGCAGGTCATGCAGCCTCTGTGGCACTCTGAAGAAAGGTTCATAACCGAAACGTCACCAATCCATTCCCTCCACAGATGCTGCTGTGTTACTGCAGTGTTACTCTGCGTTTTAAAACCAGAATCTTGGCTTTCATGTCACAGATTAAACACCGAGGAGAACTAGAATGTAGGAGCGAGGTGCTGCAGATGCAGGTTTACACAAAAGTACACAAAGTGCTGGAGTAACTCAGCGGGTCAGGGAACATCTCTGGAGAACATGGATAGATGATGTTTTGGGTCAGAACCCTTCTTCAGACTGATTGTGTTTAGTTTAGTGTAGAGATACAGCGCAGAAACAGGTCCTTCGGCCGACCGGGTCTGCACTGACCAGTGATCCCCATATATTAGCACTACCCAACACACACTATGGACACTTTTACATTTATACCAAGCCAATTAACCTACAAACCTGTATGGCTTTAGAGTTTGGGAGTAAACCGAAGATGTTGGAGAAAACCCATGCAGGTCCCGTGAGAACGTACAAACTCCGTACAGACAAGCACCCATAGTCACGATCGAACCCTGGTCTCTGACGCTGTTAGGCAGTAGCTCTACCGCTGCGCCACCGTGCAGCCCCGCCTGTGGTGGGGGGTTGGGGCGGGAAAGCTGGGAGAGAGGAGAGAAGAGAGCTACTTTGCTCTTTTTCCAAGAGATGCAATCCCAGTCAGAGATCACATGAAAAGCCAGTTGATGGCAATTTTGTAACAGATTATGACTACAACAGTCACAATTCCTTTGGTCCCTGCTGCCTTTACCACACTCCCAATGGAGTCAGACAGTCAGCTTCTCTGGCCACAGTGTGTGGTCGTAAGCTCTCATAATTACAGGTATAACATTTTCTTAGGCTGAATTAGTGGTTGGGCAACACATATAGCATTGACCTTAAATGTACCCACTCACAATGATCAAGCTAGCTTTAGGATCTTTGAACATGTATTTCAGATGCCCCTCAGGTTCTCTACATTTCTCAGTTTCCTATTGTTTAGTTGACATTTCTTTGCCTCTTTAGACCTTCCCAAATAACAAACCTCATCATTTTCTTCCATCTTTTCATTGATATTGTCAAGCAATTTATGACTTTATCCTTTAACTAGCGACCGCTAGTTGTGTTTTCTGCAAACTGCTTAATCCCTTACATTGTTTGCACAATTATTACTTACTCCAGAAAACAAGCAATCATGTACTAGGCTCTACAGAAACATACCACCAACAAACTCCCAGCAACAAAAACACGTGTAAACCATAGCCGTTTGCTCTCTGCCACATTGAATCCATCCTTCCTTTGACCCCCCCCCACGGTTTTTCATTTACTGACCAGCCCATTGCGTGGGACCAGATCAGAATCCATACAGATTGCATCAAACTCACTGTGTCCTAACTATCCTTCCTGCACCACTCACTAACTTGCCTGGATAGAGTGGATGTGGAGTGGACGTTTTCCCTTGGGGGACAGTCTAGGACTTAGAATTAAAGGACGTCCCTTTGGGAAGGCGATGAGGAGGAATTTCTTTAGTCAGAGGGTGGTGAATCTGTGGAATTCATTGCCACAGAAGGCTGTGGAGGTCAAGTCAATGGATATTTTAAGGCAGAGATAGACAGATTCTTGATTAGTACCAGTGTCAGGGGTTATGGGGTGAAGGCAGGAGAATGGGGTGAGGAGGGCAAGGTAGATCAGCTATGATTGAATGGTCTAATTCTGTACACTTGACTGGCTGAATGGTCTAATTCTGCTCCCATCACTTATGAACTAACTCGTTTTCCCCTCCCCAGCTCTGTAGAGTCTTCAACCTGCAAGACTAACTGTTTTGCTTTCAACTGATGCTGATCATTGGCAGCGTTTTCTCCTATTGTTATATCAAACACATACTTCACATTGGCTCCCAGTTACAACTGAAATAAAAATGCAATCACTTGGTGGATTTAATTTTCTTTTTATAAATCCATGCTGGCTACCTTCAATTAATTGGTATCTTCCAAAATAATGATTGAAATCATCCATCACAATTATCTTCCCGTAATACGTCCAACGTTGAGTTTATCATGCAAGTTTATAATAATAGTCTAGCCTTTGTTCTCTTTGTTTTTAAAATAGAGTAGAAGCCAGCAATCCTCTGACACTACATCGGTAGCAGAGAGGATTGGACAATGATGGGTTGAATAATCTCTATTTCCTCCCTTGCCTCTATTAACAGCGCAGGCGAAATTTTATTCAGGCCTTCCATTAACCTTCAACCAAAAATACCAAGCCCCCTAATATTTCCTGCTTCACTGTGTCGAACCTGTCACTATTTCACACACCTTCTCATTAACTATTATGTCCCCCATTATCTTGACGGTGAAGATAATATGCAGTGCATTTATTACAAACCACATCCATTTTCTCCACCTCAAAGAGGTTCTTTTTGTTTCGCAAAAGCCATTGTTATTTATACTCTGGAACGTTACATGCAAAGGTTGCTTCCCCCCCCCCCCCCCCCCCCACACACATTTATTGTCCCCCTCGCCACATAAAAATACATGGCAATAAAGAGGCCCTTTCATTTGCACCATCACATTTGTCAGGCCCTTGAATAGCAATTTAATACTACTCCCTGCCATAATGCAAAAAGCAGCAAGCACAGCAATGAAAATTAAAGCAAAGCGCTTAAGATTTCTGCTTGCATTAGTCAGAAACAGAAGACAAACGATTCATTAAAAGTTAGATTTTTTTTAAAATGTTCACTTGCAGAGTAGTCAAGTACGGAACGACGAAGCTGCAATGAACAGTTACCACACATCCACACAAAATTTAAATCTGAGCGCATTTTATAGCATCAGGATGCCACAAATTAAACTCCCTTTATTACACTCAGAAGCTGCCAAACAAAGTGAGGTCGCCTACCCAATGAAGGTATACTGTGGGGGAGCCTGCTTGGATTTGCCATAGATTTTCACATCACAAATGGCAGCTTCAGTTGAGTCGCGAGGAATAAACTTGATGCACAATCTTCTCTTCCTGAAAGCCGACTCTTCTATATAAAAAAAACATTCAATGCTACAAATAAGTGCATGGCAACGTAATTCGTTTAACACCTGATAAAAATTGAAGAGATAGTTGCTTTGACCTTACCCTGACATATGCAGACAATTGTGCACTTATAATACACAAAGATAAGCATCCGAGCAGTAATTTTTTTCAATGTTATACAAATTATGAAATAGGGCAATTTACCACAAGTGCCAACTCCTTTTCTCCACCTGGAATTGCTTGGACAAGCTATATTGAGTGTTCTATTGTCACGTCCCAAACGGAACAATGACATTTTTACTCGCTCCAGTACAACAGAATATGTAAACAATATACTCTGCAAACAATATAACAAATAGGAAAAAAGTTCAGTGTGTGTGTGTGTGTGTAAAAGTTCAGTGTATGTGTGTATGTGCATCTGTGTGTGTATAGAATGTAAACATATATACTACATACCGGGTGGTTCCGCGATGGCAGCCTCGCCAACAGTCAGTCTGTCCTTTCATCTTTTAAAAAAATATTTAGTGTGTTTTAAAGGTTTGTGTTAATGTTCTCTGGTTTGTTTCATGTGGGGGTTGGACGGGGGGGGGGGGGGGGGTTGGGGGAAACTTCAACCTCTTACCTTGCCGGAGATGCGATTGTTTTCCGGGTCATATCTCCGGTCGCTCTGCGGCCTAACATCATGGAGCTGTAGGCCTTGCTCGGGACTGACTTTGAGCCCCACCGCAGGAGCTTGATCGCCTCGATGGGGAGGGCCCAAACGCCGCCGGCTACAGGAGTAAGATCGTCCCGTCAATGGAAGGCTCAAAGCCCCCGGCCGCGGGAGCACAAAGAAGGGAAGAGATTGAACTTTTTTTCGCCTTCCATCACAGTGAGGAATGTGGAGGAGTCACTGTGGTGGATGTTTATGTTTAAATCCATTTTGTGTGTTCTGTTGCTTTTTATTAGTATGACTTGTATGGCAAATCAAATTCCTCGTATGTTGCAAAACATACTTGGCTAATAAAGTAAGTACGAGTATGGGTATATAGAATATACACATATACATACATATATGTGAATTATATATATGAATTATATATGTGAAATTCATATATACACTGAACTTTTTAATGATTTTTTAAATGTCCAGATTAAAATATATTATACATATATAATATGCAATTAATAATATAATATGCAATTATAAATACATTTATAAATACACAAAATATAAATATAAATACACAATATACATAAATATATATGGCTATGAATCAGTAGGAGGGTTATTTTTTCCACCAGCAGATTCCAAATAGTGTACTTTTTTTGTTCAGAATCCAATTTGCACCATAACCTGATTCGAGCGCCACTCAGTCTCAAAAATGTCAGAGCCGACCAGTTCCATTCCAGTTGCGAGAGGACATAATTTACAACTTCAGTTGTGCTTTAACAACCAGGAAATAAGAGATAAAGTTTTCCTAATTCAAAACGTTACAGCTACATGCCACTATCTGATAGAATCCAATACCGTTTAACCGTGTCTGCAGCAGGCAAAGGCCATAACTTACGAGTGTCCACTGTTTCTTGAATGGGGATAAAGCCCACCGGTAAAGTATCCTTTAAATCGATCAGCTTCATATCCACTAGCACGTTCCCTAAATGGCTCTTTAAAAGCCACAAGAGGAAGAAAAAAATAAAATAAAGGTGTCACACATGCTACAATATTCTGGACAGCCTATGTCGTGATATTCCATTATTTCTCTGGCTCGGAAACAAATAAACCTCTGTGCAACGAGAAAAATACAGGAAATCAATTGGATGCTCCATAAAAGTTTCTCTTCAGAAAATACCAGTGTGAAAAGAGAGGTTTCCGTCATGAACGAATGTCCAACAATAAGCCTGTCGACTGGGTTGGGAGCAGCGAGGGGAGAACATGAACATTTACACACTGTACATCGTCCCCTTTAATATTTTCAAACGGATCCATAAAACCGCATCATCAACACCTTCAACTTTATTTATCACAAATAGCCATCAAGCAAACTATGCTGGAATAATTCTGTGGCTACGCCAGATCCTAAAATCCGACCAGGTTCTATCTAAAAATGGGTAGATAACTAGGTTGTAGAGATAGGTTTGGAAATATATTATTCTAAGTTTAGTTTAATTTAGATATACAGCGCGGAAACAGGCCCTTCGGCCCAGAGTCCGCACCGACCAGCAATCCCCGCACACTAGCATCATCCTCCACACTAGGGACAATTTACAATTTTACCAAGCCAATTAGCCAACAGACCTGTACGTCTTTGGAGTGTGGGAGGAAACCGGAGCACCCGGAGAAAACCCACGCAGGTCACGGGGAGAACGTACAAACTCCGTGCAGACAGCACCCGTAGTCAGGGTCGAACTCATGTCACTGGCGCTGTAAGGCAGCAACTCTGCCGCTGTGCCACCGTGCCATAATGCAAATTGATTAATGAAGTGTGCTCTGGAGAGGTGCCAAAATATATTCTACCACTGACAGCGGGGCAAGGAAAGGGAACAAATAAAGAAAGTCTGGAACCACATGCACAACATCAGAAGATACGGAAGAATGAGTCAACATTAAGAGGATGGAAAAGGGCCCATGAAGCATTAAAGACAAACAATCTGAGGTGATCACAGTTTGTGGTAGCCACGCAGACTTGGACTTCACAGGCTTAGGATTATTTTCACCCACCCCCAACCCACTACAGAAAGGGGAGTCAGTATATTGAATGATAGGTTCAGAGAGATATGGACCATGCATAGGCAAATGGGACTAGCACAGGTAGTGGCTGAAGATAGTCACAAAAAGCAGGGGTCAGTGGGTCAGGCAGCATCTCTTGAGAAATGGAATGGGTGAGAAGGGGGATCATATGGCGGCAGGCAATTGATAGGACTGTCGGGTACTTTTGTAACTTTGTCGTCACCAGAACGTGGTGACGCATGTGTATTGCCTAGGTTGTATGCAAAACAAAGCATTTCACTCAACCTCGGTACATGTGACAACAAAGTGTCATTCATCCATTCAAATTCCAACTAATAACTTGAGCAATGCATTGCAATCAATTGGAAATGAACTGGTTAAATGAAAAGCAGCTCCAAGCTGGCTGCCATTACGTTTAATCCACATCTTTATCAGCTTTCCCATCCTCCAATGCTTTTCGTCCGCCGCATACAAGTCATTGAGAACACGGAGGGCGACGTCCTTGCCCTCATTCCTCTCAGCCCTTGCCAGGCTCCAGCAGCTTTACCCGCACCCTCCTTGCTTTCTAAACCCACCAAGGCCATGTGTCAAGCTACGCC
Source organism: Malacoraja senta (assembly GCA_038087875.1). NCBI lineage: Eukaryota > Metazoa > Chordata > Chondrichthyes > Rajiformes > Rajidae > Malacoraja > Malacoraja senta. Next base: position 5,228,916 of record CM075987.1, read on the forward strand.
AGCACTCCTGAAGCTGCACTTGCCCCTGGCTGCTGGTTTAGTTCTAGTTGGCTGCCGCAGTTGCACTGCCTGGAAGGAACATTCCTAAACTCTCTCCTTGCCACACAACCTCCATCTCAGAGGTTCATCTGTGCACCGTCTAGAACACAGTGGACATAGGTTTAAGGTGAGGGGGAAAGATTTAATAGGAACACGAGGGGTAACTTGTTTTACACAAAGGGTGGTGTGTGTATGGAACGAGCTGCTGGAGGAGGTAGTTGACGCAATGTTTAAGAAACATTTGGATAGGTACATGAATAGGATAGATTTAGAGAGACATGGGCCAAATGCAGGCAGGTGCGACTAGGGTAGATGGGACATGTTGGTCAGTGTGGGCAAGTTGGGCTGAAGAGCCTGGTTGCATGCTGTATCATACTATGACTCTGAAGCAGAGTCCCAACCTGAAACGTCATCTGTCCATGTTCTCCAGAGATGCTGCCTGACCTGCTGAGTTACTCTTGCACTTTGTATCTTTCCTTGGTAAACCAGCATCTGCAGTTCCTTGTGTCTACATCTCTAATTTTTGGGATTGAATTAAAGATACATAGCCCACACAGTCTATGCCAACCATCAATCACCTGTTCACAGTAGTTCTAGGTTATCCCATTTTCGCATCCGCTCCCTACCACACTAGGGGCAATTTACAGAGGGCCAAATATCCTGCAAACTCACACAACTTTGGGATATGGGAGGAAACAGGGATAGGGTCGCAAGGAGAATGTGCAGACAGCACCCGAGGTCAGGATCAAACTGGGGTCTCCAGCGCTGTGAGGCACTCCTATTAAATGCCAGTTTCTTCAAACTCACCCCCTCGCTACACCCAACCATGCTCCAAATGCTCTTCTCCACAGAACTATTTTCTTATAACCAGAGATTGTTATCAAAATGAAAGTAGTATTACGACACAAATGATAAAGGGTGATTTGATTTTATATTATTCTTCCACTAAGCTACAAATCATGACATTTTCAGCCACTTGAGTATTTGCTTCTTCAAGCCTGTGTAAAGCAGTTATTTCATCTTTACTCTAAAACTTGCAGGACCAAAGCAATCTTCCACTTGTGACTAAATAATCATAATCAATAACTTGAAACAACATAACCGCATAAGTGCACCTAATGGTGCAAGAATGGTTTGATGATCAGGAGCATTTGTTGATTGAACGATTGCAAGACCATCTAAATGACCGCTTTTTGAGGAAAACAGCCAAAGTTATCAAAGGGTCAAAGGGAGGTCATGCAAGTAACAGCGATGACACGGTAAATGGAGGCATTCAAGCATCTAGTTTCAAATTCTGGCTTTTCATCAGGTTGTGCGAGGTGTCATAGACACTGATTTGTGACCTGTTGTGCAGGAAATGAGTTGAAAACTCAATGAAATCAAAACAAAACTCACTGCCAGTCAAGCAGGTGGGGAGTATGCTTCATATTAGATAAAGGGATGTTCTTACTTGAAAATTCAAAATCTTAACATTAAATATCTTAACTATAGCTAAAGCGTTCAGCTATGGACAATTACAACAAAGCTAAGGGGAAGATCGTTCGTGAAGAGTTTGCATATATTTGACATGTTAAAATAAACAAAATTATTTTTTAATATTTGGGGATTGACCAAAATTTGGACCAAGAAGTGGGATTTAAGGAGGGTGTTAACGGAAGAGAGGGAGCTGCAAAGGCAGAGTAGTTTTAGAGAACGAGAGAGGGGGCGGGTCGAGATTACTTAAAAAGGTGGCAGCTCCAGTTTCCTCCCACACTCCAAAGGTGTGCAGGTTTGTAGGTTAATTGGCTTCTGAAAAATGTAAATTGTCCCTCGTATGTAGGATAGTGCTGGTGTACGGGGTGATCGCAGGTCGGTGCAGACTCGGTGGGCCGAAGGGCCCGTTTCCATGCTGTTTCTCTAAAGTCTATTTAGTAATTGTAATCGAGACAACACTGGTCAGAACCCATTTAAAATCTAGTGGGATCCCTGGATTCCAAGCACCCGAGTCTTTACTTCATGTACTTACTGAAACCTCAACAGAAAATACATGGAAATCTAGAACAAGAACTTCATTCTCTAAATGCAAATAAAAGCAGAACTTACAAGACAACATCTCAATGAATCTAAATCTATTCACAATTTAGGTATTTAAATCTTCCTTTAAGTTGGATAAAACTAAAGGGAAAAGTCATTATGGAGTGCAGTGCCTTGAAGTTCACTGACAGGACATGTTGGAACTGTTCTGGTATGCTGTCAATATTTACTAAGTCAAGTGGGAAGGTGAACTACAAGGAGAACACACACAATCCGAAAAGCGATGTAGTCAGGTTATACCGGTGGGAGGAAAAGGCGGGATACTGGAGTACAACGTGAAATAGAAAGTAGGAAGATTAGAAAAGCAGATGTCATTTTAAAAACATTTTAAAAAAATGGTAAATGTTGGATGTGTGGAAAGACCCTGGGTGTGTACTGGTTGATGAAGGTTTAAGGGCCTGTCCCACTTACGTGATTTTTTCGGCGACTTGCTGAAATGTTGAAAATCCAGCATGTCGCATTTGGCCCATATCCCTCTAAATCCTTCCTATCCATGTATTGTTCAAATGTCTCTTGAATGTTGTTATGGTATCTGCCTCAACTACCCCCTGTGGCAACTCATTCCATATACCTACCACCCACCTAGTGAAAAGATTGCCCCTTAAGTTTATTATTAAATCTTTTCCTCTCACCTTAAATCTATGTCCTCTGGTTCTTAATTCCACTACCTTGTGTAAAAGACTCAGCATCTACACTATCTATTCCCCTCACTATCAGTACATTCACTCTTTCTATTCCCCTTATGATCTTATACACCTCTATAAGATCACTCTTCAGCCACCTGCGCTCCAAGGCATAAAGTCCGAGCCTGCCCATTAACCTTTCCCTGTAGCTCAGGCCCCCAAGTCCTGGCAACATCCACGTAAATCTTCTCTGCACTCTTTCTAGCTTAACATCTTTCCTACAGCCAGGTGACCAAAACTGAACACAATACCCCAAATGTGGCCTCACCAACATCGTTTAAAATGGTTCAAAAAGCAGAATCTTTTCACCTTAGATTTACTTTAAAACGTTCTTTTGCATTTCTGCCATATTACGAAGACATTCATAATTGGACTTTTTTACCCTTTACCAATTATTTCCTTTAATCACATCCCAAAAGAAACAACATTGGCTATTTAGACTACATCCGCTACTTGTGGCCACAAAAGGTCAGGTTTCTCAGATCTGCCTCCTTACTACAGGAAAAGCATCTTCTCATTTATCTGCAAAGATCAGGAAAACGGTGTACCAAATACACACCGGGATATATCATTTCACTGCATTTATGGGCAGCACGGTGGCGCAGCGGTAGAGTTGCTGCCCTACAGCGCTTGCAGCACCAGAGACCTGGGTTCGACCCTAACTACAGATGCTGTCTGTGCGGAGTTTGTACGTTCTTCCCGTGACCTGCGTGGGTTTTCTCCGAGATCTTCAGTTTCCTCCCACACTCCAAAGATGTAGGTTTGTAGGGCAATCGGCTTGGTTAAATTGTAAAATTGTCCTTGGTGTGTGTAGGACAGTGTTAATAGACAATAGACAATAGGTGCAGGAGTAGGCCATTCGGCCCTTCGAGCCAGCACCACCATTCAATGTGATCATGGCTGATCATCCCCAATCAGTACCCCGTTCGTGCCTGCTCCCCATATCCCCTGACTCCGCTATTTTTAAGAGCCCTATCTAGCTCTCTCTCGAAAGCATCCAGAGAACCGGCCTCCACCGCCCTCTGAGGCATAGAATTCCTCACACTCACCACTTTCTATGAGAAAAAGTGTTTCCTCGTCTCCGTTCTAAATGGTTTAATCCTTATTCTTAAGTGTTAATACATGGGGATCGCTAGTCAGTGCGGACTCGGTGGGCCGAAGTGCCTGTATCTCTAAAATAAACTAAACTATACTTAGCTTGCGGTCCTGTGGTTAATGCAACTGCAGGGCGTTGTGAAACAAATCAAATTTTCAAAAGGCTCTGTGCCTCAACCTTTCACTAATCATACAAAAAAAGTCCTAGTCCAATTTTACCCATTAAAATTTGAAACTATTCCTAACGCATAGATTGTATTAGACAAAAACTGTAATTTTGCCCTCTATGCCAAGAAAAATCCTCATCAACATATTAGAAAGCACACCACTGCATTATTAAAAAAACAATTACATTATTGAAACTGCCGTTGTTGCAGTCAGTGCGTTTAAAGTGGTTACTGAAACACACTTCAATGTTTCTAAAAGGCTCCATTTTTCAGACCGTAACTGATAACTATAAAAACACAAGCACAAGGTCAATGACTTGAACTCACGTTCTCCTTGGAAAATGATCTCGTAAAGCAGAGATATCGGGTGACCTTGGATTTAAATAAGGCGTCCTTCCACAGGTCAGCATCCAAGCCATCTGCCGTTTGCGAAATCTATGAAAGCAAGACAGCGTGTGAAAAGGCGAGGTGGTGTAAAGCTAATTCATGTACAGTGAGGCTTGCTACTTTCCCTAATTAACACCAACAGTACCATCACAGCATCTCATTTGATCGATTCACCAGGTCTTGTGTAAAAATATTTACAAAAATGAAATACAGCATCCGAGGATACAGTTGCTTATGGAAGACATTGCAAACGGTTTTGATGAGAAATCTTCGATGTTTTTAAAACATGTGCGGGATGAATGGTGCGGGGCAAATTGGAAAAATAATCGTTCCCTTACGATTCGAGCCATGGCAGAGAATTTTCATAGTGCGCAACATTGAAAACTTATGAGGCAAAGTTACAGAAGATAACGAGATGTGCTAAAATTGGATCTTGCATGTTGCTGTAGCCAGACACCAATTACACAAATGACAGCAATACTTTCAATTTACACTCAGCTTGTTCATTTTGAGGTGGAAAAACTGTGAAATGAGATCAAATCCAAAATGTTAATGGCATTTCAATTAACACTGTCCTCTGTTAAAATGAAGGTGTGACATGCATTCTATCTGTATCGGCAAAATTGTGACTTCATTTCAGTTTAAAACTGAGTTAGTTAACTCAGCAAATATACACGGCAGACTTTTAGTTTTCAACTGTAAACTTAAAATTAATGAAGGGCTATTTCATTCAACTAAACATGAAGCTGTTAACTGCAGTTAAAAATCACCGATTTTAATTTTTAAACAAATCACAACAGGTAGATTTTTGGCACTTACAGTACATAAAGCTAACATTCCTTTTACAAGTAATATTCCTCAACATTGTGATTCTGACAACAAGGAGTAGTAAGCATTGGATTTTTGGTTTCGAGGTGCAACGCAGAAACAGGCCCTTTGGCCCATCGAGTACACGCTGACCAATGATCCCCATTACACTCGCACACGCTACGCACTAGGGTCAACCTACAATTTTTACCGAAGCCAATTAACCTACAAACTGGTTTCGGCCCAAAACGTTACCTATTTCCTTCGCTCCATTGATGCTGCTGCACCTGCTGAGTTTCTCCAGCATTTTTGTGTACCTTCGATTTTCCAGCATCTGCAGTTCCTTCTTTAACCTACAAATTGTACGTCTTTGGAGTATGAGAGGACACCGGAGCACTCAGGGAAAACCCAGGTGGTCACCGGGAGAACGTACAAACTACGTACAGACAGCACCTGTAGTCAGGATCGAACCCGGGTCTGTGGTGCTGCAAGGCAGCAACTCTACCACTGCGCCACCATGCTGCCCTTAGAAAGAAAAAATGTTGCCTACCTACTGCTCAATCCCATTCTTAACACAGCTCACTCTCACACATCGTCTACCAGCCAAGACTACTGAGGTCTTCTTATATAGCTTCGGACACGCTTTAGGGTGAAACAATGAAAAGCAAACGATTGGGAACGAAGGCACAAGGAACTGCAGATGTCAAATTTTTTTTAAAGACAAGGTCCTGGAGTAACTCAGTGGGTCGGGCAGCATCTCTGAAGAACATGGATAGGCAACACTTCGGACCAGGACTCTTCTTCAGAATGATTGTAGTAAGGGGGGGAGAGAAAGCTGGCAGAGAGGTGTGGGGGGGGGGGGGGGGGGGAGTCTGTTATGTTAGGTGGATATAAGAGATGGGGGGGGTCAAAGTCTGACAAGTGATGGGTAGATTGGTAGAATTGAATTGAATTGAATTGAATAGATACAGGAGAGGGGAAGGGCAGATTGGCAGATGGGTGGACAAAGGCCAGAGATGGGGGAAAAAGACAAAAAGGTTGAGAGATATGGAGGGTAGATGCACAAAATATGAAGGCTGGGGAAGGGATATAGGTAGAAGGTAGACGGGGGAAGGGGAAAGGGTCGCTGTTGCTTAGTTTTCTAAAAGCGGAAAATTCAAACGGCAAATGGAACTTGCTCCCTGCTGGCGTACTGAGTAAAGGAAGCATCCATTGCAAACCGCTCGTAAAACCAAGTAACCATAATGACAGCAGGAACTGTGGCAGCAGTTATAAACAGCCATCTAAAATATTTGATTTATCATTATTTTCTCCATTTTGAAAGTTGTTCACCATGATTATGAGCCTTAAAGGAAAACACATATTGATTTGCAATAGAGATGTTAATACTTAAATTCCAGCCTTGAAACACTGAAGATGTTTGTAGGTGAAGAACAATTTAACGACAAGCTGGTATTTGTACCGACTTTAAATAGTTAAATTCCTCTCAAGATTAGTAACTGATCAGGAACCCCCATCTAAGTGTTATCTGGCTTGAAATACATTTCTAGCACAGCCTGAGTTTAAAAGAACAAAGTATTCCACAGTTCCTTCTCTTTCCCAGCAGAAATAGACTTTCTATTCCGCAAATTGCTAAGTAAATCTACAGTTTTAAAAAATCCAATAATTTGAAAATTGCCAACATAAACAGTACATCAAAATGGGAATTCAAAAATTAAATTCAGATATACTGAACAGAATGTCCTTTTGATTAAAAAAAAAACTTCATTGTGGCTTATACTAATTACAGTGGTAAAAGAAAGTCTTAAGCCTCACATGCCACAGACCAATGTAAAGAGACACACTGTTCCTAACTGATCATTTTCTCTGAGGATTATGCTGTAAGAAATTCTGGATGGAAGGGAAAAACCCCCACCACAGCTGTGTGGGCCCAATCTCTGCTTGCACCATTGATGTATTTCAGATCATAGTCACCCCTATCGAAGATTTTACTTCCTAATCCAACTCGTCGTCTCCAAATGCAGATTACTATTCATCAATGGATTTTTTCCATGTTCTCACCTGCACATCAACCTTGACGTGTAACGCCAACGACAATACACGTCGCACACTTCCATCCATTTGATTTTAGAGATACAGCGCGGAAACAGCCCCCCCCCCCCCGCCCGAGTCCGCACCAACCAGCGATCACCCTGTTACAGAGGGTCAATTAACCTACCAACCCTCACGGCTGTAGGATGTGGAGACCGGAACACCCTGGAGGAAACCCACACGGTCACAGGGAGAACCTGCAAACTCCACACACACACAGACGGCACCCGAGGTCAGGATGGAACCCAGGTTTCTGGCGCTGTGAGGCAGCAGCTCTACCCAACAGAAGGCAGTGGAGGCCAATTCACTTAATGTTTTCAAGAGAGAGTCAGATTTAGCTCTTGGGGCTAATGGAATCTAGGGATATCGGGGGGGAAAAGCAGGAACAGGGTACTGATTTTAGATGATCAGCCATGATCATATTGAATGGCGGTGCTGGCTCGAAGGGACGAATGGCCTACTCCTGCACCTCTTTTCTATGTTTCTATGTACACTAACACTATCCTACACACGAGGGACCAAAAAGTCAATTAACCTACAAACCTGAGTGTTGGAGGAAACCGAAGCACACGGAAAAAAACAATGCCCCAAATTCACAACTTGCCAGTCTGACAGTGCAGAGACAGTCACAAGCCCATCATTGTGTTTCCAAGAGTTACAATTCCTGCCATCAAAGACCAGGAAGACGGAGGCAAGCGCAAATTCTGATTATTCTCATGCTGATCCCACTTTACCTCATTATTATTATTAAATCATCTAAAACATTAGCGATGCAGCGGCGCTGGTTTCCGACAGGCAAACCTAGCTTCCACAATCCTAACTTGTAAAAATAGCCTCCACCCTAATATCTTTTAACTTCCATCTCCAATAACACTGCCTGCCTTTACCAAGAACTAATTCTGGTCATTGCTGGAACTATAATCGACACCTCAGATCTACACAGATTTTTCCCTTTTCTTTCCTTACAGTTCTCACAAAACCATGTCTTAGACCATGACTTCCTTTCTAATTTCCCCGTTCCCAACATAATCTTTACAGAACTCTTTCGATGGCTGCATTTGAAGTGCCTTGGGACAGTTGTTGCAACAAAGTACTGCTTGATAAATGTATACCATTATCAGCTTTTTAACAATAATAATATTCCACGTCGCCAATTGTCTCTGACAAGTAAGCAGAAATTGCTAATTACTGTGCTTTATTTGGTATGCAAAGATCAGCCAAGGCTTTTAGAGTCCAGAACTGAGCTGGGCACACACACAATTATAGCCCAGAGACCAACCATAAAACTCAGCTTCTGCAATAAACATTCCAAGGCAATTCGGAGATAGGTGTGAGTAAATTGTGAAGACTGCTGGGCAGGGAGAAATAGGAAAGGGTGACTGACTGAATTGGTTGAAAAGATGGGCAAAAACGGCCACGTTCTAGATCCAAATTGTACTCGATACATTATCAGATCCACACTTGGAGACAGAACGTCACGTCTTTCAACACAAATACAAAGATTGTGTTGCAAATTCTTCAATGGTGTTTTTTATTGTCACGTGTTCAAAGTGCAAAAGCACAGTGGAATTATTTCCTTACAAACAGTCCAGTAGAGTATTGTCATACTCAAGCACATCCCCGATTAGCAAGGGTAGAGAAATTGTCTACTGATCCTGCATACAATAGGCCCATGGTGTGCCACCATTTTCAAAGTCTAGTCTGCACTCTCATGTTAAGGTCCTGTCCCACTTTCACGACTTAATTCACGACCTCTGCCGAGTTTGCCCTTAACTCATACTCGCAGCATGGTTGTCACGAGGTCGTAGGAGGTTGTAGGTCGGTCGTGATGCTAGTCGTATGTACTCGTGGCATCAAGTAGGTCGGGGCGTTTTTCTAGCCTGATGAAAATTGTCCACGAGTAAAAAAGGTGGTGTATTAGGTTGTGAAAGTGGGACAGGCCCTTTATGTGCAGTGCCCAGTGCAGGCGAGCCCCAGGCTGCTGCGGGCCTCCAGCCGGCGCCTTCCTTGGACGTCTGGATCGACCAGCAAGCCGACGTCCCTCACCTCGCCCGTCCACCTTTGTTCCCCTGGGGGTGTCTCCTGCAGCCGACCTTGAGGGTCAACCCCGGTTCCCTCTCCTCGTCCATCTTTACACCGATTAATTCAGCCTAAAATGCACAGCAGTACTAAAGCTCACTCCAAATTGCAACACATGCACAGAAATGTAATACATCCACACTAAGAGGATTTAGTTAGAGCAGTTGCTTCAGGAGAAAGACAACCAGCTTAGATGACAACTGCTCAGTATTAAACTACATTCCTAGCTTGAAGTGATCCCCAGCACAGCCATTCATTTGAAACAAAGGAGAGTTCTATCCTGTAAAACAAGCAACAGAACAGCACGAGATTAAATTGAGTTCATCCACAAGGATGTTTTAGTTTAATTAAATCACCTTAGTCCCCTTTTAAAAAAATAATAATAATTTACGGACTTGGGTTCCACCTGTCCCCTCAGCTATTCGTTCACCTATAACTGCTCTCGAGAAAACAGAGGCACACTCACCTTCTTGAACCATGGTGCAATCAAGGTGCTCCACATTGTCATACATCACAAAAACAGGCCCTTCAACTATGCTGACCAAGATGCCCCATCTACACTAGTCCCACCTGCCTGCATCTGGCCCATATCCCTCTAAACCATTCCTATCCATGTACCTGCCCACATTTCCTTTAAATTATAGTACCTGCCTCAACTACCTCCTCTGGCAGCTCATTCCATGTACCCACCACCCACTGTGTGAAAGAATTGCCCCTCAAGTTCCCATTAAATCTTTTCCTTCTCACCATAAACCTATGTTCCCTGTTTCTTTATTTCCCAACTCTGGGTAAAAGACTTCATAATTTCTATTCACCTCATAAATGTACAGGCCTCTATAAGATCACTCCTCAGCCTCCTGTACTCCAAGGAATAAAGTCCTAGCTAACTTAATCTTTCCATTATTACAAATATAGGGTGCAAAAGTACCTTAAAAAAAAACTGAGGTCAGGTAAGGGGGGATGAAAGTTGGAGAGTTGGTATGTCCCATTTGCGTGATGCTTACAAAAACTATTTGTTTTTCTCTTTTCCCTCTTTCTCTTTCTTCTTCTTTTCTAGGGTCTATTTCTTAACTCTTTTTCTTTTGTTTTTAATTTCGTTCTTATAGGGTCTTCGTTCTTTCTTGTTGTCACGTTTTTTACACTTTCACCTTTTCCTTCACTTTCTTCTTTCTCTCAAGCTCATCCTTTCCCTTTATTAGTGTAAAAACAAACGGAGTACATTAATTGTAAGAAGATATATGTGACGAGTACTAATGTATGTGGTTGTAATGTAATGTACTTCTAATAAATAAAAAATAAAAAATAAAATAATAATAATTTAAAAAAAATAACTTAATCTTTCCCTATAGCTCAGACTGAAGTCCTGGCAACATCCTCATAAATCGTCTCTGCAGGAAGATCCAGATTGTTAATCCACCAGCACCAGTTGCTGTGGTACGGGGGCAGTGAATAGTTAGGCCAGTGGGTGGGTGCCGATCAAGCACTTTGCCCTGGATGACGTTAAGTGCGTGTTGCTAGAGCTGTAATGATCCAAAATAGTGGACAGTATTCCATCACAATCCTTCCGACGCGAGGTGATGATGAAAATGTTTTGAACAATCGGAGAGTTACTCTTGTAACTTGAGTATACGTTGAGTGGTCATGTTGCAGTTGTATAAGACATTGGTCAGACTGCATTTAGAGTATTGTGCTCAGTTCTGGGCACCATGTTACAGGAGAGATGTTGTCAAGCTGGAAAGGGTACAGAGAGGATTCATGAGGATGATGCCAGGACACGAGGGTCTGACCTATAGGGAGAGGTTGAGCGGGCTAGGACTCCATTCCTTGGAGCGCCAGAGACTTTTAGAGGTGCATAAAGTCATGAGAGGAATAGATCAGATAGACTTACAGAGTCTCTTGCCCAGAGTAGGGGAATTGAGAACCAGAGGACATAGGTTGAAGGTGAAGAGGGAAACATTTAATAGGGATCTGAGAGGTAACTTTTTCCACACAAGGGGTGGTGGGTGTATGAAACAAGCTACCAGAGGAGGTAGTTGAGGCAGGGACTATCGCAACATTTAAGAAGCAATTAGACTGGTGCATGGATAGGACAAGTTTGGAGTGACAGGAACAAAACGCAGGCAGGTGGGACTAGTGTAGATGAGACATGTTGGTGTGAGCAAGTTGGGCCGAAGGTCCTGTTTCCACACTGTATCAATCTGACTTTGCTAGGCGGCTGCTCCAGTCGAGTTTACGGCAAATGGTGACCGTCTCCCCCAGCTCCCAGGCTATTGATGGCGAGGACACAACAATGTACTGCCATTGAATGCCAAGGTTAGATGAGTATACTTTCCCTTGCTGAAATGATCATTGTCTGGCATGAAGTGCTAACGGTTACTGTCAACTCGTGCCTGACTGCCATCAAAGTCTTACCACGTGTAATCACCATCCAGGAGAATTGAATATCATTAAATCACAAAGAAATAGCTCCAATTTCTGATCTTGTGGAAGTGTGCATGCCTTTGAGACAGCTGAAGACTGAGCCAAGGGCCCTACCTTGAGAAATTCCTGCAATGTTAACGTGGACCCAAGATGATTGATCCTCAATAACCCGGAACATCTTTCTTCATGCTGGGCATGAATCCAGCCAGCAACAGGCCTTCTCCAATTCCCATTTAACCTCAATGTTACTGCAGCTCCTTCAAGTCTCTATTAATTACCTCAGTTGTTCAAGCTGGGAGCTCCTGAACACGACACAACATTAACCTATGAGCTATGGATTGTCTTTGGTTGCACTAAGGACTTCGCGCATTTTTGCATTGTATTTGTATTACTTATTGATTTTTTTGCTCATAATATTATTAACATGTATTGTGTTTACAGGCCTATTTTGCTGCAAGTGAGAAATTCATTGTTCCGTGTTGGTACATACGGCAATGAAACACTTTCCACAAGAGGGAAGCACAGTGGCACAGCAGGTAGAGCTGCTGCCTTGCAGCGCCAGAGACACTGGGTTTGATTCCGACCTCGGGTGCTATCTGTGTGGAGTTTGCCCATTCTCCCTGCGACCGCATGAATTTCCTATGGGTGCTCCGGTTTCCTCCCACATACTAAAAAGGAGCAAGTTTGTAGGTTAATTGGCCTTAGTAGATAGGGTGGATGAGAAAGTGAGCACTAGTGTGAATGGGTGATGGATAGTCGGTATGGACTCAGTGGGCCGAAAGGTCCTTTTCCGTGAGGTATCTCTAAATTAAACTAAATAAATGCTGGACTGTGTCTTGACCTCAGGGGTAGTTCCTTTCACCTCGCCTTTGGAATTCAGTACTGCTATCCATTTTGGACCAAGACAACACAATTTTCTGCAGCCGACAGGACCATGTGAAACCAAAATCCACATCTGTAGCCGTATTGATTGCAAGTAGGTGCCACTTGGTCACACTACTGACAATACCTTAGGTTAGTCCCGTCTTAAGAGTTCAAACATTGGAAGAAACTCGCTAGAATGCAGTTGTCTGACACTCTTTGGACTGGGTACACCTGGCCAAATATATATTTTTGTCACATACACACGCCAATGCTATACCTCAACTAGATCACCTTAGCTGGAGGCACAGCCAGCTCTAAAGCACAAACCATCAGTGTAAGCTTTGACTTATGAGGTATACTCAGCAATTTGAGTCAGACTGCAAACTCAAATGGCTAAAGATCAACTTCTTTGATGTGTGAGTACTTGGAAGAAGGCAGAAATAAATCACTCACTGAGCAATTCTGGTTGGAAACTGTGGCAAATGCTTCAAGATGTCTTTGGCACTCATTCATTAATAGGCTCCGACATCAGCAAGATCAGGATGTTCATGATTGTAGGTCTGCATTCCAGCTTCACCAAGGTTAACACTTCACTATCGAGTACATTTGATGCTGCTCTTCATAACCAAGGTCTTGGGGGCAGCAAGGAAGGGAGGGATGAGAGCTACTGGAGCCCCAGAGGTTACAAATTGTTGTGATATACAATTTAGCTGTTGATGATTGCCGACATCTCCTCAGCCTCTCATCACCTGCTACAAACTATCTCTGGCAGCTCTGGCCTTCGGGACATAGACAGCTTAGTCAGTAAAGATGACAATGATGGACAGTGAATTATTACTCCACCCAAAGTACATTTTGTTCTCTTGCTACTGCTAGCTCCTGCCACTGGTGCTTAACCCAGAGAAAGGGAGCTGGGTAATAATCAACGCTTCCTTGCCTACATCTGGCTCCCCCGAGGCGATGGGATTATATTAGGGCTGCAGTCAAAGGGCGAGACAGTGGTGCAGCGGAAGAGTTGCTGCCTTACAGCGTCAGAGACTTGGGTTCAATCCTGACGACTGTCTGTACGGAGCTTGTTCGTTCTCCCTCTGACTGTGTGGGTTTTCTCCGGGCGCTCTGGTTTCCTCCCACACTCCAAAGACGTACAGGTTTGTAGATTAATTGGCTTTTCAGTAAAATCTGTAAATTGTCCCTTGTGTGTAGCATAATGCTGGAGTATGGGATGATCGCTGGTCAGCGCTGACTCGGTGGACCGAAAGGCCTGGTTCCACGCTGTATCTCTAAAGTCTAAGGACACCTGTTGGGATCACTACATTCCATCTGTATAACTGCACCACCATCTATGGCGAGTCCTGTTTGATCTTTCCCAGGACACTCGTATTGTTTTACGAATGGGAAGGAGAATTAAAGTGTCCAGCAACCTGAAGATCTCCCGGTGGCTCAGCACTTCAACTCCCACTCCCATTCCGAATCTGACCTTTCTGTCCTGGGCCTCCTCCGTGGCCAGAGTGAGGACCACCGTAAATTGGAGGAGCAGCACCTCATATTTCGCTTGGGCAGTTTGCACCGCAGCGGTATGAACATTGACTTCTCTAATTTCAGGTAGTCCTTACTTTCTCCTCCCCTTCTCAGCTCTCCCTCAGCCCTCTGGCTCCACCTCTTCCTTTCTTCCTCCCGCCCCCGCCCCCCCCCCCCCCCCACCCTCATAGCAGTCTGAAGAAGGGTTTCGACCCGAAACGTTGCCTATTTCCTTCGCTCCATGGATACTGCCTCACCCGCTGAGTTTCTCCACCATTTTTGTCTACCTTTGTCAACCTGAAGATCAGATTTGTTCACGCGGGCTGAGCGAAGGTGTTCCGCTAAACGATCGCCCAGTCTGCGTTTGGTCTTGCCGACCTTCGGGGATAGGGCCAGTGAATGCCTGGAACAGGGATTGGTCAACGAACCCTACAAAGAGGCAGACCTAGCTGGGGCCCATGCGGGTGCCCATAGATACACCTTGGACTTGGAGGAAGTGGGAGGAGTGAAAGGAGATGTTGTTGAGGGTGAGGACCAGCTCCGCTAGGCGGAGTAGAGTGTTAGTAGAGGGAAATTGGATGGTTCTGCGGTCGAGGAAGAAACACAGGGCTTTAAGGCCTTCCTGGTGGGGGATGGAGGTGTAGAGTGACTGAACGTCCATCGGAAAGATGAGGGAGTGGGGGGCTCGGAAAGCTTAAGTCATCAAAGATGACTCGGAAAGCGGAAGTCATCAAAGAGTCTATTTACCCGAACTCTATCTCCGTTACATTGATGACTGCATCGGTGCTACCTCCTGCATCCATGCAAACTCATGGACTTCATCAACTTTACCAATTTTCATCCTGCACTCAAATTTACTTGAACCATCTCCAACATCTCCTTCCCCTTTCTTGATCTGTCTCCATCACAACAGACTATTGACTGACATCTATTACAAACCCACTGACTCCCACAACTATCTCGACTGCACTTCTTCCCATCCTGCTTCCTGCAAAGTCTCTTATCCCCATCTTCCAATTCCCCTGTCTACGCCGCATCTGCACCCTCTACCATCATAGATGAGGACCTCACTCGTGTCTCCTCGGTACCCCGCAGCTGCGCCCTTGCTCCCCCTCCCCCTAGTTGCAACAGAGACAGAGTCCCCCTAGTCCTTACCTTCCACCCCATCAACCGTCGCATACAACACATAATCCTCTGAACGAAATGTCCGCCAACTCCAACGTGATCCCACCACTAGCCACATTTTCCCACCTCAACCCCTTTCCGCCTTCTGCAGAGACCGTTCCCTCCGCAACTCCCTGGTTCACTCATCCCTTCCCCATGCAAACCACCCCCTCCCCAGGTACCTTCCCCTGCAACTGCAGAAGATGCAACACCTGTCGCTATACCTCCTCCCTCGACTGTCCAGGGACCCGACAGTCCTTTCAGGTCAGGCAGAGGTTCACTTGCACCTCCTCCAACCTCATCTACTGTATCCGTTGTTCAGGATGTGGACTCATACATCGGCGAGACCAAACGCAGACTGGGCGATGGTTTTGCGGAACACCTTCGCTCAGCCCGCCTGAACCAACCTGATCTCCCGGTTGCTGGACACTTTAATTTAACACCTCCATTGTCAGAGTGAGGCTAAACGCAAATTGGAGGAACAGCATCTCATATTTCGCTTGGGCAGCTTACAGCCCAGTGGTATGAATATTGATTTCTCTCACTTCAAGTAGCCCCGGCATTCCCTCGCTCTCTATCCCTCCCCCACCAAAGTCTCACTAGCTTCTCATTTTCACCACACAAACAGCT
Organism: Malacoraja senta; assembly: GCA_038087875.1. Taxonomy (NCBI): domain Eukaryota; kingdom Metazoa; phylum Chordata; class Chondrichthyes; order Rajiformes; family Rajidae; genus Malacoraja; species Malacoraja senta. The sequence goes on from CM075987.1 coordinate 5,244,934, forward strand.
TACAATGGCCTGTTCCTTTATGATCATTACTTTTTTGCATATCTTTCATTCATTGTTCTTTATCTCTCCACATCACCGTCTATATCCCTGAAGAAGGGTCTCGACCCGAAACGTCACCCATTCCTTCTCTCCAAAGATGCTGCTTGTCCCACTGAGTTACTCCAGCTTTTTGTGTCTATCTTAGAATGGTACAGCACAGGGACAGGCCCTTGGTCCCACAATGTCTATGCAGATATATGGTGCCAAGGCCAATCCTCAGCTCCCTGCAATTAATCCACATCCCTCCATCCCCGCAAGTCTCTTCAATGCCAGTCATATCTGCCTCGACCACCACCCCCAGCTGCACGTTTACAGTCATTCATCATCCTCTGTGTAAATAACTTGCCCTGCACATTTCCAAAATACTGTTTTACATACGATTCAGTAAAATCATACTATACAGTAGCACAATCATACATCAGTTAAAAAATGCAATGATTGAATAGATTTCTTCCGAGGCAGTACACAAAGAATGCCACGTTCCCGGCACCGTCTTGTCTGTGGAAGAAAACTCCTCATTTTGTGACATCCCGTGATGTCAGTGAAGAGGAATCTGCAGAGATGACAGGGCTGGGTCATGCCTGCCGCATAGGTCAAAAAATGGGTGGATCATCCAGTTTTATTCTTGCTCCTTGGAAACGGGAAACTTCCCCTGCACATTCCTAAGGGCAACTAAGAGTCACGCCTATTGCTGTGCAGCTGCAGTCAGAGACAGAATGGATCAAACAGCAAATGTAGATGTTCTTCCTTGCAGAATAAAAACACTGAAAAAAAAAGAAAACTTACCATTTTTTAATAAATTCACCGTTAGTCACTATTTTTTATTCCAGATCATTTATTTTGGGCGGCACTGTGTCTGCTGCCTCACAGCACCTGTGATCCTCAGGTGCTGTCTGTATGGAGTTTGCATGTTCTTCCTTTGTCCATGTGGGTTTTCTCCTGGAGCTCTAGTTTTCTGCCAACATGCAGATTTGTAGGTTAATTGGCTTCTGTTAATTGTGTGGGGTGCAAAAGTGGGATAATGTAGAACTAGTGTGAATGGATGATCGACGGTCAATGAGGACTCAGTGGGCCGATGGGCCTGTTTCCACGCTGTATCTCCAAACTAAACATATTCACTCCTCTTTGGCTTGAGTTGGGCGTGCAGCAATCTGCTTGTCTTTTCCCACGTCTTATTACTCAAATGATGAGACTCAACATTTCCTAATTCTTTCCTTTTTGCTGTAGTAATTATGAAAAATAAATTGTTGAATCAAAGACCAAGTCCTTAAGTTTATTTCCATTTAAGTCAATTGAGAATAAAAGCAGAGATCACGTCTCTCGGAGCGGCTAACTTACAACATACATGTGGTATTAAATACTCCAGGCAAGAGTTAACCTCAACGTAGAATCTAAGTGGACATTCGGGAGATAAATACAGAAAATTCTGGAAACATTCAGCATCCACAGTCGTTCAAAGTTTTCAACCTGAAACGTTAATAGCCCTGTCCCAAGTTACGAGTTCATTCCAAGAGCTCTCCCGAGTTTAAAAAAAAATCAAACTCGTGGTAAGCATGGAGAATGAATGTAGCGGGTACGTCGGAGCTCGGGGACGTCTCTTAGCGGCTCGTAACGCTAACGGCAGGTACTCGGGAAGACTCGCTAACGGCAGGTAAGCACGAGAAGACTCGTGAAGATTTTTCAACACGTTGAAAAATGTCCACGAGAGCCCCGAGTACCGACGAGCGGCCATCACCGTAAATCTCCGAGTTCGAATCAGGGCAAACTCTTGGAATGAACTCGTACCGTGGGACAGGGCTTTAACCCACTTTCTGCAGACGTTTCCTGACCAGCTAAGCGTTTCCAGTGTTTTGTGTATTTACTACAGACCTGCTGTTTTCGTTTTAATTTTCATTGACTTGTAGTAATCTCCTTAATGGCATAAATTCCAATTAAAATCGCGTAGCTGGAAAAACTAAATGCTACTTATATATAGAATGATGCAGTACAGAAAGCGATCAGTTAGGCCATCTAGCTCCTTGAAAGAACTATCCAATTAATCTCACTCCTTTCATTTTTTCCCCTCCCAAGTACCTTTTCACATCTCTTTCAAAAGTTATTACTTAATCTGCTTCCACCGTCCTTTCAAATAGTGCTTGCCTCATCAAACAAATTTCCTCCTGTAGCTACTGGTTTCGTGGCCAAATATATTAAGACGCACCCACTGGTTACTCTATAAAACAGTTCATAATTTTGAACATCTTTTACACATTTGATCTCATTGTTCTCTATTCCAAGTGGAACAATCCCCGTTTCCCCAATGTCTCCACATAGCCAAAGTAATTTATTACTGCTATCTCCTATACAATCTCCGATGCACGTTCTTTGCGGAAGTGTAGTGCCCACAATTGGCCTTAATATTCCAGCTGAGGCCTTACAATGTTTCACAAATGTTCAACGCAACTTCATTGCTTTTTTTAAAATACTTCTATTTATAACCCACGGACCTGACAAGCATTGCGAATCACCTACTAAACCGGTTCTGCCACCTTTAATGGCTTGTGCACAAACACACCCAGGTTTTGCCCATTTTAATCAAACTGTACGTGTTTATAATGCTTTCATTCTTTTTTTTTTAAGCCAAACTGCAAAATAATGCAATTATCTGCATTAAAATTCATCTGCCTTGTGTCTGGCCACTCCGTAACTACCTCATTAAAGCCCTTGCTTTCTACATTTCTCAATATAGTAAAACTCTGGTGATCTGTCACCCATGGGACATTAAACACAAAGTGCTGAAGTAACTCAGCGGGTCAGGCAGCATCTCAGGTGAAAAAGGATAGGTGACGTCTCGGGTTGGGACCATTCTTCCAGAGAAGTCTTCCAGTCTGAAGGGTCCTGACCCAAATCGTCAGTCATTCCTTTTCTCTAGAGATGCTGCCTGACCCGCTGAGTTACTCCAGCACTTTGTGTCTATCTTCAGTAAAACCAGCATCTGTGGATCCTTTCTACACACCCTTGAGACATTGGATTAGCAGATTTTCTGAACTATTGAATAATACTCATTAATATCCGAGCAAACATCTTTAACATGTACAATAAATTTGCCAGTGAAACTTTCGAGTTTAAACTGAATGGGAAGTATACAAGCACTCCAGTCCCCAGCTCCAGCCACAGGCCTATCCACGTTCCTGACCCAATGCCCTGAATCCAAACCTTTCCAGTTGAACACCAGTCCCACAGTTCAAATTCCAACACGCCCACACAACCAGCTTGTGGTCTGGACTACAGCTCAGATTACAGATGAACGAATGAGCCAGATGCCAGAACGATCGGGATTTCCCAAAACAATCAGATGCTGTAATATAATCAGAGTTTCATTACATTATGAAGATCCATCCCAGGAAACACAAATATACATTCCTGTCAGCTTCCAAAAAAACAAATGTCCGTCTGCTGAGCCTGAAACTCAGTTTCCCTTTTCCCGGACTCTTAGTTAAGGTCTCAACCCAAAACGTCACCTTTTCCTTTTCTCTGGAGATGCTGCCTGACCCGCTGAGTTACTTCAGCATTTTGTGGCTATCTTCGGTGTAAACCAGCATCTGCAGTTCCTTCCTATACAAATATTAGTGGCAAAGCTTTCTATCCCACTATCAATTTAGTATCCACTCTGACATTGCCCCTTGAATGTTACTATCAAGTCTATGCAGTTATAGTCATGTAGCACAGAAACAGGCTTTTGCACCCAAATCCTTCATGGCGACCAAGATGTCTATCCAATTCCATTTGGCCCATACCCCTTTAAACCTTTACTATCCATCTTCCTGGCCGTGTACCTGTCTCTACAGCTTCCTCTTGCAGCTCATTCCATATGCCCACTATGTGAAAAAGTTGCCCCTCAGATCTCTTAAATCTTTCCCCTCTCACCTTAAACCCTTGTCCTCTATTTTTAGTCTCCACTAGCCTGATAGATGTTTGCACTTATCCAACTTAAGTATGCCCCTCATGGTTTTATATAGTTCTAAGATCACACCTCTTGTGTTACTTTACTGAATGTCTTTGGAGTTCATATACCTTACAACAACACGATTTTCATCAATTTTCTTCATTACTTTGAAGAACTCAATCAAGCCAGATGACCAAGATTAGCCTTCTATAAATCAATACAGATTTTAATTTATCACCCTATATTTTTGAATATAATAATTAAATTTGTCCCTGGAGGTTTCTCCATCAAATGTTCAGCTGCTTGACCTATATTCCCAGTTTAATGCTTTGCCAATTTATCGAACTAGAGTTTTATTTCAACCATTCCTCCTGCATTAATCACCACAATACCAATAATTACAACTCCATCACCCCCACCCACAACACACTTAATTCACCATTAATAACTGTCATGGGAGTTAGCTGCACAAAGCAGAGATGTGGGCAGCAGGGTGGCAGAGTTGCTGCCTTACAGTGTCAGAGACCCGGGTTCGATCCTGACTTCAGGGGGTTGTCTGTACGGAGTTTGTACGTTCACCTCGTGACCGCATGGTATTTCTCCGGGAGCTCCGGTTTCCTCCCACACTCCAAAGAAGTACAGGTTTGTAAGTTAATGGACTTGGTATAATGGTAAATTGTCCTAGTATGTAGGATAGTGTTAGTGTACAGGGATCGCTGATCGCCGATCGCCGCAGACTCGATGGGCCGAAGGGCCTGTTTCTGTGCTGTACCTCACAGTGGGAACGTTGATTCCGCTGTGTGGGGATGTTTATGTTAAACTCTATCGTGTGTTGTGTTCTTTTTTATTCGTATGGCTGTATGGTAACTCAAATCACACTGTACCAATTGGTGCACGTGACAATAAATGTAACTTGAACTTGAACCTATGTGGACGAACTGAGGGTTTTAGAAGGAGGACGAGATCCACGAGAGCGGAGGTACAGTCTTGTTTTCATATCACCACAGGTGATGGTTTCAGCAGAAACTGCTTTAAAGAAGGGAAAACTAAACCTTGGTACTCTATGGTACAATTATACTTTGTTGTAATGGCAAGGTTGAGATTGGAATCTTCAGCTTATGTTCAAATCTAACTCAGAGGCTTAAAACAATCAGGTTCAAGTAGACACAGTGGCTAGAGAATGGTAGATGCAGATCCTATGACAATGCCTTTGATCAGCCCATTGATCAACTAGGTAAAAGTCCACCTAGGCATCTGGGACCTTCAGGTTGACAACCATTTCAATTCCCCTTCCCATACTGACCTTTCTGACCTCGGCCTCCTCCTTTGCCTGAGTGAGGCCACATGCAAATTGAAGGAACAGCACCTCATATTTCACTTGGTCAGCTTACAACCCAGTGGTATGAACATTGAATTTTCCAATTTTAAATAACTTCATCTTACACTTCCCTCTCCTCTCCCTCCTTGCACCCTTACTCCACCCGAGTGGTTTTACCAGTTCCACAGTTCTCCACATTGGTTTTCTTCTCACACCTTCCCTAGCCAACAATGGACTTACGAGGCCTGAATTCATTTGTGGCTGGTCCTGGTCTTTTCTCATCTCCAGCTCATCAGCTCTTCAAGTCCCCCCCTCCCCCACCCCCCACTTTCAGTCTGAAGAAGGGCCTCGTCATGAAACATCCCCAGTCTTTTTTCTCCAGATATGCTGCCTGACCCACTGCGTTACTCCAGCACTTGTTTATCTTATGTGGAGCAATTGCCTCTCAGGTTCCTATTAAATCTTTCCACTCTCACTTTAAACCTATGTCCCATGGTTCTTGATTCCCTTACTCTGGGTCAGTCATCTTGGCTCTCCATGATGAGAACAGAGTCGTTTTAACAGTGGAGAGATAACTTGAATGCCATCTGGTATATTGTTAAATAAGACACATTTAAGCCTGTACACCTCAAATTTTGGACAGCACAGGTGGAGGTTATGTTGGGGGAGCAGTCAGCATGGGATGACAATAAACGTTTGCAAGTGACCAAAGGTAGAACAGCTGTAGAAACGTCAGGAGAAATGAAGGATCAAAGACTGGGAAGTCAACAGCTTCAGAGCACAATTCAAAATAACTTGGGGAAAGATTATTTTGTACCCAACGGAGCGGGGTGTAAAAGGAAACGAGTTGGAAGCGGTGGTGAGGGGTTGCAAGGATGCAGTTAGGACATGATGATGATCTGTCTCATCTAGCATCCGAATGAAAAGGCCACAGGTCGGGAAAGGTTGAGGGAATGCCCATTGGCATAGCCCAGAATATACAGAGGGGAAATTAAAAACTGAGGGGAAAGAAAGGAGGCTGAAAGTATGAGAGGTGCAGAAACATCGGAGGAACCTCATTGACCTGCGTTAAATGACTGTATTCAAAACGGAATACCGTTATGTCGCAATGTTTTCTTGGACATTACATAAGAGGATTTTGAAAATTAATCTGATTAACCTGTAATGGGTCACAGGCAGAATCTTCACAAACGGCAAACAGTACAGTATATGTATAATGTATAATGGTTTCAATGTTCCCATCATAATCCATGAAAGAATCCCCACGTCAGAAGCAGATAAAATAACTGTAATTTAAAAGAGTTGGCGCACATCAAACTTGGAAGCAAAGCTAAAACAGCTCATAAACATTGCCTAGTGTTCGAGCAAATTATAGCCTTGTAGTTCATTCTACCAATATCCAATATGGTGAAGGTAAATACACAAACTGATTAAAGAAAAACAAAACCTCTCGTTAACAAATCTGAGGATTATTCCTATTTTCTTGGGGTTTTCTAAGTATTAACTTCCAATAATATTTTCAACAGAAAACATTTTTGCTGCACAAAGTTTCTTTCTAATTTACAAATTAGATATAGGGGGAGAAATGTCTGTTCCATTGTTTGTTGGATTTGGAACTGGGAAAAAAAGCTGAAGGAGCCAAGAGATATTGAACAGCATAATACTGTGAAAACTAATTAAAATCGCATCCAATGATCTTGACAAATCTATAGAAGTAGTAGTTGAGGCAGGTACAATAACAACATTTAAAAGACTTTTGGACAGATACATGGATGGGAAAGGTTTAGAGGGATATGGGTCAAATGCTGGCAAAGGGGATTGGTTTAAATGGGCACTTTGGTCGGCATGGATCAGTTGGGTTGTTGACCCCATTTCCATGCTGTGTAACATAAGCACTTCTCACACTAAGCCAATTTACACCGAACCAAAATCAAAACCTCTGCAAATCTTGCCTTTACCAGCAATAAGAGCACCCGAACAAATACAAACTATAGGAATTTGAAACGGCACAAAGAACTTTGTGAAGAAATATGGATAGGATAGGTTTAGAGCGATATGGGCCGAACATGGGCAGGTGGGACTAGTGTAGATGGGACATATTGGTTGGCGTGGGCAAGTTGGGCTGAAGAGCCTGTTTCCCCGCTGTATGACTCTATGTCTCCATGACTCTAACTGAAGTGTTCACTGAAGCCAACAAAAAGAGGAGTATTACACTCAACATCGCCAACGTCCTCTACGTATCTGCTCCCTCTGTACAGCACGACCATCTAACAGTGAGGATCTCCAAATGATGGGTTGTGGTGACCGACAGGCCAGCCATACTGTAGAGCCTTAAAATGACCCCTTCATTTTTGGGTGAGATTCTTGTACACTGCGTTTTTGGGGTGGAATGGAAGATGGAGTGAAGGTGTGCAGTTGAAGTAAATGTACTCTACAAGAAAATGCTATTACATTCACTAAGGGAGATTGGAAGATTTCAAAACATGATAAAAGTGCTTACTACTTCGTAACTGGCAGGTGCCCGATATCGTGAAGCGACCACTCCAACGCCCGTAATTGGATCCATGGACAAATCAGGCAAAGCTTCAGACAGATCCCATATTTCAGGCATCATTGAGCGACTCTGGGGGGGATAAGAAAAGTAAATTAATGTAATCTTTAATAAGTTTGAACTACCAAATATCACTTGCTCAGTAATACAAGGTATAAAGCACTAACCACAGAATATCATCGACGCCTAATCACTGGGTTTCAGTATAAATCTCGAGACAGCTATGCGGAGATCTAACGTATAGAACAATGATCCATGATTCAAAAGATTGAAGTTTTCCTGAGTATCGCAGTTGGCTAAACATTGAATACAGTTTAGAGACAAAAAGCTGGTGTAACTCAGCGGATCAGGCAGCATCTCTGGAGAAAAGGAATAGGTGATGTTTCTGGTCGAGATCCTTCTTCAGTCTGAAGTAGGGTCTCGCCCAAAAACGTCACCTATTCCTTTTCTCCAGGGATGCTGTCTGACCCGCTGAGTTACTCCACTATCTTTGGTTTAAACCAGCATCTGCAGTTCCTTCCTACACATTGAATACAGTTTCATTGGTCTAGGAGCTTCATGTTACAAGTTCATTAATTAATGCATTTGGTCACAGCTAAATAAAAGCATTAGAACATAGAACAGTACAGCACAACAACAGGCACTTCAGCCCACAATATCTGTGCCCAACAAGATGCAAATACCATTCCTTGCCTACCAAAATGTCTCTTAAATGCCACCGTTGCATCTGCCTCAACCACCACCCCTTGGCAGTGCTTTCCAGGCACTCACCACCCTCTGTGTAAAAAAAGTTGCACCGCACTTCTGCTTTAAACATTGCCCCTCTTACTTTAAAGCAATGCCCTCTAGTATTTGATTTTTGCAACCTGAAAAAAAGATTCTACTTGTCGAATTATACTCACATAATTTTATATACCTCTATCAGGTGTCACCCCGCATCCTCCGACCTTCCAGAGAAAACAATCCAAGTCTGCCCAACCTCTCCCTGTGGCTAATACCCCCTATTCAGGCATTATTCTGGTAAACCTCCCCTGCGTCATTTCCAAGGCCTCCACATCCTTCCTGCAATGGGGTGATATCCATGGGTGATAGGGCATTGGCAACATGTCACACGGCCATTTTCCTCAAACACATCTTCCAAGTAGACACGGTGGCGCAGCGGTAGAGTTACTACCTTCCAGCGCCAGTGACCCGAGTCGATCACAACTACGGGTGCTCTCTCTACAGAGTTTGTACGTTCTCTCTTGAGACCTGCGTGGGTTTTCCCCTGGTCCTCCGGTTTCCTCCCACACCCCAAAGGCGTACAGGTTTGGAGGTGAATTGGCTTCGGTAATGAAAAAAATGTAAATTCTTGAAACATATAAGATTGTTAAGGGTTTGGACACGCTAGAGGCAGGAAACATGTTCCCGATGTTGGGGGAGTCCAGAACCAGGGGCCACAGTTTAAGAATAAGGAGTAAGCCATTTAGAACGGAGACGAGGAAACACTGTTTCTCACAGAGTGGTGAGTCTGTGGAATTCTCTGCTTCAGTAGGCGGTGGAGGCAGGTTCTCTGGATGCTTTCAAGAGAGAGCTGGATAGGGCTCTTAAAAATAGCAGAGTCAGGGGATATGGGGAGAAGGCAGGAACGGGGTACTGATTGGGGATGATCAGCCATGATCACATTGAATGGCGGTGCTGGCTCGAAGGGCCGAATGGCCTTCTCCTGCACCTATTGTCTATTGTCTATTCTCCCTAGCATGTAGTGTGTGCTTGCGTAATGGGGATCGCTGGTCGGCACGGGCTCGGGGGGCCGAAGGTCCTGTTTCCGCACTGTATCTTTGAACTAAACCAAGTACATTTTTTAAACTATTGGTGAGAGGGAGTGTTGTATTTGTTTAAAAATATAAAATGATCCAAAATAAATGTACAAAAAGACAATAGCGATAAAGGATATAGGAAGAGGAGAGGACAATGAAACTTAACTAAAGTTTTCCAACTCATATTGTTGCCGTGTTTGGTTGCAAAGTGTCCACAGATGACTCAAACAAGCCCTAACATTCTCCTGAGATTCACCATAAAAACAAATATCACTTAGCAGAAAAAAAACACACATTATAACAAGTCCCATCAGAATATGACATTTAGCCATAACATATTATTGGCTTTTCAGTTTTAATAAAAAGGAATCAATATAGTCACAACATATTTGCCAGGCAATTCAATAAACTGAAACTTAAACCAAAAAAATGGGACACTTATGTTAGCAGAACAGAGGACCATACCTGCACAGTAATCCAAGTCACTAGTTATACACAGCAGAGGGATCAATGACACAACATCTAAAGTAATTCCTTTCAAGCACATTTAATCAACAATATTTTTAAGACACACTGTTAACTAAAATCATTTTAATCGTTGGTTGGTAAAAAAAGCCACAGAATTGATCTCATATCAACCTGGACATGATAAAGAGGTCACTGCGTTAACTATCAGCAGCAAAGCATCACTCATTGTTGATTTTCTGACTGGGTCATGGCCTGGTGCGGCATTTCAACACACAGGAAAGCAAGAGGCTGCAGAGAGTGGTACACCCAGCCATGTCCATCTCGGTCACTGCCCTCCCTCATCATCAAAGCATCTCCATGAGGTGGTGCCTCAAGAAGGCAGCACCTATCATCCGGACAGTGCCCTCTTGTCACTGTTCTCATCGAGCAGGACTAAGTACGGGTGTCAGGGTTATGGGGAGATAGATCAGCCATGATTGAATGGCGGAGTAGACTTGATGGGCCGAATGGTCTAATTCTGCTCCTATCACTTATGACGTAGAGATGCCTGTACACCACCAAGACAAGGAACAGCTATCAGGTTCCTACATCTATCAGGTTCTTGAATCACTCCGCACAACTCCAATCCTACCCTGACTACAGAGTGCAATGATCCACCTCTTCCACTAGCGTGGGCCTTTCTTGCTAATTGTGTTTACACTAATGTCTTGTTATTTTGCACTAAAATCTTATTTTGTTTTTAGCTTAGAGATACAGCACAGAATCAGGCTCTTCGGCCAACCGCGGCCTAGCCGACACTAGCACCCAGAGGAAACCTACGCGGTCACGGGGACAATGTACAAACTCCGCACAGACAAGCGCGCATAATCAGGATTGAACCCGGGTCTCTGGCGCTGTAAGGCAGCAGTCTACCACTACACCACCATGTCACCATTCCTTTTACAATCTTGCAGAATTTTACATGTAATATATGTATGATTTATGTTTTTTGCGTGTTGTCTGAGTCTATGTGCCTGTGATTCTGCAACAAGCAAGATTTTCATTGTACATATGGCAACAAGTTTGGCTGCATTTTGTCCTAAGGAGCAAGCTTCTGGCATTAGTCACAACTGGAAGATTAGTATAGGCCATGTTAAAAAGTTCTGCATTTCACAAAGTAATTTTTATACATCGTATGATCAAAAGATCAAACAACTCAGACGTGACTCGGTACACTCTGGATAAATAATTGATTGATTGAAAGATATAGACTGGAAACAGGCCCTTCGGCCCACGGACTCCACACTGATCATCGATCACCCGGTCACACTAGTTCAATGCTATCCCACTTTAGCATCAACTTCCTGCACATGAGGGGCAAATTAGAGGCAAATTAACCCTAAAACCCACACGTGTTTAGGATGTGGGAGGAAACTGGAACACCTGGAGGAAACCCTGGGAGAACGTGCAAACTCCACACAGACAGCACCCGGGGTCAGGATCGAACCTGGGTCTCTGGCGCTGAGACAGCAGCTCCACCAGCTGCACCACTGTGCCATCCTACTTACACATTCCCTACAATAATAAATCTTAATGACCTCGTAAGTACATCTAGTTTGGGGTCGGGCGAGATAAATAACAGCATTTTTTTCTATCCAAACATCTATAAGACAACATTAAATTGATCTTTTCTCCCCCTGCATTCAATGTGAACCATGGTTAGTACTTCTAGATTTCTCCATCAATCCTGTAATAGGTCTCTATTTATACAATAGTGTCATCTCAACTGTAATGTTCATAAGTTATAGAAACAGAATTAGGCCATTCGACCCATCAAGTCTAATGTGCCATTCAATCATAGCTGATCTATCTTTCCCTCTCAACCCCATTCTCCTGCCTTCTCCCCATAACCCCCGACACCCATATTAATCAAGAATCTGTCAATCTCAACCTTGAAAATATCCATTGACTTGGCCTCACAGCCGTCTGTGGCCATGAATTCCACAGATTCACCGCGCTCGGACTAAAGAAATTGCTTCTCATCTCCTTTCTAACGGTACGTCCTTTTATTCTGAGACCATGACCTCTGGCCCTAGATTCCCCCACTAGTGGAAACATCCTCTCCACATCCACTCTATCCAGGCTTTTCACTACTCGATATTTTTCAATGAGGTTCCCCCTCATCCTTCAAAACGCCAGAAAATGTAGGTCCAGCCTACATGCTCATCAAATGCTCATCATATGTTAACCCATTCATTCCTGGAATCATTCTCGCAAACCTCCTCGGGACCCCTTCCAATGCCAGCACATCATTCCTCAGATATGGGCCCAAAACTGCTCACAATACTACATCTCACAACACAACACAATCTTCTAGAACAGGTACTGGGACTGAATGCTTGCATTTCTGATATACCTCATGTGGACCAAGATAACTTGGCACAAGCCTAGGTAAAGTGTGATTTGGATGTGAACTGCTTTATATTATGGTTCTAGTGAGGCAGAGAACAAAAGATACCACTGGAATTACTCAGTTCAGTCAGTGCAGTTTCATTTTGTACTTCAAATGACGCCTTGAACAGCATGGTGTATTGCCTCCGAAAGATTTTCTTTCTTTTTTAAGAATGAAAGAGGAACAGTGGATGAAAGATGACAAATATGCTAACTAAAAATGACTTGTCCTAGAGTCTAAATAAGTAATTGCCAGTTTGTCTCAGCACTTGGAAAGATAGTCCTTGGTGGTGTGCTGGAACCCCATTGATCTCCTCAGTACAGTCTTTAACACAGCGAGTCCTTTTTAAAGGACTTTTATTTAAATCAGTTCACAGACACTAGAATGAGTAGCTCTGTAATGGTGCCGGAAAATGCAAGATCATCAAAGAGCAAAAGGGCGGCATGGAGGCGCGGCGGTGGAGTTGCTGCCTCACAATGCCAGAGAAACCAGGTTCGATCGTGACCTTGGGTGCTGTCTGTGTGGAGTTTGCACGTTCTCCCTGTGACCGCATGGGTTTCCTCCGGGTGCTCCGGTTTCCTCCCACATTCCAAAGACGTGCAAATTTTTAGGTTGATTGGCTTCCATGAAAAAAAATGATACCTAGTGTGTAGGATAGTGCTAGTGTACAGATGATTGTTGGTCAGCGTGGACTCGGCAGGCCGAAGGGCGTATATCCGCGTATCCCCGCTGTATCTCTAATCTAAACTAAACTAAAGCCGTGCCAACCATTCATTACAATTACAAAACTACAAAATAAAGAATTGTTTACATTGAACTGAACAATTCCAATTGTACCTTTAACTCTCTGTAAAAGCAGTTCACAATCCAAATGACACTTCATCTCACTTTGTAACAAGCTAATTCAGTCCAGATGAGGTACATGCAAAAACAGTACAATCAAGGAACTGCAGATGCTGGTTTATTAAAAAAAAGACAGAAAGTGCTGGAACAACTCAGCAGGTCATGCAGCATCTCTGGAGAAAATGAAAAAATGACGTTTCAGATCGAGGCCCTTCTTCCAACTCCGTTTCAGGTTGGGACCCTTTTTCAGACTCTGAAGAACTGTCCCGATCCAAATCGTCTCCTTCTCCATGTTCTCAAGGAATGCTGCCTGACCAGCTGAGTTACTCCAGCACTTTGTGTCTTTTTATTTTTAGGTAAATGTGAAATGAAAGCATCCACATCCAATATCTCGGAGGATATTACAACATCCAGTTTACACTACTGTACAAATGGAGAAAGAAAGGCACAAGCCAACTTGAATAATAGTCACCGATTCGTCTGAAAAGAGACCGATGACACTGAATGCGTGGTTACACCGGATATACGTTTTCAAGACAATTAACAAACCTCGTGTTTAATGCCAAGAGGTATTGCTTTAATATGGGATGGAGAAAAGAGACATGAATTCTGAGGTATTGAAGAAGAGAGTTTGCACACATCTTCCTATATCTGAAACATATTTTAGCAGGACCAATACATTTTTACTTCGAAGGTAGACACAAAATGCTGGAGTAACTGAGCGGGACAGGCAGCATCACTGGAGAGAAGGAATGGGTGACGTTTTGGGTCGAGACCCTTCTTCAGACTTCATTATACAAGTCTTCCTTTAAAAGTCTATTCTATTTCATTCAACAATGATTAAAGGTATGGATGATCAGCGTTACTTTTTTGCATATCTTTCATTCATTTGTTCTATATCTCTCTATATCACCCTCTATATCTCTTGTTTCCCTTTCCCTTGACTCCCAGTCTGAAGAAGGGTCTCAACCCAAAACGTCACCTATTCCTTCTCTCCATAGATGCTGCCTGACCCGCTGAGTTACTCCAGCTTGTTATATCCATCTTTGTATTAAACCAGCATCTGTAGTTCTTTCCTACACATAATGATTAAAAGTATGTTTGGTTCTGCATACCTAGAAAGCCAATTCAATCAACACAGCACTACCGTTAAAGAATGAATGACTGCATTGTTCAGCTGGGTTCCCCCTCTCTCTCTCTCTCTCTCTCTCTCTCTCTCCATCTGTCAAAAACTTCATCTTCATTTTACTAAGAGATGAAATGATTTTCCACACACCAAGAAATGTCTTTTCAAGTATTCAGACAACAAGGCATCGCTTTATTTAGACCCTGGGGCAATAAACTTCCAATTAGCATATTTACAATGTTTGAGGAGGTGATGCATTGTTTTAGAAACTAACCTTTTCCGGCTTTTCTTGTGGAAAATTACAGTGGTGCTCATGTAACCAAGTGGCTGGGGATCCTGAAATATTGCTTGTGTTCCCCTCCCCTCCCCCTCAAAAAAACGTGGTTACATAAAAAGAAGCACAAAAGATAAAGGTTTAAGAAGGAACTGCAGATGCTGGAAAATCAAAGGTAGACAAAAATGCTGGAGAAACTCAGCGGGTGAGGCAGCATCTATGGAGCGAAGGAAATAGGCAGCGTTTCGGGTCGAAACCCTTCTTCAGACTGATAAGGTCTAAGGTCCTTCATTTAGTCAATTACAATGGAAAGAGTTGCTGGAATATTTAAAATACAGGAAAATTGACAGCATTTCAATCTCAAGGAGACGACGAGCCCTCAAACAAGAATGAATTTGACAGAGAAAGGCACAAAATGCTGAAGTAACTCATTGGGTCAGACAACATCTTTGGAGGACATGCATAGAAGATGTTTTGAGCCTGGAGCCTTCTTCAGAAAGATTGTGGTGGGAGAGTGGGAAGGGAAATCAAGTTCCCAATCCAAAAAGCCACCTATCCATGTCCTCCAGAGATGCTGCCTGACCCGCTGAATTACTCATAAGTTATAGGAGCAGAATTAGGCCAATCGGCCCATCAAGTCTGCTCCACCATTCAATCATGGCTGATCAATCTTTCCCTCTCAATCCCATTCTCCTGCCTTCTCCCCATAACCCCTGACACCCGTACTAATCAAGAATTAATCTATCTCCACCATTAACTTGGCTTCCACAGCCGTCTGTGGCAATGACTTCCATGGATTCACCACAACTCTGACTAATGAAATTCCTCCTCGTCTCCTTTCTGAAGGTACATTCTTTTATTCTGAGGCTATGGCCACTGGCCCTAGACTCTCCCACCAGTGGAAACATCCTATCTGCATCCACCCTATCCAGGCCCGTCTCTTTTTTCTGGTAAACCAGCATCTGCAGTTTCTTGTTTCGACACGAATATGACTAGTACCATTAAAGTTAGCTTTCAATACATCACCAAGTTCATGACTGCTTACAGCGATATTGAGACTGAACATGCTCCAAGTTATCCTTTTACATCGCAGGCCACCTTGTGAAATACTTCCCCCAATACTCCCAATGAGTTTTAAGCAGCAAAAATCAAACTCTCCAAACAGCCCAACAAGCAGTAATTATCGAGCAATGATAACTGCCCACATTATTGGACTGAATTCTTGCACAGCAAATAGCAGTCACAATGAATGACGTATTTTTATCCTCCACAGTAAATGTAGTTAGGAGAGCAACTATGCGCCGTGAAACTGACTCTAGTGATCTGTGATAAAGAATGGCGCAGTTATTTCATGAATAAATTACTAAAACCTGGCAACTTAACATAAGGTCCAGTGTAAGCCCAGTTCTTGGCAGAAGATAAAACCCAATAGACAAAAAAGATATTCAAAATCATGATGGGATCCTGTTTTTTTCCTGACCGTGCCCTTACGAGGGACAAGTTTTCAGTCCAAAATAAAGAACTGTTTCAATTTGGTAGAAAGGAGATGCTGGTTTAAACCGAAGAGAGAGACAAAAAGCTGGGGTAACTCAGCAGGTCAGACAGCATCTCTGGAGAAAAGGAATAGGTGACGTTTCGGGTCGAGACCCTTAGAAGGGTCTCGATCCAAAACGTCACCTATTCCTTTAACTCCAGAGATGCTGCCTGACCCGCTGAGTAACTCCAGCCTTTTGTGTCTATTTTCTGTTTCATTTTGATATTGCACATAAAAGACTGGGATGTCAAAATTGATTTTGATACCAGAAATGTTATATGCTTCTTCGTGGAAGAAACTCATAACATTTCTGGTTTAAAAAATGATTACATTTTGCAAAGGTTGTTAAAACAAAAGCAGAAAGCATGAGTCTGTCCGAATTGTTCTCTTGTAACACGTTTGAATTTTTAAATCTTCTAAACCAGTTGTACAATTTATCTGATTATTACACAATTTATACCAGAAACATATAGCACCACAAAACTGGTGCCTGGAGTAAGTGTGGAAATCAACCTGTTACAATAGCGAATGTTGTCTTTTTTTTAAAGTCTTTGTGATATTCAATCAATCATATAACATAGGGAAAGTTAAGCTGGCCATATATGGCCATAACCAAGCTTCTATACAACCTTGCATGTACAGGAAATTTATAATGAAAAGCTGCCAAGGTTTATTACAAAGTCGATAGTAAGCCAAAAGTACGTTCTCCTTGTTTAGTTGGGCAGGCACAAGAAGCACCAGATCAACATCAGCCGAATTATGGATCACATCATGCATTTCTCTCCTCATTTTAAAATTTCTTTCCAATTTTACGTGGCCTCACTTCAATCTTTTTCTTTTAATTTCATTCAAACTTCAACTGGCTTTTTCTTGTGCCATGTGTGTCTATGAGCAATCGCTATTCCTTCCTTTCGTCACCACAAGAAAATCTTCAGCACACATAGCTTCAAGGCAGGATATTGTGTCTTATTTGTACAGATTTTGTTTTCAACAAGATGGCAGAAGGGGTAACATTCAGCTGGGGAAAGTAGAAACTGATCACGCTCTAAATTAAATGCCGGGGTTCTCCGTCCCCCTCCCCCGCCCCAATCCTGGCATGGGAAATACTGAAATTTCAAGGGGATATGCAAAAAAAGTAAAATTGACAGCAAATGACAATCTGTGCTGTAGCCTGTCTTGCCACATGACAACAGCACTTTGAGATACACAGAATAGAGTTCAAGGCAGAAGATGCACCTTTGTGATTACCATCAAACGCAAGCCATTCCACTTTGATGATAAACCATCAGGGGTGGCCCAATGGCACTTGTTGGGTATCTAAAGAGATTGTTTATTTTAGCCTAAAGCAGAAAATTTAATCTACATCAGAGATTAATTGTTTGAAGTTAAAAAACAAGAAGCACTTTTAAAGAAACAACTGATCTGTCTATATAGGCGATCCGAAAGACAGGCTTTTAACATATCACTGAAATGCTGGTTTGAAGTTTGTAGTTTTACCTCATCTTATTACAACAGATAATTTCCTGCACCGCGAAAGGTAATTGGAGTTCATTGGCTAACAAACCCCTAAAGTTCTTCTCAGTTAGTAGATGCATGTCTTGAGAAAAATCTTCACTTAACTGTCAACAATTACAAACACAATAGAGAATGGTTAAATTCCGGCAAAATGCTTGCATACATTTTTCGTATGAATTATGAATCTTCCCATTGTAGTGCGCGCTAGCATTTAAAAATTGTAATACCAAATTTCTATTTTCTTCATACATTAGACCATAGAAGGAATAACTTTGTGTAAGAAGGAACTGCAGATGCTGGTTCACACCGATGATAGGCACAAAAAGCTGGAGTAACTCAGCAGGTCAGGCAGAATCTCTGGAGAAAAGGAATAGGTGACCTTTTGGGTCGAGACCCTTCATCAGACTGGGGAAGGGTCTTAACCCGATATGTTACCTATTTTCTCCAGAGATGCTGCCTGATGCGCTGAGTTACTCCAGCATGTTGTGCTTATCGGAAGAATACCTTTGTTTCAGAAAACTGTATTAACAACAGATCCATCTACTCTCCGAGCAGGTGAACTATCTGACGTAGATGACAGATGTAGAGCTTGCTGCAATACCAGTACACAATAGATGCTCCAACTGCTGCGATGTACGCAACACCATGGGACTGCAGATACCCTGATTAATAAATCAAGCAATTTCACAAAAAAAGGGTGACTGAAAAGACCACTTGCCAGAAAAGATTGTAAAGAGCTGGGAGATTTTCGAAAGCTTCGCTGCGGCTCTAAATGAAATAAAACCAAAGGCCATTTGGTATCTATCTCTTTCCAAATCTGACACTTTGTAACAAAGCTACAAATCCATCAAGTCAAATTAGGCTTTTTTTTCCCCACTTGAAATTAAACATTATTTTCAACGTGAAATTATAAGTGGGCATGGATGAGTGTTAATAATATGTAGGAAGGAACTGCAGATGCTGGTTTAAACCGAAGATAGACACAAAAAGCTGGAGTAACTCAGCGGGACAGGCAGACAGACAGAGTCTGAAGAAGGGTCTTGACCCGAAACGTCACTCATTCCTTCTCTCCAG
Organism: Malacoraja senta; assembly: GCA_038087875.1. NCBI lineage: Eukaryota > Metazoa > Chordata > Chondrichthyes > Rajiformes > Rajidae > Malacoraja > Malacoraja senta. The sequence goes on from CM075987.1 coordinate 5,263,831, forward strand.
AGATGCTGCCTGTCCCGCTGAGTTACTCCAGCATTTTGTGTCATACTTATGTTTCCTTTACATTTGATGCGTATGAACTTATATTTAGTTTTAGAGACACAGCGTGGAAACAAGCCCTTCGGCACACCGAGTTCGAGCCTTCCTACGATTACCCGTACACGAGTTTGATCCTACACACTGGGGACAATTAACAGAAGCCAATTAACCTGCAATCCAGCACATCCTTGGAATGAGCAGCACCTGGTGAAAACCCACAGGGAGAACGTGTAAACTTCACACAGCCAGCACCCACAGTCAGGACAGAACCCAGGTCTCTGGCGCTGTAAGGCAGCAACTCTACTGCGGCGACACTGTGCCATCCCAAAATATATATTTTAATGCATTTGTTAGAAATAAAACAATTCTTGATCAGCCATGCATTAATTGAATTTCTCAGGGACTCATAAACAGTGATTCATAATGTCTGGCACAGTCCTCAACTGGGCTTATAGATTACTGCTGTCATGACAAGTAAATCCTTTGTAAAACTGTAGTTTAGGAGAATTCTCAAACTTACTACGGCACATACAAAACATTACACCTTACAATGTATTATTAAATAATTATGCGATGTTGACACTCATCGTCTATAAGCACTGAAGTTCAGCTTTGTTTTAACTAAAGTTTAGATATGGTCCATGCTTTTGCTGACTATTAGGAATATTGTGCAGTTCCTCTCTGAAAAGCACTCACTGAAAGAATTTTACTAATATTCAAAACAGAGGATTTGGAAAGAATTAGAAGACTTTGCTCTTAAATCAGTCTCTCTTGACCCATTAGGAAATAAGTATGTGGGGATGGAGGCCTGGAATGGGATCCAAGTTAATCCATCTAGGGTGGAGAAGGATTGGAATCCAAGTTTTGATTCCTGGTATGTGTGGAGTCAGCTCAGCACAACAGCGATGCAGCAGGGATACTAAGAATGGCTTCTGTTCTGCTGGCTATAGAGAGAAAGAAAATCAACTGAGAAAAACTGTTGTTCTTTTCCACTCCAATTCCCATCAAACATCCTATGCTGCAAATACGGACTTGTATGGACTGTGTAGGAAGGAACCGCAGATGCTAGTCTAAACCGAAGATAGATACAAAATGCTGGAGTAACAGCGGGCCAGGCAGCTTCATTGGAGAGAAGGAATGGGTGACGTTTCGGGTAGAGTCTGAAGAAAGGTCTCGACCCGAAACGTCACCCATTCCTTCTCTCCACAGGTGCTGCCTGTCCCGCTGAGTTCCTCCAGCATTTTGTGTCTATCCTCGTGTGGACTGTGCAGGATAAAGTCTGCACTTGGCACAGTGGACGGCACGGTGGCGCAGCAGTAGAGTTGCTGCCTTTCAGCGCCAGAGACCCAGGTTCGATCCCAACTACGGATGCTGTCTGTACAGAGTTCTCCCAGTGACCACTTCAGGTTTTCTCCAGGTGCTCCCGTTTCCTCCCACACTCCAAAGACGTAGAGGTTTGTAGGTTAATTGGCTTTGGTAAAACATTGCAAATTGTCCCTAGTTAGTGTACGGGGTGATCGCTGGTCGAATCGGACTCGGTGTGCGGAAAGCCTTTTTTCTGCCGTATATCTCTAAAGTCTACAGACACCATTTTAAAATGGACTGATAAAACACGTGACTTTTTATTCACAACAGGGTAAACAGGGAGACTAAAGTTCCAATCTAAAGGGCAGGTTTTGGGAGGGAACACCAGAGTTTAGGATTGATATTACTGCATGCAAAAGGGGAGTACGATTTGCAGGAGACCAACATTGGAAGAATCAACACAGAATTGGCTTGGAAACAGGGCAAGTTCTGTCGATCAGTCTGAAGAAGCGCTCCGACCCAAAAAGACACCTGTTCCTTTTCTCCAGAGATGCTGCCTGACCCGCAGAGTTACTCCAGCATTTTGTGTCATCTTCGGTATAAACCAGCATCTGCAGTTCTTTTCTGCACATGTGTAGGTAGACCCATAATGGATACACACGTTTGAATTTAGTTTATTGTCGCGTGTAACGAGTGGTCAAGGGGAGAACGTACAAACTGACAGCACCCGTAGTCGGGATCGAACCCGGGTCTGTCGCTGTAAGCGCTGCAAAGCAGCAACTCTACCGCTGCACCACTGTGCCACCCCTGAATAGTTCCTTCCCAGCTGTCATCAGGCAACTGAACCATCCTATTAACAACTAGAGAGCGGTCCTGAGCCATCATCTCCGTCATTGGAGATCCTCGGACTATCTTTAATCGGACTTTGCCTTGCACTAAACGTTATTCCATTTATCTTATATCTCTACACTGTGGACGGCTCGATTGCAATCATGTTTAGTTTTCCTGCTGTATAAGTAGCACACAACAAAATGCTTTTCACTGTACCTTGGTACACGTGACAATAAACTGTGTTAAACTAGGATGTTACCTAAACATAATGCCAAACATGTGATATCTCTGAGCAGTATCCATATGAAATGAAAACCCACACTATCAGTATAGAATTTATATTTCCAGGCCATAACAATGCCTGGAAGAACACGTTGTACTATTTAATTCCAAGTCTGTCACAACCAGTGGCAGTGATGGCAATAATTTGACCCGATTCATTTGGAGCTCTTCAGAAATATGCTAGCGAACTTTAAAGCATGAACTTCATTCAATGTGACCTTTTTTTAACACTTGTTCACGGATGTGGAATCACCATCAATGCTGGCATTTACTGTCCATTGTTAATTCTCATTGAACTATGAAGGTGCAGATGATTCATCAGCATTAATGGGTCTCGTGTAATATAAACCAACCAGTTAAGTACATCAGATTTCTGTCCCTGAAGGACATTGGTGGTATATCTGGTACTTTATTATTTATTTTGTGTTTATCGATACTGAAGCTAGCCTTTCATAAGCTTCTAGGAGCAGAATTAGGCCATTTGGCACATCAAGTCTACTCCGCCATTCAATCATGGCTGATCTATCTCTCCCCTTCAACCCCATTCTCCTGCCTGCTCCACACAATTCCCGACACCCAATACTAATCAATAAACTATCTATCTCTACTTAAAAATATCCATTAACTTGGCCTCCAATTCCACACATGCACCACCCTCTGATCAAATAAATTCTTCCTCATCTCCTTTCTAAAGGTACATCCCTTTATTCTGAGGCTACGCCCTCTGGTCCTAGACGCTCTAGGACCACTGGTGGAAACATCTTCTCCACTCTTTCACCACCCTATTCATACCATCTATGAAAATCTATTTATGCAATATATTAGGTATAATAAAAACAAAAATACTGGATATGTGCAGCAGGTTGGATGGAATTCGGCTGCCTGAACTGCTAAGAATTTCCAATATTTTGTTTCTCTTTGAAATTTCTCTAGCGCAGAATATACTAGATGACAGAAACTAATCAAACAACGAACACTTCAATTAACTTTATCGAACTAAGCTCTGAAATGGGAGTGAACTCAATCAAGCAAGGTTCCAACCAATTTTTGATCAGATATTTGCACCGAAACGTGTCCCGTCAACTTCAGTTTTCAGCACAAACTATTATAACGAACATATCAAACAATTTGAGCTTCTACCTTGTCACTCTTTTGCTTTAGCAAAAGGAATTAATCAGATTAGAGCCTCCTAGTCTAAAAGAATAATTTGGAGACATGTTTTAGCCAGTGAACCTTAACTAAAATCACAAAACACTACAAATAGTAGATCAGTGGTGAGAGAAACAAAGTTAATATTTTTCATAAGTTCTTAAGTGATAGGAGCAGAATTTGGCCATGCAGCCCATCATGTCTACTCCGCCATTCAATCACGGCTGATCTATCTTTCCCTTTCAAACCCATTCTCCTGCCTTCTCCACATAACCCCCGGCACCAATACTAAGAAATAAACTATCCATCTCTACTTAAAAATAACCATTGACTAGGCCTCGACAGCCTTCTGTGGCAATGAATTCACCACCAACTAAATAAATTTCTCCTCATCTCCTTCCTTTTATTCTGAGGCTATGACTTCTGTTCCTAGACGCTTCCACTAGTGGAAACATCCATGTCCACTCTATCCAAGCCTTTCACTTCAGTTTTTTAGTTGTTGATCTTTCATCAATAAGCTCTGTTAACATTGATTCCCTCTCTGTTGCTGTTTGCTGACAAGAGTATTTCTACTGTTTCCATTTTTATTCCATGTTTACAACATCTGCAGTATTTTGCTGCGCATTTAGCCTTCCTTGGGCAATGTGAACATTGAATAATAAAAGCATCAACCATTTATGAAATAAGCACAACGAAAAGAAAAATTATTTCATGTATTTGTAATAAATACACTATATGCAATACATTTTAAATGTAAAGGCAGGTGAATAAGAATACATGGGGAAATAAAAACATGCTGAATTTTGAAAATACTATGATCTAGCCATTTTAAATATAATTATTTGATGGGGGGAAATCAAGAGCATGATATGTCAGTGAATTGAAGCTGGGAGGCTGTGCCAAGTCTGGAGAACACCATGGGATAGCACAGTGGCAGAGCGGTAGAGCTGCTACCTCAGAGCGCCAGAGACCCGGATTCGATCCTGACTACAGCTGTGGAGTTTGTATGTTCTCCCGGTGAACGCGTGGGTTTCCTCCAGCTGCTCCGGGTTCCTTCCACATCCCAAAGACGTGCAGGTTTGCAGGTGAGTTGGCTTATGTAAATTGCCCCTAGTATGCAAGATGAGAATGTGGGATAACATCAAACTAGTAGACACAAAATGCTGGAGTAACTCAGCGGGACAGGCAGCATCTCTGGAAAAAAGGAATGGGTCGTGACCCTTCTCCCTAAACATAGAACTATCGATGGTTGGTGTGGATTGGGTGGGCCAGATTGCCTATTACCACGCTGTATCTCAAAACAAAACTAGACTAAACAGAGGGCTTATATGGATAGGTTATGTGAATGGGCTGGAACACGATGGAATATAATATGGACAAATGAAAGATTATCCATTCTGCTTCACAAAGTAGAAAAGCAAAGTATATTTTAATAGGTGAGAGGCTAAATGGCATTGTGTCCTCGCAGTCAAATCACTGAAAATTCTCACGCAGATACGATAATTATTCAGGAAGACAAATGGTAGGTTGGCCTTTATTACAGGGGGATTGGGGATCATGACAGAAGCCTCCTCGTGGCGATCCCCGGAAACGACACGATGCCCTCTGTGACGCGTCGGGCGATCAATTCTGTCAACGTGTTGGACGACGACGGAAGCCAACAGCAAGCTACACGTCGTCTGACACACGAGCGAATGAACAGGGGGATTTGAAAAAGATAAAGACCTCGTATTGCAGTTATATAGGATTGGTCTCCATACGTCAGGATATACATGCAACTGAAGGAGTGCAATGAAGGTCCATCCAGATGGACTTATGGTATTTGTCGTGCAAGAAAAAGAAAAAGAAAAAGGTTCATGGGCCTGTCCATGAACCTTAGGCGATTTTTTAGGCAACTACAGGCGACTAGGCTGTCACCACATGGTCGCCGGGTTGTCGCCTGTATGGTCGTGAGTCGTCTCCTCTGTCGCCCAAAGAATCGCAGTGTTTTTCTGGTCGCCGCTGGATTTTGAAATGTTGAAAACTTTTCGGCGACAGTCGGCTTGACGTCAATGAGCGTAGCTTGACTTCTCCTGACGTAGGTTGTCGCCAGGATGACGTAGGTTGTCGCCGATGCTGACTTCCATGAATTCCATTGGGGCTACCTCCGTCAACCGGTGACTGGTACCGACGACTGAATTGTCTTACCTTGTCGTAGCTTGACGTCGACCAGGTGGTAGATTGTTGTCGACATTGCCATAGATATTGTCGTAGGGGGGGTCCAGTCGCCGGCTTTTCGGCAACCTGCTATGACAATGACAGTCGCCGAAAAAAATCGCCTAAGTGGGACAGGCCCATCAGTCTTCACCTCTCAAGTTTGGAAGAATGGGATGTGATCACATTGAAACTACAAAGTCCTTCAGGGCGTTACAGTACAGATGGAGGGATGACAGCTGTGGTGTCTTGAAATAAGAAGTGGCCCATTTAGGACTGAGATGAGAGGTTTCTTCACCCTGTAGGTAATGAATCTTTGGACTGTCTATCCAAATGGCTCATGGAGCCTCAGTAGCAGAGTATATTCAATGATTAATTCCCAAAATCCATCAAGGGAATTAACTGTTCAAGCAAGAAAGTGGAACTCATGCAGATCAGCATTGATTTATTGAATGATAGAACTCTAATGAGAGGTTGTGTGGTCGACTCCTACTGTTTCTTATGTTCTTATGACATGCGCACATTTAAAAGATAATTTTCCGCCGAAAGTAAAAACCACAGAGATAGGTTGGGGGGCATCTCAGTGGTAGAGCTGCTACTTTGCAGTGGCAGAGACCTCGGGTGCTGTCTGTGTGATGTTTTAACGTTCTCCCTGCGCCCACGCGAGTTTCCTCCGGGTGCTCCGGTTTTCTCCCACATCCCAATGACGTGCGGGCTTGCGGGTTAATTGGCCCCTGTAAACTGACCCCAGTGTGTCGGGAGTGAATGCAAAAATGGGATAACATAACACTAGTGTGAACAGGTGATCGATAGTCAGTGGGCTGAAGCGCCTGTTTCCATGCTATATCTCTACACCCAACTAGTGTGATCTTGGACAAGAAATAATAACATGATGTTTCGAAAGTGCTCTGCAAAAAGTTGGGAAACTCTTCAAACTCATTGCAATACAATGAACTTATAATGCTAGAGAATAAATAAATAAGCAATATGCATCCTACAAAGGATAAATCCAAAAATAGGATTTTCACACATACTTTTAAACAGGTGCCAGAAAAATCGGTGGTGGACCTGTATCTTACACTGTTATACTTCAGGATGATTGTGCCTATGTATAAGTAGGATTGTCACTGATCTGTATGTTTAGTTTATTTATTTAGTTTAATGATACCGCGCGGAAACAGGCTCTTCAGCCTACCGAGTCCACACAGGCCAGCAATCCCTGCACACTAACATTATCTAACACACACTAGGGATAATTCTACATTTACATCAAGCCAATTAACCTACAAACCTGTACGTATTTGGAGTGTGGGAGGAAACCGAAGATCTCGGAGAAAGCCCACGCAGGTCACGGGGAGAACACACAAACTCCGTACAGACACGCAGTACCCATAGTCAGGATCGAACCCGGGTCTCTGGCGCTGTGAGGCACTAGCACTACCGCTGTGCCACCGTGCCGCCCAGCTGCAAAAAATAATTCCACAGTACCTAGGTATATGTGAGGGTCGGGTACTTTTCGGTGCTGCCGTTTCGGCGCCTCCGTTTGGAGTTCTAAATCTTTGGGATTCTGTACCCTGTACATCTTTGGGATGTGGGAGGAAACCGGAGCACCAGGAGAAAACCCACAAGGTCACGGGGAGAACATACAAACTCCGTATAGACAGCACCCATAGTCGGGATTCTCCGGGTGCTCTGGTTTCCTCCAACACTCCAAAGACATACAGGCTTGTAGATTAATTGGCTTCAGTAAAAAATGTAGGACACAAAACGCTGCATTAACTCAATGGATCAGGCAGCATCTCTGGAGATTTCACAGCATTTCTCCAGATAATCTGCCTGATCTGCCTGATCTGCTGAGTTACTCCATCACTTTGTGATCTTTATCTCCACATCCTAACCCAAGTTATTTTGTCTATCACCAGACTTTGTTCCTTCAGTCTTCGGTCTGAAGAAGGGTACCGACCCGTCACCCATCTTTGTTCTCCAGAGATGCTGCCTGACCCGTTGAGTTACTCCAGCACTCTGTGGCTGTTATGTCCACGTCCTAACATTAGTTCTTTTCTCTATCAGACTTTGCTCCTTCGGTCTTCAGTCTGAAGAAGGGTCCCAAACCGAAACGTCACATCCATTCCCTCCACAGGTGCTGCCTGGCCCACTGAGTTCCTCCAGCACTTTAAAAAACTTTTTTTAACATGCAAGACTTCGCACTCTGGGTCACGGAGTTTCTCGCTCTCTGCTCTATCGCCCTTCACATCATTTAAACACTTTGACTAAATCTTGCCATTGCCTTCTGTGTTCAGCTTCTCCAAAATGGCGGCGCCGAAACAGCGGCGCCAAATGGTACGATGGCGTTTCGGCGTTGGCGTTCCGGCGGTGGCGACCGAGGACGCTGGTGGCGACCTGAGTCCGGAGGCTCGGCCGCGGGCCCGGTGGACGACATCGTCGGGAGCTCGCAGGTCACAGGTTGGTGACCTGGTTTTCTGGGGCTCCCGCAACTACAGCTGCGTCCGCTGGACTGGAGGGCGGTAGCTTCGGCAGCTTCGGCCACCCCGGGCCGCGGAGTTTGAACCGGCCCGTCGCGGACGGAGCACGGATTCAGCCGCGGGACGGACTTACCATCACCCGGCGGGGCCACAACATCAGAAGCCTGGATCGCCTCAGCGCAGAGGGAGAACAAAGAGTGAAGAGACAGAGACTTTAAGACTTTTGCCTCCATCACAGTGAGGAGGTGCCTGGTGAACTCACTGTGGTGGATGTTAATTTGTGTTTATTGTGTGTTTTGTTATTTATTATATGTATGACTGCAGGCAACGAAATTTCGTTCAGACCGAAAGGTCTGAATGACAATAAAGGAATCAAAGTCTAAGTCAAAGATTCCGATATGTGACGATAAAGTACCATTGAACCATTGAGGAGGGAAATGGACAGTCGACCTTTCCGGTCAAAACCAGAGGAAGCGTCTCAACACGAGACATTTCCCTCCATGGATGATTCCTGAGGATTACCTTCAGCAACAGCCTAGTTCCACCCAGATGCAGTACAAAACACCACAGGAGATCCTTTTTCCTATGGCTACCAAACTGTACAACTCCTTCCCCTTCTGTCATGGGGTAGACTAACTCCCTCCCCCCCCAAAATCTTCGTACATCCCCAATCCTTTCCACTCGTCACTTTAATTTCATGTTTCATGTCTTGTCTTTTATGACTGTTGGCAGATCAATTTCCCTCCCGGGATAAATAAAGTTCCATCGTATCGTATCTGATGTAAAATGGTGTATATTTTATGGCCACACATGCACAAGACTGTTCCAGAACCTGCATCCATTTTTAGCAAAGCACCCCATGGGGCTTTACAGGAGACCCATCAAACAAAAATAGGCACACAGCTGTGCCAGAAGTTATTAAGACAGATCAGCAAAGACTTGTTCATAAAGGGAGACAAAAATGCTGGAGAAACTCAGCGGGTGAGGCAGCATCTACGGAGCGAAGGAAATAGGCAACGTTTTGTCCCGAAACGTTGCCTATTTCCTTCACTCCATAGATGCTGCCTCACCCGTTGAGTTTCTCCAGCATTTTTGTCTACCTTCGATTTTCCAGCATCTGCAGTTCCTTCATAAACACTTGTTCAAAAAGAGTTAGGTCGTGAGCAGGAGGTGGGCAGAAGGAGAGGAGAGGGAGGGGGGGGGGGGGGAATGCAGAGAGGAAGAGAGGTTTAGGAAGTAAATTCCACAGCTTTAGCTGCTAACACCACAGCTGTCAAGGATGGAGTGATTAAATTCGGGGATGTTCCAGCGGCCAGAATTAGAGGACTGCAGATATTTCAGAGAAATGGGAACAGGGGGGAGATTACAGTGATGGATGAGGCAAGACCATGAATAATGTTGCGCGTGGTATTTAGAAAGAATTTGGTGGCGTGCGACAGAATAAAGCCATCTGCAAACAACCCGTGCATCCATCTTTATAAAGCATCAAGTTTTCTTTCACGATATGATAGCTAGCAGGTCAGACAGCATCTCTGGAGAAAAGGAATAGGTGACGTTTCGGGTCGAGGACACTCTTCAGATACTGAAGAAGTTTCTTCTTCAGTATCTTCTTCTTCTTCTTCTTCAGAGAAGAAGCATCTTCTTCAGTATCCGAGGAAGGTTCTCGACCCGAAACGTCACCTATTCCTTTTCTCCAGCCTGACCCGCTGAGTTACTCCAGCTTTTTGTGTCTATCTTCGCCTTAAGCCAGCATCCGCAGTTCCTTCCTGCACAGCACACACAAGATGAGAAGCAGAAGGCAGCAATGCCGTGGCACAAATTGTGAGGCAACTTGTGAAATAACAGCACCACACTCCCATCCTCTCAGTTCCAAGGCTCAAACTTGCATATGCACAAAACATTGTAACAGACAATAAATAGCAGCGAGAAATTTATAATTTTTTTTTAAAAACGAGCTCCCTGCTTTTAACCGATCTTGATGCTGAACTAATACTCGGATGTCATTAGCTAAATGGCATTTTGTGGAAATTAATTTTGAAACAAGTCTGGGAATGTGGATCAGTGCCACAGAAACAAAACGATCATGAAATCATTTTGGAAATAAAAGTGGTTCAAATTACTCCTACTGTACTCTCACCCAGTAAATCACTCAGTCGTAAAAACTAACCACCACATTTGCCATTTTTTCAGGACAACAATCAGTAGAAAAGTAATATGCCATCACAGAAGTATAAAAATGTATGAAATAAAAAGGTCTTCAGGCCACTGTGTTCATGCACACCAATGACATTTAGATTCTTGGGCCATTGCCTAGTACATTACAGGATTTTAAGTGCTATCCAAACACGTTTAAAATATGCCTATGATTTCCACCTTTTAGGCAGCAAGTTCAGAAAACCCTAACCTTTCTTTGCGGGAGAAAAACATATCCTCAATTCCCCTTCAACCAATTATGCTTAGCCTATCCTCACTGGTTATTTTTTTTAAAGAGATACAGCATGGAAATAAGCCCTTCGGCCCACCGGGTCCACACTGACCATCGATCGCCCATTCACACCAGTTCTGTTATTCCACTCTCTCATCCAATCCCTACATATTAGATGCAATTGTACAGACACCAATTAACCAACAAATTGTTGATTAATTCACCAGAGGAAAGATCTTCCCTAGTTAGTCTGTGTAGGGTTCCCTTAATTTTACGCAAGTCAATTAAACCCCCTCAGCCTTTTCAAAGAAGATAGTCCCAGGTGAGGCGGACTATTCTCATAACTAAAGTTTTCCAAACCTGACAACACCATCTCCTGTGGTGGACAAAAAAATGCTGGAGAAACTCAGCGGGTGAGGCAGCATCTATGGAGGGAAGGAATTGGCGACGTTTCGGGTCGAGACCCTTCTTCAAACTGAAGAAGGGTCTCGACACCATCTCACCAACACCATCTCCCGGATCATTTGGTTGTACAATCCACCGATGGAAAGTTATTGCAATCTGTACCAAACATGCTTCTATTTGCTGCAGCCTAGTTGGCATTTCTAATACAGAATAGTTATATTTAATTCATATGCAATTAACTGAAAATCCAGCACTTTGTGGTGTCTGAAGAAGAACTCGGACCCAAAATATCGCCTATCCATGTTCTCCATAGATGCTGCCTGACCAACTGAGTTACTCCACCACTTTAGGAGTCTGAAAAAGGATCCCAATCTGAAACTTTCCATGTTCTCCAGAGATGCTGGCTGATTCGCTGAGTTACTCCAGCACTGTGTGTCCTTCTTTCAAATAACTTCTTATAACCCTTCTTGTAGAAGGATCTCGACTCGAAACGTCATCCATTCCTTTTCTCGAAAGACGCTGCCTGTCCAGCTGAGTTACTAGCATTTTGTGTCTATCTTCGGTGTAAACCAGCATCTGCAGTTCCTTCCTATACACTTCTTGTAAACCATTAATTCATGCTCGTGAATCGATTGGTAATGTTTATTTGGTTTTACACCTTACCAGCCAAAGTTATTGCAAACTGGATCAAACACTCTTCTACAGACTGCAGTCTAATTAGATATTTCCAATGCAGAGCAGCAATGTTTCATTCATAGAACGTAGAACTGGGCAGCACAGGAACATCATAGATACAACAGCCATATGGGACATCCTCCAGTTGACTGGAGGGGTGCAGCTCCAACTATACTCAATCCAACACCTTGACACGGACCAAAATCCATCAAGCTAAACATACGTTCTCCCCACAACTAATGCAGCAAGCCTGCAGAGCTTCAATTACTCTTGGAGGCTGGCCCAACAAGATAAACTAGGTCTGAAAAGAGTCTTGACCCGAAATGTCACCCATTCCTTCTCTCCAGAGATGTTGCCTGTCCCGCTGAGTTACTCCAGCATTTCATGTCCATCTCGGGCAGGGGTCGGCAGCCTTGTTCTGCATAGGGGCCAGGACGCATGTCTGCGAGCGGATGGCGGGCCACATCTATCACGTGCACACATGGATCCCGCCCCCATCCTGCCCTGGATGCCAGACATCAAATCACGTGTTCACAGAAGATAGACAATTATGCTGGAAAAACCCAGCGGGTGAGGCGGCCTCATGCAATCCTTGCATGTCTCACCTGCTGAATTTCTCCAGCATTTTTGTCTACCTTCAATTTTTCCAGCATCTGCAGTTCTTTCTTAAATGTGTTCACAGAAGGTGCGCTGCCGTGCCGGCGGCTTTGCGCAAGATGTGGTACAGCCAGAGCTCGGCAGGCCAGATGATTATGGGGGGAAAAATCCGCCTGCGGGCCAGATAATTTCGGATTACGGGCCGCAGGTTGCCGACCCCTGATCTAGGATCTGTTTCTGTGCTGCACTGTTCAATATTCCATATTCTACTCTGGGGCCCAGTGGTACATCTTACTACATTAGCTTTTACCAGCCCATGAACTGAAATGTATACTGGTCCAAAAACTTCTGAAATGTAAATGCAACCCAATCAAATTATACAAAGTGGGCAAATGTGGCTATGGGGCATCTTGGTTGGCATGGACAAGGTGGGCCAAAGAGCCATGCTGTATGACCCTATAATACAGAGCAGGCCTTTCAGACCACCTACAGTGCCTTCCATAATGTTTGGGACAAAGGCCCATCATTTATTTATTTGCCTCTGTACTCCACAATTTGAGATTTGTAACAGAAAAAAATCATGTGTGGTTAAAGTGCACATTGTCAGATTTTATTAAAGATCATTTTATACATTTTGGTTTCACCATGTAGAAATTACAGCTGTGTTTATACATAGTCCCCCCATTTCAGGGCACCATAATGTTTGAAACACATGGCATCACAGGTGTTTGTAATTGCTCAGGTGCGTATAAATGCCTCCTTAATGCAGGTATAAGAGAGCTCTCAGCACCTAGTCTTTCCTCCAGTCTTTCCATCACTTTTGGAGACTTTTATTGCTGAGGACCAAAGTTGTGCCAATGAAAGTCAAAGAAGCCATTATGAGACTGAGAAAAAGAATAAAACTGTTAGAGACATCAGCCAAACCTTAGGCTTACCAAAATCAACTGTTTGGAACATCATTGAGAAGAAAGAGAGCACTGGTGAGCTTACTAATCGCAAAGGGACTGGCAGGCCAAGACCTCCACAGCTGATGACAGAAGAATTCACTCAATAATAAAGAAAAATCCCCAAACGCCTGTCCGACAGATCAGAAACACTCTTCAGGAGTCAAGTGTGGATTTGTCAATGACCACTGTCCGCAGAAGACCTCATGAACAGAAATACAGAGGCTACACTGCAATATGCAAACCACTGGTTAGCCGCAAAAATAGGATGGCCAGGTTACAATTTGCCAAGAAGTACTTAAAAGAGCAACCACCGTTCTGGAAAAAGGTCTTGTGGACAGATAAGGCGAAGATTAACTTGATGGCAAGAGCAAAGTATGGAGGAGAGAAGGAACTGCCCAAGATCAAAAGCATACCACCTCCTCTATGAAACACTGTGGTGGAGCATGTATGGCTGCTGAAGGTACTGGCTCACTTATCTTCATTGATGATACAGCTGCTGATGGTATTAGCATAATGAATTCTGAAGTGTATAGACACATCCTATCTGCTCAAGTTAAAAAAAATGCCTCAAAACTCATTGGCCGGTGGTTCATTCTACAGCAAGACAATGATCCCAAACATACTGCTAAAGCAACAAAGGAGTTTTTCAAAGCTAAAAAACGGTCAATTCTTGAGTGGCCAAGTCAATCACCCGATCTGAACCCAATTGAGCATGCCTTTTATATGCTGAAGAAAAAACTAAAGGGGACTAGCCCCCAAAACAAGCATAAGCTAAAGATTGCTGCAATACAGGCCTGGCAGAGCATCACCAAAGAAGACACCCAGTAACTGGTGATGTCCATGAATCGCAGACTTCAAGCAGTCATTGCATCCAAAGGATATGCAACAAAATACTAAACATGACTACTTTCATTTACATGACATTGCTGTGTCCCAAACATTATGATGCCCTGAAATGGGGGGACTAGTCAAGTCAAGTCAAGTCACATTTATTTATATAGCACATTTAAAAAACAACTCTCGTTGGCCAAAGTGCTTTACATTTGTTATAAGAATAGCACAAACAAAACAAACTACATACATATATACATGTAGCCCTCACTCAGAGGACGTCAGGAAAGGCTTGGGAGTATACATATGTCTTTAGTCTTGACTTAAAAGAGTCGATGGAGGGGGCAGTTCTGATGGGAAAGGGGATGCTGTTCCACAGTCTAGGGGCTGCAACCGCAAAGGCGCGGTCGCCCCTGAGCTTATGCCTAGACCGTGGGATATTCAGCAACCCGAAGTCGGACAATCTGAGGGGCCTGGAGGTGGAGTGGTGGGTGAGAAGACTTTTTAATGTAGGTGGGGGCAAACCCATTGAGGGCTTTGTAGACATGGAGGAGGATCTTGAAGTTTATACGGAACCGCACAGGGAGCCAGTGGAGAGAGGCCAGGATCGGGGTGATGTGGTCCCTTTTTCGGATGCCCGTCAGGAGTCTTGCTGCGGCATTTTGGACCAGTTGCAGGCGGGACAGGGAAGATTGGCTGATGCCAGTGTAAAGGGAGTTGCAGTAATCTAGGCGGGAGGAGATGAATGTGTGGATGATCTTTTCGAGGTCATCAAACTGGAGGAATTGTTTTATTTTAGCTATCGTCCGAAGCTGAAAGAAGCTAGCTTTTACCACGACATTGACTTGTTTGTCAAATTTCAGTGCTGAGTCAAATATCACGCCAAGGTTTTTGACTATGTATAAACACTGCTGTAATTTCTATATGGTGAAACCAAAATGTATAAAAATGGCCTTCATTAAAATCTGACAATGTGCACCTTAACCACATGTGATTTTTTATATTACAAATCTCAAATTGTGGAGTACAGAGGCAAATAAATAAATGATGGGTCTTTGTCAACAACAAAAACATGATGGAGGACACTGTATCTATACTTAACCCATTTACCAGCACTTAATCCATAACTTTTTCTACCTTGGTTATCCAAGTTCTCATCTCGCTCCTTGGGGAATATGCAAGACTTTAGTTTGAAGTGTTTCAAGAAATAAAATAATGTCAAATATCTAAGATGTTAGAAAAAAATGCAGGTTCTAGGAATCTGAAGTAAAATAACACAGTATCAAGCGGGACCAATGATAAGAAAAACAAAGTATAATGTTTCAAGTTAACAGGCATACTGTTACCATAGTGAGATTAAAACTATTTCCAGATGTATTTCCAGAATTTAGTTGTTTTTATTACTGAATACCAAAAATTGCATCACAGCAAATTAGGCAAAAACTCATGATAAGTACACAAAATATGCATTGCCCATGAGTGACACCGCACTCAAAATCAAAGTCAGATTCTACGTACGCAAGAGGTCATTGTGACTCAAATCTCACTGTACCAATTGGTGCATGTGACAATAAACATAACTTGATCAATTAATGTTTCACCACAATGCCAAATCAAGTTTAATACAAGCCAAAAATGTGCAATTTTGCACGCAGATGAAAATCCCCACCGTAAACACTAACCCTGCCAAAATATCAAATTGCCAACATCTTTCCAAAGCAAATTTAACATTTTACTCCATAAGATTCAATCCTTGACGTGACACAAAAGCACATTGGTGTATTGTGGAATGTTTAAGTTAATGTCTAGATTTGAGGGATTTCAGCTGAGTTAGATCAGAGAAATCAGCATTGTTCTCCTAGGTGCAAAGTAGGGCAGTGGGTTATTTGATAGCTGTACAAGATCAAGGCAGGTTTACACAGGATACATAGAGAAGCTGTTCCCATTAGAAGATGGTGTAAAGACCAGGGGCACAGATTAAACAAGATGAGCAACAGACACAAAGAAAGAACCAGGAAAAACTTTTCAAGCCCAGGATTCATCAGGATCTGCCGCTCGCTGTCAGTGAATTGCAGAAACAAGAATCAATCGCCAATTTGAAAAGAGAATTAGTTAAGTCACACGAGGAAAAATAATTTGCAGGACCAATGAGGAGAGCGTGGGGGAAATGGAACTGATGGATTTGCTCTACAAGGGGGGCCCAGCGTGGACTGAATACCAAGCCCATAACAATTCTATTTCAATAATAATCAATGTGCCCCTCTATTACACCACACCAAGAGATAAGCACAATGTTGAATGTCAATTGGGAGACTGCTGCAATGGATCTGGGCTTCTATGGAGACAAAAGTGACTGCATTTAGCTGCCTATCTGGGTCTGGTCAGCTTGCCAGTGGAAAAGACACAATTATGATGTGATGGCAGTACATTAAATGCTCCTTCTTGTAAGTGGGAGACACAATGGGAAGAGGATTCAATGCAGTGGCAGCAATGGGTGAGACTGAGCCTACCTGATACCCAAGGGCCAGGCATTTAATCTGCATCACACACACACACATCGAGAGAGAGGGAGAGATTGATATTTAATGTATAAATCTCCGCCTTTACAATTTAAGCCCAGGAGTTTGCCTACACCTCCCCCTCTACGGTTCTGTGGAGGTTTATAGACGGAATAACACAGCAATGGCAGACTTAACTGTTAGCTGCGGCAGCTCGTCGCTCCGCCGGACACAGAAGCAGCTTTTCATGGCCGGCCACCCACCGCCCGGCTTGACTGCAATTAGCAGAGACAAAGGGGACGGGTAGAGGCCGGGGCCTGTGCGGCCGCCGGAGCCTGGGGCTGGCGTGGAGCCGTGGGCCGGCCGCCCGGCACCAGGGGACGGGAGGCCGGGGGGGAGGAGAGGGAGGAGGAGGAGGAGCCCGGCATGGCGCGGCGGGGGGAGTGCGGGGAGGGAGGGAGGGAGGGAGACTCGCAGGGAGGGGGTGTGAGGGGGAGACGGGACGGGACGATTCTCACTCACTCTCTCTTTGCCTCCTCAGCAACTCGCCAGCCCCGCCGTCCCGCGGCTTAAGGAGCCTCCCTCCCTCCCTCCCTCCTTCCTTCCTTCCCCACCCCCGCCCGCCTGCTCCACCCACCCCTCCCTGCACAGCAAGAGCCCAATCTCAATCCCCTCCCTTCCTCTTCCTCTCCTCTTCCTCTTCCTCTCCTCTTCCTCACCCTCTCCCTCTCTTCTTCCTCTCCTCTTCCTCTTACCTTCCTCTCCTCTTCTCTTCCTCTTCCTCACCCTCTCCTCTCCCTCTCCCTCTCTTCTTCCTCTCCTCTTCCTCTCCCTTCCCTTCCCTACCTCTTCCTCTCCTCGTCCCTTCCTCTTCCTCTCCTCTCCTCGTCCCTTCCTCTTCCTCTTCCTCTCCCTTCATCTCTTCCTCTCCTCTTCCCTTCCTCTCCTCTTCACTTCCTCTTCCACTTTTCTCTCCCTTCCCTTCATCTCCTCTCCCCTTCCTTCATCTCCTCTCTCCACAGCAAGAGCCCACTGTCAATGCCTTCCTCTCTCTCCATCTCCTCTCCCCTCCCTTCATCTCCTCTCCCCTCCCCCCCAGTGGGCAAGAGCCCACTGCTTCCCCCTTCCTGCCTCCCTGTACAGCAAGACCCCATTATTAAAGCCTTCCCCTCCCTTCACCTCCTCTCCTCACTCCCTCCCTCCATCCCTGCATGGCAAGGGTCCAATGTCAATGCCCTCCCTCCATTCACCTCTCCCCGAACTCCCTCCCTGCACAGCAAAAGCCCGCCCGCCCGCTGAGTAGATGCCGCATTGTCAGAGGAGCCTTCTCTCCACTGAGGAGTTTGGAGAAAGCTGCCCTCAGTTCCCTGCTTATCCACTCCACGAGGTGGACACCAACGCTTCCGGCATCCCTGTATGATTCCAGAGAGGAGACGTGGGGAACTGCAGATGCTGGTATCTTGAGCAAAAACACAAAGTGCTGGAGTACCTCAGCAGGTTCGGCAGCATCTGTGGAGGGAATGGATAGGTGACGTTTCGGGGAAGGGACCGTTCTCGAGACCAGCACCTGCAGTTTTTTGTATCCACTTCACAAGGGGGACGTTTACAATTCCAAAATCCCAGAGTAATTCCAGAGTGGTCACACAAGGAACTGCAGATACTGGAATCTTGAGCAAAACACAAAGTGCTGGAGCAACTCTGTGAGTCAGGCAGTATGCTATGCCATTTCTCAGGTAAGACATTAAACCAAATCTCTGCTCATTCATTCAAACACGTTCACTCTTCAGCCCACTGTGCAACTATTAGAGCTGCTACCCCACCGCACCACAGGCCTGGATTCAATCCTGACCTCGGGTGCTGTCTGTGTGGGTTTTATACATTCTCCCTGTGACCATATAGGTTTTCTCTGGGAGCTCCCACATCCCAAACTCTTGCAAATGGAGAGGTTAATAGGCTACTGAAAATTGCCCTCGTGTGTAGGTAAGTGGTAGAATTCTGGCAGAATAGATAAGAATGTTGGAAGAACCAAAATTAGTTTAGTTTATTATTGTCGCGTGTATTGAGATACAGTGAAAAACTTTTGTTTGCACGTATGTGATAGTGTATTTTTGTAACTTTGTCAACACCAGAAACGTGGCAACATTGGGTACTGCGTCGGTGAGGTCTGCTATAAGATTTTACCGGGTTGAAAGCAAAACAAAACATTTCTCTGTACCAATACAATAAAGTATAATTGAATCACTACTATCTAATCAAAAAGACTATAGGATTAAAGTACAACACACAGTGCCAAGATACACATATTGAAGTCTGACAAAGTTCAAAGGTCTCCAATGAGGTAGATGGGAGGTCAGATAGGATTATAACAGGATTATTGTAAATGGGCTGTTAATGGCTAACACAGTGGGTGTAAGGGTTGTTTCCATATTGTAACTCAATGACTCCAAAGCTGGCACCATTTAGAAGGAGAGCAGGGAACTTCTCCCTGATGCTCTTACGAATATTTATCCAAATATTTATCCCTCAGTCGACATGACTAAAACCCAGAGCATTTAGTCATTAATCACCTTCCTGTTTGTGGAAGCATTTGCACAATTTGACTGAGGTATTTGCTACATTGTAACAGTGGCTGTACTTAAAAGTACTCCATTGACCACAGAGCACTTTTATTTTTACAAAAGGAATGCAAAAGGTATTTTCCTTTAAGGCATTCAAATCAGTGATGGATTCCCCTTTTTAAAACCAATGTTTGATGTGGGAATATTCACTGATGACAGTAGTGTGTTTGCTTCTCCTCAGAGGATGAAGCAGGCTGCACCTTGTGGTATTCAGTGGTATAAGGATCAACTTACTTCCAGGCAATATTTATGGCAATGAGAGAGAGCTTGATGGTCAACATCATCACTAAATCCCATTCTATCAATGTCCTCAGATTTATCCTTGATCAAAACATTATCTGGACATTCCATATATAATACAACAATCACAAAAGCTCGACAGTAGCTTCTCTGTGTTCTGCTATCGCGTTTAGTCAGTTCTGGTTTCTCCAGAGACTTTCTTCCATCTACAAGACGTATGTCTGAAATCTATCTGAACGCACGCTGCATCTACAGCACTTGATAAACTTGGCAACATCCAGGATTAAACTGCCACTTAATCTGTGCCCACCTCCACTTTAAATAGCAGCTCCTCCACCCACATGTGCACCACAGAGCCAGTCACACAGTGTGGAAACGAGCCCTTCGGCCCAACCTGTCCATGCCGGCCAACTTGGGACTACACTAGACCCACCTGCCTGCATTTGGCCCATATTCCTCCAAACCTATCCTATCCATGAACCTGTACAGACATTGTGATATTACCTGCCTCTAGTACCTTGTGATAGTACCTGCCGTTCCATATACCTACCCCACTTTGTGTAAAAAAGTTGCCCTCGGGTTCCTATTAAATCTTTCCCCCCTTCAACATAAACCCATGTCCTCTGGTTCTTGATTCCCTTACTCTGGGTAAAAATAATCTGCATTTACCCTAAATGCATTAAACACTCTTATGATCTTATACACCATGGTTGCAAAGTGCATAGTTTGCAAGATGTATATTGTAACTTGGCCAGACCTCTTCCACAGTATCTCCTAAATCCACAACCAATATTACCAAGAGGACGAGAGCACCAAAGAACCTCACTTCCGACTTCCCCGCGCACGGTGGCGCAGTGGAGGAGTTGCTGCCTTACAGCACCAGAAACTCGGGTTCAACCGTGACTACTGGTGCAGTTTGTATGGAATTTGTACATTCTCCCTGTAACCACGTGGGTTTTCTCTGGGTGCTCCGTATTCCACCCACACTCCAAAGACATGCAGATTTGTAGGTTAATTGGTTTCGGTAAAATTGTAAATTGTTCCTAGTGTGTTGGATGGTGCAAGTGTACGAGGTGATCGCTGGTCAGCGAGGACTCCGTGGGCCGAAGGGCCTGTTTCCGCGCTGCATCTCTAAAGGAAACAAAAGTTAAGTCACAAGCCATTCTGAATTGAAAATACTTGCTCTTCGCCCAATTCTCCACCTCATTGTAATCTGGGAGAGTCCATACCAAATGCACTGCTGAAATTGAAGGCTACAGTCCACTACCACCACAAGAGCAATTTAGACCGGGCAGTAATTTTAGCTGTGTCAGCTATGTTTACATCCCATGATTACTGGGGAAATTAGTTTATGGGTTAGTTTTCTCTAGTTGTGATTTGCAGCTTTTGCCGACTGACTTCGTCATCTGAGATAGCTAGCAGTCATTGTGTCCCCAGACATAATTCTCCTGTGAAAATTCTTGAAAATGCGTTATGTTTAAAATGTGCTAATTTGAATTAGTGTTTATTTTTAAGCACTGGATAAATCAAGCTAACACAATGTTAAATAGTTGTGAAATAGTTTTAAAGATGCATTGATAGATAATCTTTTGAAATAGAGTCTGCTTTGGACGTTTATGGCTTCCAAAAGGCCTTGGTATTTTTCACCAAATATCTCATCTTAGACAGTCAGTCACCCAGGGTTGAGGTTGACTTGCTCCCACTCTAGCTCTGTAGGTTTTATATCTGTGGAACCTGCGGACTCACAGTTACAGGGTGGAGCAGAAGGTGATATTAATTTAGTTTAGTTTAGAGATACAGCGTGGAAACAGGCCCTTCGGCCCACTGAGTCCACGCCGACCAGCGATCCCTGCACATTAACACTATCCTACACACACCTGGGACCATTTACATTTATACTAAGCCAATTAACATACAAACCTGTACCTTTTTGGAGTGTGGGAAGAAACTGAAGATCTCGGTGAAAACCCACGCAGTCATGGGGAAAATGTACAAACTCCGTACAGAGAGCACCCGTAGTCGGGATTGAACCTGGTTCTCTGGCGCTGTAACGCAGCAACTCTACCGTGCCGCCCCATTGATTGATGGTGTAAGTGGGTATTTAGTTTGGATGTATTTATTCCAGCATCTATATGCTGGCCTTCAGTGTGCTCCCTGTGAATGGACATGAGCTTTCCAAGTGTTCCCTCTCCATTTTGTGCATGTATACATGGGCCAAGTATTTCCACAAATTGCTGGGAATTTTTTCGGCAGCTTTCACAACTTAGTGTTTAGAGACACAACGCAGAACCAGGCCCTTTGACCTACCGGGTTCAAGCCGACCAGCGATCACCCCGTACACTAGCACTATCCTACACAATAGGGACAATTTACAATTTTACCAAAGCCAATTAACCTACAAACCTGTACATCTTTGGAGGAAACCAGAGCACCCGATGAAAACCCACGCGGTCACAGGGAGAACATGCAAATGCTGTACGGACAGCACCCTTAGTCAGGATCGAACCCGGGTCTCTGGCGCTGTAGGGCAGCAACTCTACCACTGTGCCACTGTGCCGCCCATGAAACATCCTTAAGTCATTTTCTCTGTCTACTGGATAATCAGATTGTTTGCCATGACAGAACAGAAGTGTCTGTTTCAAGCGAAAAACAAGGAACTGCAGATGCTGGTTTACAAAAAGGGGTGAAGTAAGTCAGTGCATCAGGCAGCATCTCTGGAGGACATGGATAGGTGATGTTTCGGATCAGGACCCTTCTTCAGATTGACCACCCCACCATCGAAAGGATCTACAGGAGTCGCTGCCTCAAAAAATGCAGCTGGTATCATCAGAGACCCACACCACCCTGGCTGCGCTCTCATTTCACTCCTGTCATCGGGAAGAAGATATAGGAGCCTGAAAACTGTAACGACCAGGTTCAGGAACAGCTTCTTCCCTGCAGCCATCAGACTATTAAACACTACAACCTCCAAATAAGCTCTGAACTACATGGACTTGGGGGCATTGGTTTTGTCTTGTTGTTTGTTTATTTGTTTTATTTGTGTGTGTGTGTCTGTGTGTATATATATTGAACTTTTTTTCATTGGCCCTCTGTTTTTGCAAGAGGGTGACATCGTTCCCCAACTCCTGACATGCTGCATTCCCACCTCTCTACCAAGTGTGACAATCTTCTGACAAATCAGGGCTTTGGTTATTCCGCTTTTGGAGTACTATGTGCAGTTCAGGTCGCCCCATTGGAGAAGGTGGTGGAGGATTTAGCAAGGGTGCAGGTTTACCTGAATGCAGCCTGGGTTAGAGGGCATTATCCAAAGAAGTGTTGATCATATTTGGATCATTTTCTCTGGAACGTCAGAGGTTGAGGAGAGACCTGATAGAAGTATATGAAATGATGAGAGGCATAGGTAGAGCAGGCAAACTTTTTTCCATACGTGGAAATGTCAGGGACTAGAGGGATTCGCTTTAAGTGAGAAAGATGTACGGTCCAAGATTTTTACACAGATAGTGGGTGAGTGCCTGGAACACACTGCCAGGGATGGTGGTGGAGGCAGATACGATAGTGGCGTTGAGAGTTTTAGATAGGCACTTGGTTAGGAGTGGGTCATTGCAGGAAATGGAGGGATAATGGTCACAGAGGGGAGTGTTTTAACTTGGCATCATCTGATGCATAGACATTGAGTGCTGAAGGGTCTGTTCCCATGCTGCACTTTCCGATGTTATTTCTATTCTTGGGAAATCTATTGAGGATTTTCCTCCTCCACTTTTCAAAACCCTAAAGGCCCTGTCCCATGGTATGCGTTCATTCCAAGAGCTCTCCCGAGTTAATCAAACTCGTGGTAAGCACGGAGAATGAATGTAGCGGGTACGTCGGAGTTCGGGGACGTCTCTTAGCGCTAACAGCAGGTACTCGGGAAGACTCGCTAACGGCAGGTAAGCACGGGAAGACTCGTGAAGATTTTTCAACATGATGAAAAATGTCCACGAGAGCCCCGAGTACTGACGAGTGGCCATCACCGTAAATCTCCGAGTTCGAATCAGGGCAAACTCTTGGAATGAACTCGTACCGTGGGACAGGGCTTTAACTCTCAACCTCTCTTTAACTCTCTAGACTTTAAAGGCCTGTCTCACGAGTCTGCGGTCATTGGCGGCGAAACGGGAAGAATCTGCCGCCATAGACCGCGCACTCGTGAGAACGCACAATTCCGGGGCCGTGCGGCGGTGTTCCCAACACCGCACGGTGCTAAAATAAAACCTACACTGTTTAAAACTATATTCTTACCGCACAACCTCTACCAGTGATGCACGAGTGCGGCACGGCCGCCCGCACGGGCCGCCGCCAGTGTGGCTCGAGCGCCGTGCGTCAAACCTCCACTGCCACAGCCTCCGCCAGTGAGGCACGTGTGCGGCACGGCCGCAGACACAGCCACCGCTACAGCGCCGCGATCAGGACGGCCGCCGCCACAGCCACCGCTCGTGAGTCATGTGCGGCGGGCCGACGTCATCGCAATCGGCCCGCCCTTTTTTTTACTTACCGCAAGCACGTGGGACCAGCCATATTTGAATTACTCGGCCCCCGCGCAGCATCCGTGCGGCGCTCCAGTGGATAGGCTCGGTGCTCTCGCCGTTGCCGTGCGGTCCCTGCTACCGGCGACGCCGCGCTTCACCGCTGATGACCGCAAACAGGTAAGACAGAGCCTTTAGTCTTTAGAGATACAGCGTGGGAACATACCCTTGGGCCCACCGAGCCCGTAGACCAATGATCACCCCCGTACACTAGCACTATCGTACACACACTGAGGACAATTTACAATTTGCAGAACTCAATGAACCTACAAACCTGCACGGCCTAGGAGTGGGGGAGGAAACCGGAGCACCCGGAGAAAACCCGCATGGTCATGGGGAGAATGTTCAAACTCTGTACAGACAGCACCCGTAGTCAGGATCGAACCTGGGCCCCAGGCTCTGTAAGGCAGCAACTCTGCAAAGCTGCACCACCAGGAGCAGGAGACCATTCGGCCCATTGAGGCTGTTCCATCATGCAATGTAACCACAGCTTGATCCCCTCATTCAACACCACACTGCAAACTGCTCCTTTAGTTTTTTTTCTTTAAAAATTGCACAGACAATCAAAAACAAAAGCCAGGAGTACACGTCTGGCTTTGCTTTCAGCTTCCTCTTTGGAGACATCAATAAATTCCCTTCAGTATTATAGGTACGCCTGCATTGTTATTCCTACGATGACCTATGCACCTTGGAGCATTGTTCCCTGCACTTGGGAACACCAGGATCAAGATCCTGATTTCTGGAGCTAAAGCAGTAAGCACACCTGGTGCTATTTTTAGACCTGTGCCACATGCGGCAAGGCACAACTGTGCTACAGAATAAAAAGGGACTTGTTTGAGTTTAGCTTACAGCGCGGAAACAGGCCTTTCGGCCCACTGCGCCCACGCCAACCAGCGATCACCCCGTACACTAGCACTATCTAACACTATGGACAATTTACAGAAGCTAATTAACCTACAAACCTGAGGACCAGATCCTGGTGACGCAGAGGTCTATAAGAAGTCCAGATACGACCTTGACAAGGCCAGCAAAAAGGCCAAAAGATCGGGAGAGTGGGCAGAGAAAAGGTAGATGGAATACAGAGTAGCAAATTGTGGAGTCATACTTTCGTAGTATGAATAATGGAGAGGGTCCAGAGGAGGTTTACAAGAATTATCCCAGGAATGAGTGGGTTAACATATGGTGAGCATTTGATGGCTCTGGGCCTATACTCGCTGGAGTTTAGAAGGGTGAGGCGGACCTCATTGAAACTTACTGAGTAGTGAGAAGTCTGGACAGAGTGGATGTGGAGAGGATGTTTCCAATAGTGGGAGAGTCTAGGATCAGAGGCTATAGCCTCAGAATAAGAGGACGTATCTTTAGAAAGGAGATGATGAGGAATTTTTGTCTGCAGTTCCTTGTTTCTGAACAAAACAGGTGTGTAAGTATACCAGAAATGTGCTTTTTTTATTTACTAGGTAGTCGATGAGGGAATACCCAAGATTTATCCCAGGTACATAGGATGCATTATTCATCAAAAAACTAAAACGCTGCCAGTCCTTTCATCCAACTGCAGAAAGCTGAAAGTTAATTACATCCTGATCATCCATAAAAATAACCAATAACTTCCTGAGCTTAATTGGTTCCCCTGTGTCCTATTAGACGGGGACAATAGGTCGGATCTTGCTCTTGTGTTTGCACATTAGGGAATATATACTGGAAAATACCCTTCCCAGACGGCGCGCACTCTTGTGCTTTCAGCATTGAATGCACCAGCTTTCTCATAGAGCTCCAATATCACTCACAACTGAATACCTTCTGGATCTGAGTCAGGAAGTCATGATGCAGCTTTATAGGACTTTGAAGATAGACACAAAATGCTGGAGTAACTCAACGGGACAGGCAGCATCTCTGGAGAGAAGGAATGGGTGATTTTTCTGGTCGAGACCTTCAATCTGAAGTCAGTCTTCTTCTTTTCGAGTCCATCTTGTTCCAAATGTTTACCTCGCTGTCATCGTCCATCCTGAAAAGGACGCAAGCTTCCGGCGACAATCAGCGGAAGTCATCACTTGTCGCAGTAGATGATGGTGGTAGCAGAATTAGTTCAGGATACTTCCAGTTTCCAGCCCCTCGACGTGGACGCTTCTACTTTGGGGCCTGAAGTCAGTCTGAAGAAGGGTCTCAACACGAAACGTCACCCATCCCTTCTCTCCAGAGATGCTGCCATGACCCACTGAGTTACTCCAGCATTTTGTGCCCATCTTCGATTTA
This sequence comes from Malacoraja senta, assembly GCA_038087875.1. NCBI lineage: Eukaryota > Metazoa > Chordata > Chondrichthyes > Rajiformes > Rajidae > Malacoraja > Malacoraja senta. Next base: position 5,290,155 of record CM075987.1, read on the forward strand.
AACCAGCATCTGCAGTTCCTTCCTACACATTTTACAGGACTTTGGTTAGGCTGCATCTTGAGTATTGCGTGCAGTTCTGGTCACCCCATTACAGGAAGAAGGTGGAGGCTTTGGAGAGGGTACATAAGAGGTTTACCAGAATGATGCCTGGATTAGGAAGTATTTGCCTCCAGGTTGAACCAACTCAGATTGTTTTTTTGCAGGAAGTTGAAGGGAGTCCTGATAGAAGCATATAAAATGATGAGAGGCGTAGACAGGGCAGATGTTAGCACCATTTCCCCAGGGTGGAAATTTCAACGTCCACAGAGAATAACTTTAAGGTGAGAGGAACAAAGTTTAAAAGAGATCTGCGAGGTAGGTTTCTTTTACACAGTGGGTGCCTGGAACGCATTGGCAGGGGTAGATATAGATATAATAGATACAGATACAGATATAATAGTGGCATTTAAGAGGCTTTTAAATAGGCACATCGATACGCTCTGAATGGAGGGGTATGGATCATGTGCAAGCAGATGAGATTAGATTACCTTGGCGTTATGTTCGTTGCAGACATTGTGGGCCGAATGGTCTGTTTCTGTGCTGCCCTTTTCTGTGCTGTATGTTACATGAGAAAAACTACAATTACATGGCAGGTCCAGAATTGTTAATGAAAGGTCATCAACGTGAAATATCATCTCAATGGCCTGCATTTTGCTGGATGTTCCACATAAATCCCAGGATTTTTATTTTATTTTAGTTTAGAAATGCAGGGTGGAAACAGACCCTCCAGCACCCGCCGACCATCGATCACATGTTCACACTATGTTCTGTGTTATCCACATCCACGCCCTACACACTAGGGGCAATTTACAGAGGCTAATTAACCTACAGACCTGCATGTTTTTGGGTTGTGGGAGGAAATCAGAACACCCGGAGGAGACCCACGCAGTCACAGGGAGAACGTGCAAACTCCATACAGAGATTATTTTGGTTTACCTTAAAGATACAGCGATTACTAGTGATAATGTTTCTTTACTTAATGGAAGTGTTTCCCCCTAAGTGCTATGTGTTGAAACTATGTTATGTGCTATTGTATGATTGGACCAAAGAGTTGTCATTCTATGTATTTTGTAGCCTGTATCGGTAATTGGCTTGTAGGGGTTGCCTCCCCCTAGTACTTTCGCGCCCTTAGTTCGGAGGGGTATATACAGTGGCTTGCAAAAGTATTCATACCCCTTGAACTTTTCCACATTTTGTCACGTTACAACCACAAACGTAAATGTATTTTATTGGGATTTTATGTGATAGACCAACACAAAGTGGCGCATAATTGTGAAGTGGAAGGAAAATGATACATGGTTTTCAAATTTTTTTACAAATAAAAAACTGAAAAGTGTCGCGTGCAAAAGTATTCAGCCCCCTTTACTTTGATACCCCTAAATAAAATCCAGTGCAACCAATTGCCTTCAGAAGTCACCTAATTAGTAAATAGAGTCCACTTGTGTGTAATCTAATCTCAGTATAAATACAGCTGTTCTGTGAAGGCCTCAGAGGTTTGTTAGAGAACATTAGTGAACAAACAGCATCATGAGGCCCAAGGAACACACCAGACAGGTCAGGGATAAAGTTGTGGAGAAGTTTAAAGCAGGGTTAGGTTATAAACAAATATCCCAAGCTTTGAACATCTCACGGAGCACTGTTCAATCCATCATCCGAAAATGGAAAGAGTATGGCACAACTGCAAACCTACCAAGACATGGCCGTCCACCTAAACTGACAGGCCGGGCAAGGAGAGCATTGATCAGAGAAGCAGCCAAGAGGCCCATGGTAACTCTGGAGGAGCTGCAGAGATCCACAGCTCAGGTGGGAGAATCTGTCCACAGGACAATTATTAGTCGTGCACTCCACAAATCGGGCCTTTATGGAAGAGTGGCAAGAAGAAAGCCATTGTTGAAAAAAAGCCATAAGAAATCCTGTTTGCAGTTTGCCACAAGCCATGTGGGGGACACAGCAAACATGTGGAGGAAGATGCTCTGGTCAGATGAGACCAAAATTGAAGTTTTTGGCCTAAATGCAAAACGCTATGTGTGGCGGAAACCTAACACTGCACATCACCCTGAACACACCATCCCCACTGTGAAACATGGTGGTGGCAGCATCATGCTGTGGGGATGCTTTTCTTCAGCAGGGACAGGGAAGTTGGTCAGAGTTGATGGGAAGATGGATGGAGCCAAATACAGGGCAATCTTGGAAGAAAACCTGTTAGAGTCCGCAAAAGACTTGAGACTGGGGCGGAGGTTCACCTTCCAGCAGGATAACGGCCCTAAACATACAGCCAGAGCTACAATGGGATGGTTTAGATCAAAGCATATTCATGTGTTAGAATGGCCCAGTCAAAGTCCAGACCTAAATCCAATTGAGAATCTCTGGCAAGACTTGAAAATTGCTGTTCACAGACGCTCTCCATCCAATCTGACTGAGCTTGAGCTATTTTGCAAAGAAGAATGGGCAACAATTTCAGTATCTAGATGTGCAAAGCTGGTAGAGACATACCTCAAAAGACTTGCAGCTGTAATTGCAGCGAAAGGTGGTTCTACAAAGTATTGACTCAGGGGGGCTGAATACTTTTGCACGCGATACTTTTCAGTTTTTTATTTGTAAAAAAATTTGAAAACCATGTATCATTTTCCTTCCACTTCACAATTATGCACCACTTTGTGTTGGTCTATCACATAAAATCCCAATAAAATACATTTACGTTTGTGGTTGTAACGTGACAAAATGTGGAAAAGTTCAATGGGTATGAAAACTTTTGCAAGCCACTGTAGGGGTGGGGAACACATTGGGATGTGCCGATCGTCTTGGGTCTGTCTATTTGCGCGAGGCTATGTTGGGCTCGTGTACGTAGTAACGAGGATCGGTCCCGTGGTAATGTGTACAATAAAATAAAGTTGGAATTCCAGTGCTCGTATTTGGTGTTTGACTAAACCAGACTAGGGGGGTAAGTTTAGATCTGGAATTAACAACACTATCCTAAATACTAGGTACAATTTGCAGTTTTTTTTAACCAAAGCCAATTAACGTACAAACCTTTACGTCTTTGGAATGTGGGAGGAAACTGGAGCACCTGGAGAAAACCCACGCGGTCACAGGGAGAACGTACAAACTCCATACAGACAGCACCCAAGGTTAGGATTGAACCCAGGTCTCTGGCGCTGTGAGGCAGCAGAACTACCCGTTGCACCAGTGTGCCGCATTTCTCAGCATTAAGAGCCAGCACTTCTCAGAAGGATTGGGAAATACAGAGCAGATTGGGAAATACAGAGAGTCCCACTGTGAGGCAGAAGCTTACTAAGATTCCTCAGCCCTGCTCTCAAGTGAGTGTAGAACCAGGCTAGACAGGAGGAATGGACAACATGGATGCTGCTTGATGTCCCCACACAGAAAATCACAGCCATTTTCTACCTTCGCACTTGCTGCCTGATTAATTTAGTTTAGTTTAATAACGTTTAGTGCAAGGTAAAGTCCAGTGGTCCGATTAAAGACAGTCCGAGGGACTCCAATGAGGTAGATGGTAGCTCAACTGCTCTCTAGTTTAAGAAGATCTAGATTAACTAAAGGGCCTGTCCCACTTGGGTGTCATTTGCGCGTCACGCAGGTGGCGCGCGAGGATTTTAAGAATCCCAATATCCTGGGGCGTTGTGCGCCACCGTGTGTCACTGCCTACGCCACCACGTCTCACCACGCGCCATGCGCACGTAATGCACACACGTGACGCGTAAATGATATCACGTAAATGACGCGCAAATAACGCCCAAGTGGGGCAGGCCCTTATTTCAAACATTTTCAGATTTTACGTTGGAGTCCACAGTATCTTGATTTTACCGTCATTTTTGGTTCTTAGTTTGTGTTTTGGGGGGGTGGGGGGTTGAAACGGGGTTTGCAGTCTCTCCCTGCAGGGGAATGCGACCTTTTTGTCGTATTCCCCTTCTCTGCCTCCGTCTGCGCTGAGGCCTAATGGAGCTGAGGGTGGTCCGGCTCAGGGCTGGAACAGTGCTCCCATGAGAGGTTGTGGACAGCGCTCTCGTGAGGGCGGCCAGCCCAAGGGTGGAACGAGGCTCCCGTTGGAGCGGCCGAGCTCGGGGAGGTGCGGCGCTCGCAGCCCGAGGGAGGTTCGGTGCCCATGTCGGGGCGGCCCAGCCCGAGGCTGAAGACGGCACGGTACTCACGTGAGGGTGGCTGGGACGGTGTTCTGCCGGTGGTGGCCTGAGTCCGGGGTTCGGCCGCGGGCCAGCGGCTGCGTCTGCAGGACTGGTGGGCGGCAGCTTCGACCACCCCGGGCCGCGGTGTTTGAGCCGCGGGACTGATTTAACATCGCCCGGAGGGTATCGCCTCATCGCAGAGGGAGAAGAGGAGGGAAGAGACTGCAGACCTAAGACTTTTGCCTCCATCACAGTGAGGAGATGCTGGGTGGACTCACTGTGGGGGATGTTAATATATGTTTATTGTTGTTTTATTGTATTATATGTATGACTGCTGCAATTTCGTCCAGACTTCGGTCTGAACGACAATAAAGGCATATCTATCTATCTATCTATCTATTACGAATCTGACAATAATATTAAATTAATTATGGTCCTGAAATAATGCCCATTAAATGGGGCTTTTTTCCCCATTTTTTATAAAATATGCTTAAGTAGGCATAACAATTGTGTGTTCTTTCAACTAAATTGAACTAAACGAAATAGCACTCAACTGAAGAGTCATTAAGAAATCCTTCATTTATGGACAAAAACTGACTGAGTATCCAATTAACTGCAGCAGGAATTACTAACAGTATAATTAATTTGAAGTAATGAGTAACATGCTGGAATAAACTGAGTGTCTATTGACAATGGGTGTCCAACTCCAGAGGTTCAGGCAAACAGCTGATGGTACAGCAGTCAGACTGACTCAAAAAGCAGAGACTATGTAAAGAATAGCAGAAACAAACTGACACGGCAGCATCGCCCTCTCACTAAAGTGGAGTTTTTAGTTTGGTTTAGAGATATAGTGCAGAAACAGGCCCTTCAGCCCACCGATTCCGCACCGACCAGTGTTCCCTGAACATTAACACTATCCTACACACACAATTTTACAATTATACGGAGCCAATCAACCTACAAACCTGTACGTCTTTGGAGTGTCGGAGCAAAACCGGAGCACCAGGAGAAAACCCACTCAGGGGAGAACATACAAACTCAGTGCAGGCAGCACCCGTGGTCAGGATTGAACCCGGGTCTCTGGCGCTGTAAGGCAACATCTGTACCGCTGCACCACCGTGCCGCCCTACCACAGTGCAGTCAGCTTGGGTGTACCAGAAAGTTTCTACTCTGGCTGGGAGTAGGCATTTAGTTTAGTTTAGTTTATTGTCACATGTACTGAGGTACAGGGAAAAGCTTTTCGTTGCGTGCTAACCAGTCAGTGGAAAGTCTGTACATGATTACAATCGAGCCATCCACAGTGTACAGATACAGGATAAAGGGGGTAATGTTTAGTGCAAGATGAAATCAAGTTGAAGATAGTCCGAGGGTCTTCAATGAGGTTGATGGTAGTAGCTGAGGAACACTCACTCGTTGTCGGTAGGATGGTTCAGTTGCCTGATTACAGCTGGGAAGAAACTGTCTCTGATTCTGGAGGTGTGCGTTTTCACACTTCTGTATCACTTGCCTGATGAGAGAGGGGAAGAAGCGCCTGTTCCTGTGTTATATGTTCTATGGAAAACATATCCTGTACTCACCATATGACAACAACCTGCACAATTACATACCTGTCGCGTGCTTCCCTGCAGCTTCCCAGGAAAGAAGATGCAGGTCTCAGCACTGTTCTGCACCACCAGCTCAGTATACAACAGACTGCTGTGTATATTTTCAGCATGTTAATTAGCTTATGGGTAAAGGAGGCAATCTTCATCATGGATGCTTCAAAGGCAGAGGGAACGTTTAAAAATATGATCTGATTTTTCCAGGGCACATTCCTGTCATGCCCTGTTAAGATGTTTTGGCATTTCAACCTCACAAAGCCAGTAATTAGTGTTATTGTTGTCACGTGTTACCGAGATGCAGTGAAATGCTTTTGTTTGCCTGCTAAGCAATTAAATCAGATCATACTGTGCCTGAATGTAATCACGCCATACACAAATACAGGAGGGCACGGTGGCGTAGCGGTAGAGTTGCTGCCTTTACAGCGCCAGAGACCCGGGTTCGATCCTGACTACGGGTGCTTGTCTGTACGGAGTTTACACGTTCTGCCCGTGACCGTGTGGGTTTTCTCAGAGAACTTCGATTTCCTCCCACACTCCAAAGACGTACAGGTTTGTAGGTTCATTGCCTTGGTATCAATGTGAAAATTGTCCCTAGTGTAGGATAGTGTTCATGTTCGGGGATCGCTGGTCTGTGCGGTCTCGGTGGGCCGAAGGGCCTGTTTCTGCGCTGTATCTCTGCAACTAAAACTGAAAACTAAAAAAAACTAAATACAACGAGTACTGCAAAGAGGAAAATACTAATTCTCAAAATATAGTTTTACAGCGTTGTAGAGTTATAGTTGCAGAGAAAAAGCCCAAAGTCCGCAAAGAGGTAGGTTGGAAGATCAGGAAAACACTCTTGTTTAAGGAAGGACTATTCAGTAGTCTGATAACAGTGGGGAAGAAGCTGTTTCTGAGTCTGGTAGTACGTGCCTTCAAGATTTCGTATCTTCTGCCCAACGGGCGCGGAGAGAAGAGTGGACGGTCGAGGCGATAACGCCCCTTGATCATGTTGGCTGCTTTCCCAAGGCAGCGTGAAGTGTAGATGCAGACAATGGTTGGAGTCTAGTCTGCGCGATGGACTGAGCTACATTAATGAAGCAGCAGATATTTTTTGAATGCAACTGAGCAGGCACGTGCTGTCAGGGTAGGCAAGGTATGCACTGCCTACCCTGACTAAAATTATAAAATGGTAATTATTAAATATAAATAGTAAAGGCATGGGAGAATTATGCCTTTCTAAGAGATCGATCTATTAGGTAGGCATAATTCTCCGTGCCTTTCATGCGCAGTACTTGCAACACGCGAAAGCCTATGCAGCCCACGTGCCGTCAGCGCTGCTTCAAGCCGTCAATAATAGGGAGAGCTGAAGGAAGCTGAAATTCTGCCTTTGCAGTACTGCGTATGCGCAGCAGCCTACTGCGCATGCGCAGCACAAGTTTCTTGGCGGGTTTTTCAAATATGGATTGTCATTATCTTAAGTGTATCTTAGGAAACAAAGAGAAAAGAATGGAGTTCATGTACCAATAATGTGGTAGGTAAATCTCTTGGTGCTATATGTTTTTAAATATCGTATTTCCCGGGGTGGGAGGTGGGGGGGGAGAGCTCCTTTCACAGCGTTTGGGGAGTCTGGCCCGGGGTAAAGTTGCGGGGAGGGCAGGAGCGTTGTGAAGGAGTGGATCGAGGATCATGCCAGTAACCCACTTGCGACGCTCCGGGCACGGAGCCACCACATTGTGGCCGGGGAGTGAATTCGCTCGGTTGGTTGCAAGTGGCCGCCGGGACCGGACAGCCCCTTCTGCCAGCCCCCGCTCACCTCTGGCAGTGCTCTCCGTCTGAAAACCTCTCTCCTGCCGCTCGCCGGCCTCTCTCATGTCAGCCGCTACCCGCAAATCCTTAAATTCCGACAGCGCGCTCAAGGGACCAATTGAGGTTACTCGGCTGTGGGAATTTAAGGATTTGCGGGAAGCGGCTGACATGAGCGAAGCTGGCGAGCGGCAGGTGAGAGATGTTCAGACGGAGAGCACTGCCAGAGGTAAGCCAGCCGGCAGAAAGCGCTGAGGTCCCGGCGGCCGCTTGCACCCACCCGAGCTGCTTCCTTCCCCGGTCACAATGCGGTGGCTCCGCGCCCGGAGCGCCGCGGCAGCGGTGAGTGAGTGAGTTACTGGCATGATCCCCGACCCCCTCCTTCTCAACACTCCTGCCCTCCCCTCAACTTTAACCACTGGCACGGACTCTCCACATGCTGTGAAAGGAACTCTCCCCCCAATTGGTCCCTTGAACAAGTATTGTCATTCAATAAGATGACAACTGATTCAACTTGTCCCGGTGTGCTCCCGTTTTTCCCCACCATCTCTCCACCAGCCGTCATCCTCCATCCCCCACCCATTCAATAATTCAAAATGAAGGAGATTTGGCAAATTGAATTGTTACTTATTTTTATTTTTTATTTTTACGGAGAGGAGAACAATCTGCGCATGCGCGGTTTAAGATTGTTTTTTTTAAGCCGACTGACTGCCTACTCATGGCACGTGCCTGCGACTGGGTAAATCATTACATGATTTATGATATTTGACCAACAGTGCAGGATTATAGCGATGGACAGCTCTAAATGCAAACATAAAACATACATTCAGATGACCCACCAACCTCTGGACAATTGCTCCGCAGATGTCGACACCTAGTACACTGCAGGAGTTCACAAGGCACTGTCAGAAGCGTCAACATTACAGTAATGTTGGCGACATACACATGAGATGAACTGTTCCTGAAGTGATCATTGTGAATGTTGTGGTGTTGTGGAACTGTCCACCAAACAGATGCATGTGCAGAATACGTACCAAATATGCAGGATCTCATCCACACAGAGTGACATCCGATATCAGATGCTCTTAACTGCTGCGATAAGATAATAACACCTTATAATTAAGAGGAGAAAAAAAAATCATTTCATTCATAAAAAGCAGAGCAGCAATGGCAAGGCCAGTGTTCTTGTCTTGAGAAACACAATAGCCACTTGTAGACTGCCCCATCCACACTAGTCCCCAGGATGTGGGCCAAACGCAGGCAGGTGGGACAAGCATAAATGGGACACTTTGGTCAGCAAAGGCAAGGAGGGCTGAAGGGCCTGTTTCAGACTGTATCACTGTAGAACATGTCCCATGAAGATTTACTCCAACAAATCTATGGAGATGGGGCGGCACCGTGCCGCAGCTGGTAAAGCTGCTGCCTCACAGCACTACAGACCCCGGTTCAATCCTGACCTCTGATACTGTCTGTGTGGAGTTTGCATGTTCTCCCTGCGATCGCGTGAGTTTCCTCCGGATGCTGCGGTTTCCTCCCACACCCTAACGACGTGTGGGGTTTTGTAGATTAATTGGCCCTCTGTAAATTGACCCCGCGTGTGTGGGGTGCGGATGAGAAAGTGGTATAACATGGTACTAGTGTGAACGGGTGATCGATGGTCGGCATGGCCCCGGTGGGCCGAAGGGCCTGTTTTACATTCCGTATGTCCAAAAAATATGTCCCAATAACATTTTGTCAGTGAATGTGGATGAGGTATCCACGCTGACCTGGAAACGGAATGAAGGGAGTCATGTTATCTTTCATGTTCTTGAATTATTACACTCTGTCATGGCTAAATGTTAAACCCATTCCCAATGTACTTGCATAATGCTGAGCTTTAGACTTTAGACTTTAGAGATACAATGCAGAAACAGGCCCTTCGGCACACTGAGTCCACACCAACCAGCAATCACCCCATACATGAGCACTATCCTACATACTAGGGACCGTTTACAATTTCACCGAAGCCAATTAACCTACAAACCTTATGTTTAAGAAGGAACTGCAGATGTTGGAAAATCGAAGGTAGACAAAAGTGCTGGAGAAACGCAGCGGGTGCAGCAGCATCTATGGAGCAAAAGGAAATAGGCAACGTTTCGGGCCGAAACCCTTCTTCAGGCAAGCAGTCGTTCCAGGTGCGACAGAGGTTCACCTGCATCTCCTCCAACCTCATCTATTGCATCCGCTGCTCTAGATGTCAGCTGATCTACATCGGTGAGACCAAGCGGAGGCTTGGCGATCGTTTCGCCGAACACCTCCGCTCGGTCCGCAATAACCAACCTGATCTCCCGGTGGCTCAGCACTTCAACTCCCCCTCCCATTCCAAATCCGACCTTTCTGTCCTGGGCCTCCTCCATGGCCAGAGTGAGCACCACCGGAAATTGGAGGAGCAGCACCTCATATTCTGCTTGGGCAGTCTGCACCCCAGCTGCTTGAACATTGACTTCTCCAATTTCCGGTAGCCCTTGCTGTCTCCTCCCCTTCTCAGCTCTCCCTCAGCCCTCTGGCTCCTCCTCTTCCTTTCTTCTTCCCGCCCGCCCCCCCCCCCCCCCCACCCTACATCAGTCTGAAGAAGGGTTTCGGCTCGAAACGTTGCCTATTTCCTTCGCTCCCTAGATGCTGCCGCACCCGCTGAGTTTCTCCAGCACTTTTGTCTAACCTACAAACCTGTACGTCTTTGGAGTGTGGGAATAAAACCGGAGCACCTGAAGAAACCCCACGCAGTCAGGTCAATGTCAGGTCGGGGGAAGTTCCCCCCGCCACGGGTATCATGTAATCCCATGCTACCTGCTCCATGGTCGGATAGTCGGCGACTAAACCTCACCTTGGAGGAAAGTTGCAGATCGATGGTGATCCCATGTTTTTGCTGCCCAACCAATTCTGAAGGGATTGGACAGGCTAGATGCAGGAATAATGTTCCCCATGTTGGGGGAGTCCAGAACCAGGAGTCACAGTGTAAGAATAAGGGGTAGGCCATTTAGGACTGAGATGAGTAAAAAATTTTTCACCCAGAGAGTTGTGAATCTGTGGAATTCTCTTCCACAGAAGGCAGTGGAGGCCATATTCTCTGGATGTTTTCAAGAGAGAGTTAGATTTAGCTCTGAGGGCTAACGGAATCTAGGGATGTGGGGATAAAGTTGGAACGGGGTACTGATTCTGGATGATCAGCCATGATCTTATTGAATGGGGGTGCTGGTTCGAAGGGCCGAATGGCCTACTCCTGTGCCTATTTTCTATGTTTCTATGTGGAAGTTGCAGCTTGGGTTGCGGTGAGATATTGCAGCATATTTTGCAGATTTTTCGCTGATTGCCTAGACTGCAGGCATGGCTTGCAAGGCATGGTGGAAGGAGCGAATGTTTGGGGTGAGGACGGGGAGCCTTTGGTTTGGGGCTCTTTAAAAAACATTGTCGCAACGGCACGCATCCCGCCAAGTGCAGAGTATTCAGTCACGCTGCGGAAACGCGGCCCGTTGGAAAGTATTCAGTGCCGTCAGAAAGGAATAATTTGCCACTGCCAGCAGAGCAAGCCGTTAGTGCCCGGACATGCCACCTCAGACTCTAGGCACGGGAACGTGAATGCACAGCTTTCTCACTCACACATTACAGTGCTTATCCGTGCAGTCGAGGCTGACGTTTCTAAAAGCCAAACCTCACAGACGCTGGAATTGTGAGACAAAGCAGACAATGCTGGGAACAATCTGCCGGTGGAACTCAGCAGCATCTGTGCATTCATGGAATGGTTAGACCTTCTGGGTTAACCTGCAGATGTTGCTCGACACAATAGGTTCCTGCAGAAGATTCTTCTAAATTCCAACATCTGCAGTCTCCTGCGTCTCCAGTAAAAGCTGGAAACATTCTGCAGGTCAGTCAGTGTCTACAGAGTGATAGATAAGAGATTACACTTCATTTGACGGCACAGTGGTGCAGCAGGAGAGATGCTGCCTCACTCTGCAAGGGTCCCAGGTTCCATCCTGACTATGGGTGTTGTCTGTACGGTGCTTGTACATTCTCCCCGTGACCTGCGTGGGTTTTCTCCAGGTGCTCCAGTTTCCACCCACACTCCAAGGTTTGTAGGTTAATTGTCGTGGTATAATTGTAAATTGTTCCTAGTGTGTGCAGGATAGTGTTGGTGTGCGGGGTGATGGCTGGTCGGTGTGGACTCGTTAGGCCAAAGGGCCTGTTGCCGAACTGTATCTTTAAACTAAACTAAATTAAACTCAGTAGAAGAGAAGCACATGTACGTAAAATCAATGGCCAGAATTTTCAGGTTAACCTGCAGATGTTGCTCGACATACTAAGCTCTTGCAGAAGATTCTTTCTTGCTCCAAATTCCAGCATCTGCAGTCTCTTGTGAGTGTTTGCATGATCTCCATGCTCTGTAATTCATCGCCTGCTTAAACGGCCGCGGGACTTACCATCGCCGCCGGGGGCTTTAACATCGGGAGCCCCAGTTCGCCTCGACGTTGCAGTTGGACTGCTGGACCGCGGGAGAAGAACAAAGGGAAGAGATAAGACTTTTGCCTTCCATCACAGTGAGGAGGTGTTGGAGATTCACTTGTGATGGATGTTTGTGTAAATTGTGTCACGTGTGGGTCTTGTTTTTTTTGTTGTAATGTTAAGACTGTAGAAATGCAATTTCATTCAAACCAAGCTGTTTGAATGACAATAAAAGGCATTCTATTCTATTCTATTCTCTATTCTAATTCAATGTGAAAATAAATCGACCAGAATCATTGTTTGGCAGACAATGGCACTGGTCCCCAACGTCCTGTGTGAGTTTTGTGTTGATGATAGTTGGCCTTGCAAAATATGGGTTTATCAGAATTATTCCTTCCATAAGCTATGGCACTGTTTGATTGAGCATAGAGTGATACAGCATGGAAACAGGCCCTTCGGCCCAACTTTCCCACACCGACCAACATACCCCGTCTATACTAGTCCCACCTGCCTGTGTTTGGCCCATATCCCTCTAAACCTGTCCTATCCATGAACCTGTCTAAATGTTTCTTAAACGTTGCGATAGTCCCTGCCTCAACTACCTCCTCCGGCAGCTCGTCCCATACACACAACACAACCTGTGTAAAAAAGATACTCTTCAGGTTCCCAAAATCTCTGCCCCCTCACTTGCATCTGCACCTCGCAGATTATATTCCATATTCCATATCCCATTATTATTATTACAGGATATATCCCAGGGTATCCGCCTCCAATGCAAAGACTGATGACTATGGATTTTGCGAGGAATGTCTCAAAACCTGACTGACGGACGCTGATGTGAAGCTCAGTGGTTTGATTAATTTGCTCCTACTCTGAGGTTTCAAGCCTTTTCAATTCTCTGGTACGCATCCAACTACGTGGCTGTCACAGTGGGAAAAAAAGAGAACTTACTTTTACACGGCAACTCTCTCATTTTCAGACTTGTCCAAAATGCTTCACAGATGATCACCTTTATTGAAATCTAATTAGACTTTAGACTTCAGACTGCGCGGAAACAGGCCCCTCTGCTCACCGGGTCCGCGCCCACCAGTGGTACCCGTACACTAGCACTATCCTCTACACCAGGGATCATATATAATTTTACAGAAGCCAATTAACCTACAAACCTGTATGTGTTTGGAGTGTGGGAGGAAACCGGAGCATCCGGAGAAAACCCACGTGGCCACAGTGAGAGTACAAACTCCGTACAGACAGCACCCGCAGTCAGGATCGAACTCGGGTCTCTGGCGCTGTAAGGCAGTAACTCTACCGCTGTGCCACTGTGCCACCTCTGTCCCACAATACTTCCCAAAATCATTCATGGTGTATGTTCTGGCCTCGTTAGTACTCCAAAATATATCACGATACACTTGTCCGAGTTAAACTCCATCTGCCATTTTTCAGCTCATTTCACCAACATGTCGATATCTCTCTTTCGGGTACGACTGCCTTCCACACTCCCATCAACGATAGTTAACTTTGTTTCTGGCAATGTTTCCTGGAGTACTGCCTGTAGTTCCGGACACCATGCTAAATTTAATTTAGTTTCGAGATACAGCACGGAAACAGGCCCTTCGGCCCGCCGATTCTGTGCCGACCAGCGATAGTGCACTTGTACTATGCTCCACACTAGGGACAATTTCAAATTTTACAAAGCCAATTAACCTACAAACTTGTATGTCTTTGGTGTGTGAGAGGAAACCGGAGCATCCGGGGAAATCCCATGTGGTCACAGTGAGAACGTACAAACTCCGTCTGGACAGCATCCATAGTCAGGATCGACTTGCGTCTCTGGTGCTGTAAGGCAGCAACTCTACCGCTGCACCACTCTGCCGCCCTACGTTATAGAAAGGATGAGATGGCACTGAAGAGGGTGCAGAGGGGATTCAACGGAGTGTTTCGGAGATGGATATCCCGCACGCATTCTGTTTTAATTTTAGATTAACAGCATCCTGGTGTGGTACGGCCACAGTTCTGCGGCTGACAAGAAGGCTCAGCAGAGAGTCATCAACACAGCCCATGAAGATCACCAACCTACACCTGCCTGCCCTGGAAGAGATCTATAGCTCTCGTTGCCTGAGGAAGGCATCACACATACTCATCTCATCCCACACATCACTTGTTTGCCCTTCTGCCCTCAGGAAAGCGTTACAGGTCCATCAAATCACACACCACAAGATTAACAAACAGTTTCTACCCCAAGGCCATCACCACTTGAACTCTGCACTGAACACACAGCCCCCATAGCCAATATATTGTACTGCCACAACACTATATGGTGGAATATTGCACATTATGACTTGACGACATTTTCTTGCCGTTTTTGTATTCGTTATTCGTTATTATTTATCTGATACGTTGGAGCTCCGCTCGGGCAGTGCTCCTGAAATTTTGCTGTATGTATTTACAATGGCAATAAAACATTACATAGAAACATAGAAACATAGAAAATAGGTGCAGGAGGAGGCCATTCGGCCCTTCGAGCCAGCACCGCCATTCATTGTGATCATGGCTGATCGTTCCCAATCAATAACCTGTGCCTGCCTTCTCCCCATATCCCTTGATACCACCAGCCCCTAGAGCTCTATCTAACTCTCTCTTAAATCCATCCAGTGATTTGGCCTCCACTGCCCTCTGTGGCAGGGAATTCCACAAATTCGCAACTCTCTGGGTGAAAAAGTTTTTTCTCACCTCAGTCTTAAATGGCCTCCCCTTTATTCTAAGACTGTGACCCCTGTTCTGCACTCGCACAACATTGGGAACATTTTTCCTGCATTTGGTTTGTCCAGTCCTTTTATAATTTTATATGTTTCTATAAGATTCCCCCTCATCCATCTAAACTCCAGTGAATACAAGCCGAGTCTTTTCAATCTTTCCTCATATGAGAGTCCTGCCATCCCAGGGATCAATCTCGTGATGCAGGAACATTTTTCCTGCATTTGGTTTGTCCAGTCCGTATTATTATTATTAATATTATTATTATTATTATTATTATCTTCAGCTTTTTGGATTTTCATTTCGATGTCGTTGTTTCTTACCCATCTGCTCAGACTAAAACCTGCTTCAAATCAGCGCGGCACTTCTGGGCGAGAACCCCATGGTCAATTCTCACTGACTGCCCTGAGTCAGCTACCAAGGGTGTGGCAGGGTTATGGCGGACCCCTTTTGAATGGATTGAACCTGTTAAAAAATATAATTAAATAACTTGGTCAGGGTGGTGACAAAGACTGAGGAGAAGGAGGCTGTAGAAATATCACTTCTCATCGATCGGCCAGCAGCATTCTATTGCTTCTTAAGGAACAATAAAAGGATAGCAGATTGATTTTCATGTGAAGTGGGAAGCTGAGTTCTTTACAGAGGCCGCTATTATTCCATTCATCCATTGACAAGATAGTTGGGTCATTACACAGCGAGAGCTTCCCAGAACTCCAAACAGCAAAACTAGTTTCCGCACAGCCCGATAAAGACATCTCCTTCCAGCTGACTGTGCAGCAGCAAGACATTGATTTACAAGCTCCATAAATCTACAAGTATTGATGTTCCCGTTCTCAGAGTGAAGGGACACACCTGTAACAGATGGTCTCGACAGGCGAGGACTGATTTAACTGTTATCATCAGGCAATTTTGAGGCGCGTCTGCGGAGGTCTGTGGGTGTGTGCTTTCAACTGATTCCACTGGCTCGCCGGGAGGGTTTTTAAATGCCCAGGGAGTTGCTAGGGAGCAACATGCCCCTTGTCTGATACTGCGGGATGTACCAGGTTGTATCCTTTGAGCTTTGTAGGCCACTTCGATGAAACCCAACACAGCGACTTGGAGCAGGCAGAATGTGTAGGGATGAAGGGGTGGCATGGTGGCGCAGCGGTAGAGTTGCTACCTTACAGCGCCAGAGGCCCAGGTTCGATCCTGACTGCGGGTGCTGTCTGCACGGAGTTTGCACGTTCTCCCCTTGACCCATGTGGGGTTTCTCCGGGAGTTCTGGTTTCCTCCCACACTTCAAATTCGTACAGGTTTATAGGCTAACTAGCTTGGTATAATTGTAAATTGTCCCTGGTGTGCATAGGATAGTATTAGTGTTCAGGGACCACTGGTGGGCCGAAGGGCCTGCTACCGGGCTGTCTCTCTAAACCAAACTAAACTAAAAAAACTAAATTGCAAATGTTGGTTTACACCGAAGATAGACACAAAAAGCTGGAGTAACTCAATGGGACAGGTAGCATCTCTGGAGAGAAGGAATGTGTGACATTTCGGGTCGAGGGTCTTGACCCGAAACATCACCCATTCCTTCTCTCCAGAGATGCTGCCTATCCCGCTGAGTTACTCCAGCTTTTTGTGTCTAACTTCGACCTATACCGTTGTGTCTATCTACAGAGAAGTGGAATGCAGCCACTACAAAAGATGGACACCCTGAATCTGGAATTGTGTGTGTTTTCACACTTCTATACTATTTGCCCGATGGGAGAGGGGAGAAGGGGAAGTGTCCTATATTCCTTCTGTACCACCTTATCTACCTGTGCTGCCAACGTCATCAAACCTTGTACACTGTGGTCCCTCGGTTCCTCAATATTCTCTCGGGCCCCATCATTCATCGTGCTTGAACCACCCTCATTGTTCCCCCCATTGTTAGTGCTGTGTTCAATTTCAGTGCTTCGACCTGGCTGTGAGGGAAATGCTGATGTGTTTCCTCTTCTCCCCTCTCCCATCGGGCAAAAGGTACACAAGTGTGAAAACGCACACCTCCAGATTCAGGGAGAGTTTCTTCCCAGCTGTCAACAGGCAACTGAACCATCCTACCACAACCAGAGAGCAGTCCTGAACTACTATCCACCTCATCGGTGACCCTCAGACTATCTTTGATCGAACTTTACTGGCTTGATCTTGCACTAAATGTTATTCCCTTATCATGCATCTGTACACTGTTAAAGGATCGGTTGTAATTACGTATGGTGCTCACGTAACAACTTGTCCCTAAACACCTCCAAGACCAAGGAGCTGATTATCGACTTCAAGAGAGCACATAATGGGGAATACGCCCCAATCTCTATCAACGGGACAGTGTGGAGAGAGTGTCCAGCTTTAAGTTTCTGGGCACACACATCTCAGAGGACCTCACATGGTCCACCAACACCGCTGCGCTGGTCAAGAAGGCACAGCAACGACTGTTCTTCCTGAGAACATTGAAAAAGACTGGTCTGCCCCAACAGCTGCTGACAACCTTCTACCGCTGCACCACAGAGAGCATATTAACGTATGGCATCTCTGTGTGGTATCTCAGCTGCACGGAGGCGGAGAGGAGAGCTCTTCAGCGCGTCGTACACAGGGCGCAGAGGATCATTGGGACACAGCTACCAGCCTTGGAGGGCATCTACTACACACGGTGCCTCAGGAAGGCCGTCAGCATCCACAAAGACTCCTCACACCCTTGAAATGGACTGTTCGAACTCCTACCTTCCGGCAGACGTTACAAGGCCTTCTACGCCCGCACCTCCAGACTCAGGAACAGCTTCATCCCCAGAGCTATAGCGGCTCTGAACCGGCCCTGCTGAGTGTCCCCCACCCCCATGAAGTGTCTCCCTCGGATGGTCACGTCGCACATCGACCCGGCACAGACACATTTGTAATTTAGACTGTTTTACTGTTTTACTGTTCTTTTTATAAATCATGTTTCTCGGGGTATCTAAATCATAAATGTTATTAGTTGTTTAAGTTATGACATCGGATGGAAGCTGCATACCAAATCTCATTGCACATATGTGCAATGACAATAAAATATATTATTATTATTATTAATGTTATTGTCTTTCGGCTGACTGGTTAGCACGCAACAAAAGTTTTTCATTGCACCTCGGGCACGTGATTATGAACCAAACTAAACTAAACTCCTAGGGCAGACGCTATATTTCTGGACCGACACAAAATGCTGGAGTAACTCAGCGGGACAGCAGCATCTCTGGATAGAGGCCTGCATTCATCGGCAGAACCTCTAGATAATATCAACACCTACGTCAGACTCTTACGTGTAGCCGATAGTTCCGCTTTCAACACCATTATTCAAAACTCCTCTCCAAAAGTCTGGAGCTCAGACTCCACACCCTCCTCCGCAACTGGATCCTGGACTTCCTCGCCCCCCCACAGACCGGACTGCGTGAGGATAGGTGATAAAACATCCTCCACGATAATTCTCGGCATGGGTGCCCTGCGTAGATGCATTCTCACTCAGCCCCTCACTATATTCGTGGCTGTGCGGCCCAATTCTAACCCCATTTAAAAATGCAGGTGATACCACCATAGTCGGCCGAAGCTCGAACAATGACGAGACGAAGTACTTAAAAAGGGCGGTCACAGTGGCGCAGCGGTAGAGTTGCTGCCTTGCAAGCGAATGCAGCGCCGGAGACCCGGGTTCGATCCTGACTACGGGTGCTGTCTGTAATGTCTGGTGTATGACCCTGTTGTGATTAGCACAATGAATACATGTCCGACACCCACGACATTTTGTAAGAAGAGTTTATTTTCAACAACTAGCAGAAACTTCAAGAAGGTCACGACCTCAGTCACGAGGCACAGGCACATTTGCCAGCTTCTGCTCTTGGCCTCAAGGGACGCTGGCATTTACATGACATCTCCCCCTTCAACTTTATTTACATTACATGTCCCCCTTCAAAGTTGGGGTCACAAGTCTTTCAATACTAATAAATTTAACCTTTAATCAATTTAATGTGGATAACAAACTATTTTCAATAATAATATTGATGACAAATGCAACCTTTACATCTCCCCCTTCAACTTTGGGGTTTCATTTACATGTACGTCCACGGCATATAAATGAAAATGCAGTACTATTAAAGCCATTTAGATTTGCCTTCATTTAATTCAGCACAATTCCCATATATTTTCCTTCAATACTCTTTCGCAGAGTTTGTACGTTCTCCCCATGATCTGCGTGGGTTTCCTCCGAGATCTTCGGTTTCCTCCCACACTCCAAAGACATACAGGTTTGTAGGTTATTTGGCTTGGTAAATTGTCCCTAGTGGGTGTAGGATAGTGTTAAACCCCTGTCCCGCGGTGCGAGTCGACCCACGAGTGACCCCGAGTTTAAAACAAATTAAACTCGTGGTAATCACGTACGATTAACGTAGCGGGAACGTCGGAACTCGTGGACGCAACTTAGCGACTCGTGGCGCTAACGGCAGGTACCCGTGAAACTTGTTAACTCTTGAAAAATTTCAAACATGTTTAAAGTTTTCCACGAGTCAAATTTACTGTTGAAGTTAAAAATTGAAACATTTAAACTCGTTGTAAGAACCTAGTGGCCCGTGAGTTTACCTTAGTGACTCTTGAGTCTACCGTGTTAACTCGTGGGCACTCTGAACTCGGCAGCTGGACAGAGAACAGTGACCTGGGAGATTAGTTCCGTTATCCCTCTGATGTTGATTCTTATCTGTATGTTTATGTTGTTTTTTGTCTGTTTGAGCATGTTTTAGTTTCTTTTGGATACTCCCACTTTTTCTAATAGCTTAAAGTGTTGAAAAGCATTTTACTAATCCGTTTGATTCTCACTGTTTGTTTACTTCATTGCACAATAAAAGAGAGTTCTTTGTTATCAAGATCAAATTGATGTCTGGAAGTCTTCATTTTAATATCACTACAAAGTCTCATGACTTGAATGTAATATTCCTTTCATCATACAACACAAAATTGAGGAAGTGGCACAATATATTCACATCTTGATTCTCACAATCATTTGTGAGAGTTAAGGACTCAGGTGCCTCATATGCTGTGCTTTTTAATGTTAAAAATTGGCCCCTCTCAGTAGATCAGAAAATAAGACAAACAGCACGGTGAATGTGAAATAAAGTCTTATCTTGTTCAATATAAAAAACACTTTTTTGTACATATTGAGAAAAGGAGCACCACAGCAAACAACGCAGTGGTCTAAAAAAGGGCTTCTCAAACATGCAAATCAACAAATGAAGCACAAATAAGTAAAACATAAGTAAATAAATAAAACAAAGTCATTTTTACCATGTGATGATTTTTCAACACGTCCGGAGACGTTGTTGGCTCAAGAGTAACTTGGGAGAGGAACTTGGAACATCGCAGAAATGACAAGTAAACGGCAAACTTAGTCATACCGGTGGGAACTCGGTTAAACTCTTGATCATAAACTTGGAATCTCGTACACAACCACGAGTCTTTCACTCGGGGTCACTCGTGGGTCAACTCGCACCGTGAGACAGGGCCATTAATATGCGGGGATCGCTGGTCGGCGCAGACCCGGTGGGCCGAAGGGCCTGTTTCCGCGCTGTATCTCTATAGATAGAGAGCAGAGCAACAGTGTCAATACAACAACCTCTCCCTAAATGTCAGAAAAATAAGGAGCTAGTTATTGACTTCAGGAAGTTTAGTTTAATTTCATTTTGTTTCATTTAATTTATTGTCAAATGTACCGAGGTACAGCAAAAATCTTTTTGTTGCATGCTATCCAGTCAGCAATGAAAAGACTATTACATGAAAAGACTATACATGAAAAGTCCAATAAAATTCGTTAAAATGTAGTCCAAGGATCTCCAAT
This sequence comes from Malacoraja senta, assembly GCA_038087875.1. NCBI lineage: Eukaryota > Metazoa > Chordata > Chondrichthyes > Rajiformes > Rajidae > Malacoraja > Malacoraja senta. The sequence goes on from CM075987.1 coordinate 5,310,806, forward strand.
GCAGTGGTTAGTAGCTCAGGACTGCTCTTTAGTTGGTGATAGGATGGTTCACTTGCCTGATGACAGCTGGGAAGAAACTGTCCCTGAAAGTGGAGGTGTGGGTATTGACACTTGAAACGAGGTGGTGTCATGCCCCAGCTTGTATCAAAGGTGCTGAAGTGGAAATGATCAAGACCTTCAAGTTCCGAGGTGTAAATGCAATGATTTGCCTTGGTTCAACTACATTGACGCCAGCGGAGCGAGATGTCCGTCGGGGAATGTTGCCGACTGGCCCGCTGCAGACTGCAGGAGTACGTGCTGAGGGACGCACTGAAGCTCGGTGCAGCCAACGCCAAGGCTCTGCGGGGGAGGACCACAGACTAGGCGCCCTTCCGCTGCTGGACATTGAGGGCAGGGTGTGGTGGAGACGCCCCTCAAAAACAAGGGAAGGGATTCCACGCCAGTGGGCCACGTGATTGGCAAGGGTGGGGGACAAATTTGTGAAATTTGCGCAATGTGCGTAAACAGTGTTGAATGTTTGTGTTGCCTCCGAAAATGTCGGATGAATTTTTTGCACGCTTCATGTGTTGTATATATTTATTACCTGAATAAAGTCTATTTTGAATTAAAAAAACTATGGCCAACCAAAGCACACTAATGCTTCTCCTCAGAAGGCTAAGGAAATTTGGCAAATCTCCAATGACTCTTAGCAAATCCTCCAGAAAGCATCCCATCAGGATGCATCATATTTTGGTATGGAAACTGCTTTGCCCAAGACCACAAGAGATTTCGGAGAGCTGTGATCACAGCCCACTCCATCACACAAACCAGCCTCTCCCCATCAACTCTAATTGTTCTTTCCGCGGCCTGGGGGAAGCAGCCATCATCATCGAGGACCACTCACACCCCAGTCATTCTCTTTACTCCCCACTCCCATCGGGCAGATGATACAAACCTTTGAAAGCACCTACCTCAGGAACAGCTTCTTCCCTGTTTTAGCAGACTCTCACATGTTAAGGATACATGATCTTCCAGTCTACCTATTTGCAGCCCTCACACTTTTTTTTGTCTGTGCTTTCTCTGTGGCTGAAACACTATATTCTACATTCTGTGTATTTTCTCTTTTGCATGACTTGATGTACTCATGTACGGTATGATCTGCCTGGCTAGAATGTTTTTCACTCTATCTGGGTACACGTGGCAATAATAAACTAATAACAATTCTAAATTGGCTGCCAAACCTCCCATAATATTACAGTCCCCTACATTTCTAAAGTATATCAGTGACTGTAAGTACAGCACTTTGAGATGGCAGCACAATGGCGCAATGGTAAGGTTACTGACTTACAGCGCTGGAGACCCGGGTTCGATCCTGACGCCGGGTGCTGTCTGTACGGAGGTTGTACGTTCTCCCCGTGACCTGCGTGTGTTTCCTGCGTGTGCTCCGGTTTCCTCCCACACTCCAAAGACAGACAGGTTTGTAGGTTAATTTAGCTTCGGTAAAACTTGTAAAATTGTCCCTAGTGTGTGTAGGTCAGTGTTAATGTGTGGGGATCGCTGGTCGGTGCGGACAGGGTGGGCCGAAGGGCCTGTTTCCATGCTGTATCTGTAAACTAAACTAGTAAGATTAAACGAGAACTTACCTAAGTTTGAAGTTTGATCTTTATTTTATGAGGAGTTACGTAGGTGATTACGTGAAGAACCCCACCAGTGCGCCTGCGCGTCAATCTTCAAAGCAGCGGTGTGAAATCACAAAAAACAACAACCGAAGTAATATAGTCTCATAATAAAATGAGTAATACAAGAACTTCCATCTGACCTTTATGATAGAGGGTAGGGTCGTGGCGGGCACGTAATCACCTACGTAACTCCTCATAAAATAAAGATCAAACTTCAAACTTAGGTAAGTTCTCGTTTAATCTTACTATTTTACTTCGGAGTCACGTGAGTGACTATGTGAAGATTTTAAAGCTTTGTGATTTCATGCCGTGGATCAATCCCGGCTTCTCACTGCATTGATTGACTCGGAACGAGAAATAATCAATCATGCATTCATAATAACATTTGTACCACAAATGCAGTAATTCATTTCAATAATGAAATTAATCAGATCCCCTTCAAACCAGAGGAATTTACACAGAACTTAAAATAGTTTCTGCAAACAATCCCGCATTAACAATAGGCCGATGGTAAAAATGTTGAAACATCAACTCATTGGACCACCCGGCGGCTGCGAGGATATGGTCGACGGGGACGTCTTTTGCCCTGTCCGCCGACGTTTCTGCTGCCCTAGTCGAGTGAGACGTAAAAACATAAGTGTTAATACCAGCAGCTGTTAAGACTTCTTTTATCCATCTGGAAATAGTCTGTATTGAAACTGTATTGTGGTTTCTTGTGTGTGATCAACAACCCAATTTCCATATTTCTCAAATTCTTTGTGACCTCAATGTATTGTAACAAATATGTCTTAACACAGAGACAAGGATCATTTGGATATGCTGCTAGCATAATTTTAAATCCTGTCACACCTGGCCTAATTTGCTGTAGTAGGTCATAGATATAGAATGTAACCTTCTCTTCAGTTACTTCCATACTGTCTATTTGTAATTTTCCAAGTGTTTGCACTCGTTGTGCTGTCACTCATGCCATAAGCATGAATACTTTCATACTGAGCTTGGCCAAAGGTAAAGACACACTTGGTGACCATTCACAAAGTAGTTTCAGTACCACACTTACATCCCAGATTGTCATGTACCTAGGTTTCAGTGGTTTGGAATTAAAGATTCCTTTCATTAGTCTGGAAACAATTGGGTGTGACCCAATTGGGTTTCTTTCTGAATCCAGAACCAAATATGAGGACAATGCACTTCTGGCTGAATTAATTGCACTACAACTCAGACCTTCATCATAATAAAGTTTTGACAGAAATTCTAAACATTTGAAATATCTGCAGTACTATATTGCACATTCTTTTGTACACAGAACTCTTCCCATTTCTTAATATAAGAAAGGTACTGTTTTTGAGTGCTCTTCAGGCTGCCGTAAGCATGTCCACAGTACGCTCAGACAGTCCTCGCCCCAGAAAAGGCCTTCTTAAAACCTGCAAATCAACAAATCCAAACGATCATATAATGGATGTTGTTCCCCTGTTACAGGGTGCAGCAATAAATTACCCCTGGGGGAGGGGGGGAGGGGGGAAGGGGGGGGAGAAGGGGGGGAAGGGAAGGGGGGGGAAGGGGGGGAAGGGGGGGGAGAAGGGGGGGAAGGGAAGGGGGGGGAAGGGGGGGAAGGGGGGGGGAAGGGGGGGTAGGGGGGGGAAGGGGGGGAAAGGGGGAAGGGGGGAAAGGGGGAAACTATTTTCGCAGTCCCTACCTGGTCGGAGTTGCGGCTTTTCTCCGAGCCGTATCTTCGCCCCTTCCTCGCGGCCTACGGGCAGACTGTAGCGGCGTTTTCCTGCCGGGACCGGCCAGGACTTCAGCTTCGGCGGCGGCACAGCGCTGAAGCACCATCGCGGAGCAGGCGATACCTAACCCGGGTCGCCGTGCAGTAAGCTCCGGAGTGCTGTGACAGCCGGCACCAACATCGCGGAGCTGCGGTCTGTGGTCTGCGGTCAGCGGTCTGCGGTCTGCAGTCAGTGGAGCTTCCAGCCGCGGGCGGCGCTGAGCTTCAAACACCGTGGAGCCTGGGATCTCACGACGAGGTCACCAGAGTCGGAGCATCGACCAGCGCGGCTCGTGGACTTCGGGAGCCGCGGTCTCCTGGGAGGAAGCGGCCGCTCCAGACACTCCGGGCCGCTGAGAGTGTTCACCCGATGCCAGAATTCCATCATCCGGCGAGAGGGCCTGAAGCATCGGGCTGCCGTATCGGCGACTGCAGAGGCCTCAATAGGCCCCGACTATGGGTGAACTGGGGATGGGACTGGACTTTGCTGCCTTCCCCCACAGTGGGAACCATTGTGGGGGGATGTTTTTATGTTGTTGTTAAATTCTTGGATGTTATCTTTATTTGTGTGCTGCATGGCAAGTCAAATTTCACTACACCAATTGGTGTATGTGACAATAAATGTTTATCTATCTATCTATCTATCTAACAGATGCTTCTGTTGACTGTTTTGACCTTCCTATAATCAGGACATCATCCAAGATAGCTGAAATACAAATGTTCTTTTCAATACACCCAGACCAAAGTTGTTTAGCCATTTTGTCACATGACCCCGACTTGATTCCACCCATATCATTAATATAGGCAACTGCTGTTGTTTATCAATTTGAACTTGAACATGCCTTTTAGTTGTGTTAGAACAATAAGCTTGGAGTCCATAGAAACATCCTAAAACTCCAAATAGTTAACTCCCCATGTCTGCAGTAACAATGACTCTTCCTGATTCCATCTGCCTCCGCAGTTAGATGCTAAGTCAGTTGCACCCCATCCTGGTGCACTGGCATCAGTTTGTAATATCATGGAAGGTTGTTCAATCAGCACTTTGCTGGAACTGCTTGAGACATGTAGAATCCACCACTGCAGATCAGAAACAGCATTTGTTGTTAGTTGCATGGTTCTATCAAAATGACCAGCATGCATTCTCAGTGCCTGTTCTTTAACTCTCTGCAGCTGTTGATAATGTAATGGTCCGTATTGGACTGCTGGGAATGCTGCTACTAATTTTCCCCAGTACTCGAGCCACCTGTCTGATTGAGGGTTTTTGCTCGTTTAACAGATTACTGCAATCTTTAATCAACTCCACCCTTTTTTCACTGGGCAAAGTAATTTTCATTTGGACTGAATCAATTGTGAACCCCAAATAATCAATCGAGGTACATGGTGTTAACCTTGATTTCTTTGGATGAATTAGAAACCCCAAACATTCAAAAGTTGATTTCACAACTGCAACAGATGCTTCTGTTGACTGTTTTGTCCTTCCTATAATCAGGACATCATCCAAGTATGCCATTAGTACATGCCCCTGGCTTCTCAGCAACCTCAGAATTGGTTTTAACAATTTTGTGAATATTCTGGGAGCGGACGTTAACCCATTAGGCAAAGCTTTGAACTGCCATAACTAGTTCATCCATGTAAATCTATAGTTGCCATATGACATGCTTCTGAAATAAGTTGTTTGGCAGTCACAAATGTCTCCCTTTTAAAATGTTTAAATTAAACAAAAGGATTCAGACTTGTCAAGTCTAGAATAATCCTACATCCTCCATCCTTTTTTGATCGAGGGAATATAATTGACCCAAATTGGTGAATTTGGTAGACTGATTCTTCAATAACACCTTTTATATATAGGGTTTTGAAGCGCAGCTTGAACCTAGAAGTCCTGCCAAGATGGCGCCTGCCTGCGGCGAATTTTGCGGAGCACCAGAACAGAAAAGGTTCACCTACAACTTTTATCAACTCACCTGCATCAGGGAAACGGCAGTAATCAGTGCCGTTTCAGACAAGCTGCTTGGGCAGCTGAAAGCGCCGGCAATTTCGCGATCTCCCGCAGCTGCGGGAGCCCCGGACTTTAAATTTTCCCACGCTGGCTGCAGAACTCCCGACCCGAATGAGGATCCCAGGTACTGTACCTGGAAACCCCGGGATGACCTCCAGAGCCAACGGGCCGAATCTCCCAGGAACAACGGAGCTGGAGCTGCCGACTTTGAAGGTACCCCCGTTCGTTACGGAGCTGGAGCTGCCGTCTGTGAAGGAATTCCCCGTTCCAGCGCAGGTTCGCAGAAACAGCAGGTACAGGAAACTCAGCACCTGGAAACAAAGGGGAAGCCTCCATTGTGTCCGGAAACGTGGCCGACGGGCAGGACTTCAGGTCAGACTGAAGCGCAGGGGACTTTGACCCCCTCTCCCTACTATCCTACTGGCCAACGTACAGTCCCTTGAAAATAAAGTGGAGGACTTAAGGGCAAGACTGCTTTATCAAAGGGAGCTGAGGGAATGCTCTGTGTTCTGTTTCACAGAGACATGGCTCACCCCCAGCTCCCCAGATTCAGCGGTCCAGCCTGAAGGGTTCTCCATCCACCGTATGGACCGTACACTGGCATCTGGGAAAGGGAGAGGAAGGGGCGTCTGCCTCATGGTCAACTCTGCGTGGTGCTCAGACGTGGCAGTCCTGTCCAACTCCTGATCTCCACACCTCGAACATCTGGCGGTGAAGTGTCGTCCCTTCTACCTTCCGAGGGAATTCACCTCCATCATCCTGACCGCGGTCTACATCCCACCCCAGGCAGACGTCCGTCTGGCACTGGGGGAGCTGCACGCCGTGGTCAACAAACACCAGACGTCTTACCCCGAGGCGTTTACCACCATAGCCGGGGACTTCAATAAGGCAAACCTAAAGAAATCACTCCCTAACTTCCACCAACATGTCTCCTGCTGCACCAGAGGATCAAACACCCTCGACCACTGCTACACCACCATCAAGAATGCCTATCGCTCTATCCCTCGCCCTCACTTCGGTAAATCTGACCATACCGAGGTGCTGCTTCTTCCTGCCTACAGGCAGCAATTAAAGAGCGCACCCCCAGAGGTGAGGACAGTACAGAGCTGGTCGGGGGGGGGGGGGGGCACAGGAACAACTCCAGGACTGTTTGGAGTCTGTAGACTGGGCAACGTTCAAGGACTCGGCTACGGACCTGAACGAATACGCCACAGTCGTTACAGACTTCATTAAGAAGTGTGTGGAGGACTGCATCCCCACCAAAACCTTCCGAGCGTTTCCCAATCAGAAACCTTGGATGAACTTTGAGATCCGCACTCTTCTGAAGTCCAGACACCGGGCATTCATGTCTGATGATACAGTGGCCTACAAGGAGTCCAGATACGACCTTGGTAAGGCCATCAAAAAGGCCAAAAGGGACTTCTGCTCCAAACTGGAGGAAGAGACTGATGTTCGGCGGCTGTGGCAGGGCCTGAATGCAATCACCTCTTACAAGGCGAAATCAGGAGGCAGCTCGAATGTCGGCGAAACATCACTCCCTGATGAGCTCAATGCGTTTTACGCACGCTTTGATAGGGAGAAGACCGATGTGCCTTGCCGAGCCCCCATTCGCTGTGATGGTATTTCAGTCTCAGTCACAGAGGCCGACGTCAGGAAATCCTTCAGAGGGGTGAACCCTCGAAAAGCGTCTGGACCTGATGGTATACCTGGTCGCGTTCTAAAAACCTGTGCGGACCAACTGGCTGGAGTTTTTACAGACATTTTCAACCTCTCACTTCTGAGGTCTGAGGTCTGAGGTCCCCACCTGCTTCAAAAGGGCATCAATTATACCAGTGCCTAAGAAGAGTAAGGTGATGTGCCTCAATGACTATCGACCTGTGGCACTAACGCCTGTGGTGATGAAGTGCTTTGAGAGGTTGATCATGACGCAGATCAACTCCTACCTCGACAAAAACCTGGACCCACTGCAGTTTGCTTACCGCCACAACAGATCAACGGTGGATGCGATCTCGCTGGCCCTCCACTCCGCTCTGGACCACTTGGACAACAAAAACTCATATGTCAGGCTGTTATTCATCGATTACAGCTCGGCATTTAACACAATCATCCCCTCCAAGCTGGTTACCAAACTCGCAGAACTGGGTCTCTGCGCATCCCTCTGCAATTGGATCCTCGACTTCCTCACTCTCAGACCACAGTCTGTTCGTATTGGTGGAAATGTGTCAGACTCGATAACAATTAGCACGGGAGCACCTCAAGGCTGCGTGCTCAGCCCCCTGCTGTACTCACTCTATACTCATGACTGCGTAGCTGGACATAGTGCGAACTCCATCATCAAGTTCGCTGATGACACCACTGTTGTGGGACGTATCACTGATGGGGATGAGTCAGAGTATAGAAGAGAGATCGAGCAACTGTCCATATGGTGCCAGCACAACAACCTGCCCCTCAACACCAGCAAAACTAAGGAACTGATTGTGGACTTTGGAAGGAGTAGGATGGGGACCCACAGTCCCGTTTATATTACGGGTCGATGGTTGAAAGGGTCAAGAGCTTCAAATTCCTGGGCGTGCACATCTCTGAAGATCTTTCCTGGTCCGAGAACAATGATGCCATTATTAAGAAAGCACATCAGCGCCTCTACTTCCTGAGAAGATTACGGAGAGTCGGTTTGTCAAGGAGGACTCTCTCTAACTTCTACAGGTGCACAGTAGAGAGCATGCTGACCAGTTGCATCGTGGCTTGGTTCGGCAACTTGAGTGCCCTGGAGAGGAAAAGACTACAAAAAGTAGTAAACACTGCCCAGTCCATCATCGGCTCTGACCTCCCTTCCATCGAGGGGATCTACCATAGTCGCTGCCTCAAAAAGGCTGGCAGCATCATCAAGGACCCACACCATCCTGGCCACACACTCATCTCCCTACTACCTTCAGGTAGAAGGTACAGGAGCCTGAAGACTGCAACGACCAGGTTCAGGAACAGCTACTTCCCCACAGCCATCAGGCTATTAAACCTGGCTCGGACATAACACTGAACTTTACTAGCCAATACTGTTATTTGCACTTTATCAGTATATTGACCAATGTGTATATATTTATAGAATGCCTTGTAGTAAATGCCTACTATGTTCTGTTGTGCTCAAGCAAAGCAAGAATTTCATTGTCCTACCAGGGACACATGACAATAAACTCACTTGACTTGACTTGACTTGACCTCCATTACTTCGCAAAGTGGAGAGTTCTGCTAGGAACATGCTGGACAGGCAAATCATAATTTGGATTGAATTCAATTCGAAATCCTTGTATATTATTCAGAATTACCACATCTGAAGTAATCTTCCAATGTTTATAGAAGAGACGTAATCTGCCTCCAACTTTTGGACTTAATCCAGTTAGTATGTTCCCATGAGAACCAGGTCCACCTACCTCTTGAGTCATTTGAGTATTCTGAGATCCCTGGATTCTCCCGGAAGCACCACCACTGGTTCTTACTCCCGCTGCAGGCCGCCAGCTACGTCCCTGCGTTGATGAGCGACTTGGTCCTGGTCTAGGATTCGTATGACGTCTGAAAGGATACTTCCTCTTTACAGACTTTGCAACCATTGATGTTTTTATCAATCCTGTTTTCGCTTCATCTTCCAACTCTTTAATACGTCTCCCGAGATCCTCTCCAAAGAGTAAGTTGGGTAATTGTATATTACTTGGTTTGCAGAGTGCTGCGAATTTCGGATTCATAGTAGGCCGTATAGCACCTTCCTCAGATAATTGATCTCGAAGTGGGTGCTGCATAGCAACCCCAGTGCTTCCTGATGCAACTTCGTCATCTCTTGGCTGTTATCTGCTATTCTGGTAAAAGCAGTTATTCCAGAACCCAGCAGCTTTAATATTCTCTGCAACTGATTCCAGATAATTTGGTTCACTGCTGCTGCTTTCAGCAACCCACAGTTACTTGGGGTCTCCTGCTTTCTTGCAGTCTCATCCATCTCCTGCTGTTCCAGCTGATGGTAAACCAAGTAATTTATTAAGGAGGCCAGTTCTTCTCCTAATGGCTCTCCTGACCCTGATGGGGCAGCGAATCCTACTGCCAGGGGTGGAGCATCTGACAGCTGCCGTTCATCGCCTTGTACAGCCTCACCGTCAGAGTCGGGGTCTGAAATCTCATGACCCGTACCACGCTCCTCATCCCTGAGGGTGCATTCCATCAGCCCTGTGCCAGGTGCTGTTAAGCTGCTTCCTGCAGCTTGGATTACAGTACACTCCTTCCTGAGTGAACTTTGCTCCAACAGCCTATGTAAAAGGCTTTCTATTTGGGCAATACGCTCGAAAGCAGTATCTAGCCCTGGAACTACTTCCATTGCCTGGAACTCCCTCCGTGGGCCGTTGGGATTTAAACTTTGTCTTCTCCCCGACAGGCACTGACTGTGTTTTCACCAGCCCCAGGTCCACAGTCGCTATGCTCACCGCTGGCGACTGTACCGGGGTTTAGAGGCGGTTGGTCGCTAACCACAGACTCCCGACTTTCCCGACTTTCTGTCGGCTGTGTCGCTCGCCTCTTCCCCCTGTCCGTTTTTTCCCATGGCGTCTGTGGAAAAAATCCCCATAGACCCACAGTAAGCGGACCTGGAAAACATGAAAAAAGTTTCTACTTACCTTGTAGTTGAAAAACTACAAACCACTGGGGGAGCTCTGCTCCTCACGTCCGTTTGCGACAAGGCGTCTGACGTAATGACGCGCAGGCGCACTGGCGGGGTTCTTCACGTAGTCACTCACGTGACTCCGAAGTAAAATAGTCACAGAGAGTCATAGTGTCATACAGCATGGAAACAGGCCCACCTTGCCCATGCCAACCAACATACCCCATCTACACTAGTCCCACCTGGCTGCTTTTGACACATATCCCTCTAAACTTACCCCATCCATGTACCTGTCTAAATGTTTCCCGTTTCCACGCTGTATCTCTAACCAAACTAATATCCTGGGGTTATAAAAAGCACTATCTAAATCTGTGCTGTCTCTGCCCAGAAACCCTCTGTCACAGTGCGGCCATCTCACCTGTTACAGGATGTCAGTGGCAGTGTCAGCGACGGCATGTGACACAAAGAAGCTAAAAGATGGGGGGAAAATAGCTATTAATAATAGAAGATAAAATAGAAAAGATAAATAAATCACGCTGATTTCAATTAAATCTGGCAGAGACGTTGATTTATTTCAGAACAATTAAACCAGCGCACACAATGATTGACCAGCCGAACAGACAAAACTCCTGCAAAGTTCATTAAATCAGCGCACAGCCTTGCTTTTCCTTATCTCTGAATGCGAGTCAAGAACATAAAATATGATCATAATAGAAAGCCTGCAGACTTGAAAAACATTCTTACAAATCTGAAACGTACTCATGTTGAATGATTTACAGGCTTCTTGAGACTGACAATAGCGACATAATCTTTATTTCCTTAAACTGAATTAAAGCATGGATAAGTTAAGCAATTTAGTTAATTAACGTTTAAACAATTAATTAGTTGGCTGTTTCTCAGGGACCAATTTGATCGCTCGTGTCTCCTTTCATCCCTTTTTAAATTGTGTGTCAAGGTGCATATCTGTGTCGACTCAATTATGCTCAAAGAATCTGTCCCTTCCCAAACATTAAAGGAGGTGGGGTGAACATGCGACACAATTCGAATGCTATCCTGGCTATTTACCTCAGCTTAATAAATCTACCTCTGATCTGAAATTGTTTTAAATGGAATTACTTTATGGGACTGAGGTGTGAAATGATTGTTTAATGCTAAAATCTTTGCACAGAATTAGGGTGCCATTTAACTCCCCTACCCGGTTCGTTAAAGCAGCCCAAATTGTCATTTTACTTTGCGTGCTTAGCTTAGTTTTGTTCGGAGATACAGCGTGGAAACAGGCCCTTCGGCCCAACGAGAGCCTGCGCCGACCTATGATCACCCGTTCACACTGGTTCTATAACTTTTAGCTTTAAATTTTTATTTAATGGAATGGCTTTAAGGAGGTAGTTGAGGTCGGGACCATCCCAACGTTTGGGAAACAGCTAGACAGGTACGTGGATAGGAAAGGTTTAGAGGGATATGGACCAAACGCAGGCAGGTGGGACTAGTGTAGCTGGGACATGTGGGCAAGATGGGCCGTAGGGCTTGTTTCGTTTCCACACTGTGTCCCTCTATGACTCTGCACTGAGGTGTGAAATGAATATTTAATGCAGAAATCTTGGCACAGAATTTAAACCAAAGTTTCACGCAGCAGTACAAGTTTTTTTACACAGTGGGTGTCTGGAATGGGCTGCCAGGGGTGTAGTGGAGGCTGATACAATAGTGGCGTTTAAGAGGCTTTTGGATAGGCACATGGATATGCAGGGAATGGAGGGATATGGATCCCATCTAGGCAAAGAAGATTAGTTTAACTTGTCATCATGTTCAGCACAGACATTGCTGGTCAAAGTGTCCATTCCTATGCTGTACGGTTCTATGTCCTGTGTTCTTTAAGGTGAAAGAGGCAAAGTTTAACAGAGATGTAATTGGAAGGTGGTGGGTGCCTGGAACGCGCTGCCAGAGATGATGGTGGAGGCAGACACAAGAGTGTTGTATAGGTGGTATATATATATATATATACACACGTACGTATATGCGGGAATGGAGGGATCTGGATCACGTGAAGGCAGAGGAGATTAGTTTAACTTGTCATCATGTTTTACACAGATAGATAGATAGATATGAAGTGCCAGAGTTACTCAGCGGGTCAGGCAGCATCTCTGGAGGAAAAGGAATGGTGACCTTTCGGGTCGGGACCCTTCTTCAGACCTGAACCGATCGTCTATTCCGACCCGAAACGTCACCCATCCATTTGTTCCAGAGATGCTGCCTGACCCACTGAGTTACTCCAGCACTTTGTGTCTATCTTCGGTATAAACCAGCATCTGCAGTTCCTTCCTACACATTGCGGGTCAAAGGCCCTGTTCTGTGCTGAGCTGTTCTGTGCTGAGCTGTTCATCCGGACGACAGATGGCGCAATGGGCTAAGTGTTCGGCTGGCAACCGGAAGGTAGCCGGTTCGAATCCCGCTTGGAGTGCATACTGTCGTTGTGTCCTTGGGCAAGACACTTCACCCACCTTTGCCTGCGTGTGAATGTGTGTGAATGCGTGTGAGTGATTGGTGGTGGTCGGAGGGGCCGTAGGCGCAGATTAGCAGCCACGCTTCCGTCAGTCTGCCCCAGGGCAGCTGTGGCTACAGAAGTAGCTCACCACCACCGAGTGTGACTGAGGAGTGAATGAATAATGCGATGTAAAGCGCCTTGGGTATTAGAAAGGCGCTATATAAATCCAATCCATTATTATTATTATTATGTCCTTGATGCTCATAAGGTCATAAGTGATAGGAACAGAATTAAGCCATTCGGCCCACCAAGTCCACTCCACCATTCAATCATGGCTGATCTATCTCACCCTCCTAACCCCATTCTCCTGCCTTCTCCACATAACCCCTGACACCCGTACTAATCAAAAATCTATCTATCTCTGCCTTAAAAATTGGGGCTGTATCAACAACATAGAACAGTTCAGCACAAGACTGGGTAAGAAGTAGATCGTGCCATGTTTCACCATTACTTCTGACGCGTTGCATGTATTACGGTGCCTCTGAATAATATTTGCAACCCTCAGAAGTTGCCATAACATGATGTCGACGGACCCGAGTTTATTCCATCTTTCCTTTATTTAAAATCGAGGCCCTGATAAAGATTCCCTCGGACACCACTGTACAAGCACCGACAATTTCAGCGCAAATTGCTTTGTGCAATAACTTAGCTGAGTACGTTAGCCCCGTTAGATTAAATGTCAGAGAGAGGAACTTCAGGCAACCATTTGTATTCCTGTATTTCTGAGTAATTTCTGGAGCTGGATGTCGGGGGAAACATTTTCCACAATCCACTAATGTTGATAAAAGGCTGGGCGAAGAACATAAAGGAGAGAATAGCATTTTATACTTAGCTGCGCTATAATTAGATCAGAGGAAACGATACATCAAGTCTGTGTCATGAAGTTTGCCATTTGTTCAATAATTAGACTGAAATCCAGGACACTTGTATTACAAGAGGCCAGGCAAAGGACAGTTAAACAATCTTGCGATACTTAAAGACAATGAGGTTCCTTAAGATCATTTCACCGATTTCCACTGATAGGTGAACCAGGAAAAGATGCTTTCCTTAGAGTTCCCTAATTAAAATCTGGGAAGGGCGCAGTGAAGATTTACGAGGATGTTGCCAGGACCCAAGGGCCTTCTTCTTCTCGCGTTTGAGGCAGCAGAAGTTATGTAACGCCCTCCAGGCGCTGTGGACAGTTAGGCCTTCCGCATTCAGCTGCAGCAGGGTGGTGCCATCCGGTTCGACATCCGTAGGTGCCCGCCCTGAAAAGGGCACATGCTCCGGGTTGGCGACTCAGGTTGCATTAGGGCTGCAAGCTGCGGCGACTGAGGTTGCATTATTCCTCCTGCTGCTGTCTCTGATTGTTGTCACTCGCCTGACTGAGGTCAGTTGACAGAGCTGACCACGGGGAGGTGGACAACATGAGCCCCACCCAAGGGCCTGAGCTATAGGGAGAGAGAGGTTGAGCAGACTAGGACTTTATTACTTAGAGTGCAGGAGGATGAGGGGTGATCTTATAGAGGCGTACAAAATCATGAGAGGAGTAGGTCCTGTGAAAGCACAGAGTCTTTTGCCAAGTGTATGAAAATCGAGATCCAGGGAACATTGGTTGAAGGTGAGAAAGATTTAATAGGAACCTGAGGGGTAACATTTTTACACAAAAGGTGGTGGGTGCATGGAACGAGCTGCCGGAGGATGTAGTTGAGGCAGGTACTATTGCAATGTTTAAGAAGCATTTAGACAGGGTACATGGATAGGATAAGTTTGGAGGGATATGAGCCAGATGCAGGCAGGTGGGACTAGTGTAGATGGGACATGTTGGTTGATGTGGACAAGTTGGACAGAAGGGCCTGTTTCCATGCTGTGTGTCTCTATGACTATAAAAACACAAGCTTCAAAAAGACACCAGTTAAATGTTCCTGCAATGTCCATTTCTTTATGTTAACACACACCTACAAACAAAAAATCTGACCTTCACTGCATTGGGCTTTTTGGAGTGAAAATTAGTTCGATGTACAGAGGGATCTTGGGGTCCAAGTTCATAACTCCCTGAAAATGACAATGAAATAAAGTGGTAAATAAGGCATCTGGTATGCTTGCTTTCATAGGTAGGACCATTGAGTACAAGAGTCAGGAGGTAATAATGCAGCTTTATAGGACTTTGGTTAGGCTGCACTTGCAGTTCCTGTGCGCCACCACCACAGGATGGATGTGGAGGCTTTGGACAGGATGCAGAGGAGGTTCACCAGAATGAATAAGGGGGTATTAGAGAGGTTGGACAGACTTGGATTGCTTTCTCTGGAATGCCAGAGGGTGTGCGAGACCTGATGGAAGAATATAAAATCATGATAGGTATAGATAGGGCACTCAGTTGGAACCTTTTTCCCAGGATGGAAAATCAAATACAAGGCCCAGCTTTAAGGTGAAAGGAGCAAGGTTTAAAGGCGATGTGCTGGGTATGTTTTATACACAGAGGGTGGTGAGTGAGTGCCTGGGACGTGCTGCTGGGGTGGTGGTGGAGGCAGATAGATGCGATAGTGGCTTTTAAAGAGACCTTCGGATAGGGACAAAGATATACAGGGAATGGAAGGATATGGATTATGTGCAGGCAGATGAGAATTGGTTTTGGCATCATTTTAGGCACAAGTATTGTGAGCTGAAGGGCTTGAGGTAAGTTTGAAAACTCACACCTCCTGATTCAGGGACAGTTTCTTCCCAGCTGTTATCGGGCATCTGAAGTATCCCATCAACAACTACCATCTACCTCATTGGAGACCCTCGGACTATCTTTGATCACGCAACAAAAGCTTTTCACTGTACCGGTCGGTTACATGTGGCAATATGCCCACTACTGATCGTTGAAGATCCTCAAAATGTCCAACGTAAGGGCAATTGTGAAGTCCGCCAGGTTTTTAGCAAAGGATTTGTATTTCTCAATCTTCAGGTACTCCATCAGGGTGTCGTTCCATGCGTGCCATTTTCCATGAGCACCCATAACGAATCCAAAGAATTTGATCGTTGTCCCTTTGGTCACTTCGGCAATCTGTCCCCGCAGATGCGGTCGATGTTCAGGCTAGAGTCGGCTGCCTGCCCCTCTTTTGGGCCTACGTCAGTGCGCGTGTGTCCCTGGAGAAGGAACACGCGGTGTCCACGGGGACTCTGGAGGCCTTCCGTGGGCGCTGGTCACCGCATGGGGTTGAGAGTATTGTAAACAATGAATGCACAGTTGTACTATAATGATTTTTGTTATATTGTAATTCTGATTATGTTTTGATGTGATGTATCATATGATTGTGTCGAATAATGTCGAGAGAGAGAGAGAGAGAGAGAGCGAGAAACAGAGAGAGAAAACTGACAAGAAAGAGGAAATAAAAGTCAATATGAATGGTTCAGATTTGGTTGGAGAGGTTGATAGTCATTGCTTTAAATATTAGCATAGTCATCCCATCTTCTCCCCGCTCCTGTCGGGCAAACGGTACAGAACGTTAACACACACACACACCCTGCAACGAGGAAGGCACCCTGGATGTGAGCAATTGAAAAAAGATAGCACACACAGAAAGCACACTGATTACATTGAGCCAGAGACCTGGGGTGAAACCTGATCATTGATACTCTGATGCCTGGTGTTCAAACTGGAAACACTTTGAGCTGCAAGCGAGGCGAAGGGTAACTTCATGCGAAGATAGCCCCAAATTCATTACGTTGGCACCTTGAAAGCTTTCCTGATGTTGACAGTAATCATGGTCACATATCATGGAATTCTCTGCCACTGAGGGCAGTGGGGGCCAATTCACTGGGTGTTTTCAAGAGAGATTTAGCTCTTAGGGCTAAAGGAATCGAGGGACATGGGGGAAAAAGCAGGAATGGGGTACTGATTTTAGATGATCAGCCATGGCCATATTGAATGGCGGTGTTGGCTCGAAGGGACGAATGGCCTGCTCCTACACCTTTTTTTCTATGTTTCTATGTAATAGCATGCACCACGAGACTCAGGAACAGCTTTCTCCCCTCAGTTATCAGGTTTATGAACCGTCCTTCCATAAGCTTGGGCACTGTCCAATTCACCTCTACCCCACTGCGGACATTGGGCTTTTGTACTTTTCATTCTTTATGGGCACTTTGCCCCTGGCTATCTTCAGCCTAATAATCTAAACGTTTTGAAAGTCGGCGCTTTATATACCCGCGTCACCGGGCGTCACCCACAGGACAGCATACGTCAGCGTGTGACATGGTGAGACACCCAGATGTCGCCTGAAGATTTTGAACATTCCAAAATCCAGGGGTGGCAGGGAGACACCGCTCGTCACTACATGCGTCACCCCGAGTCACGCCGCGTCACGCCCTGACCACGCCGCGACTACTTCTTATCAGGCTGTCGCCGAAAATGTCGCCCAAGTGGGACAGGCCCTTGTATCTTCCCCTTGATCTACATATTGTGCTTGAGTTTGACTTAATTGTATTAATGCAAAGTTTTATCTGATCTGGTAGCTCGATACACGCGACAATGACAAAACCTAAAACTAACCCCTCCCTGCAATCCCCACAGTCCAATATTTATTTGGACTGAGTGCGGAAGACCAAATCGTTCTGTGGCACCTCATCTACGCACACACAAGGTGACGGGGTGTTCTTGGTCGTAGCTGGGCCTTGGGGGAATGTGGGAAGCCAGGTCCTTATACCCACTGACAGGCTTTACAAGAAGGCAAGGCCAGCAAAATTTTTTAACAGCTTAAAAAAAAAAATTCTGACATTCAAAGGTAATTAAAAACTGTAAAAGCTGAAGTGAATGATTACGGACTATGAAACACATTGGAAATAAATAAGTTTAGTATATAGATGCAGTGTGGAAACAGGCCCTTTGGCCCACTGAGTCCACGCCGACCAACGATCACCCCGTACACTAGTTCTATCCTGCACACTAGGGACAATTTACAGAAGCCAAGTAACCTACAGACCGGCACGTCTTGGAGAGGTGGTAGGAAACCGGAGCACCCGGAGAAAACCCGCACAGTCACAGCGAGAACGTAAAACTCCGTAGAGACAGCACCCGTGGTCAGGATCGAACCCGGGTCACTGGCGCTGCGAGGCAGCAACTTTACAACTGAGCCACCATGCCGCCCTATCCTACACATTACACAATTTACAGAAGCCAATTAACCTCCAAACCGGCACGTCTTTGGTGTGTGGGAGGAAAACTGGAGCACCCAGAGAAGACCCACGCGGTCACAAGGAGAACCTCGCAGACCCCAAGCACAGATTGAACCTGGAGCTCTGGCACTGTAAGGCAGAAACTCGCTGTGCCACTGTGAATTAAGATATGGGTCCCTCTCCACCTTACGGACATTATGTTTAAGAAGGAACTGCAGATGCTGGAAAAATCGAAAGTAGACAACAAATGCTGGAGAAACTCAGCGGGTCAGGCAGCATCTATGGAGAAAAGGAGTAGGCGACGTTTCGGGTCAAGTCCCTTCTTCAGACTGATGTGGGGGGGGGGGGGGTGGGTGGGAAAAAGAAAGGAAGAGGCAGATGGCGATGTGGGAGAGGTGGGAAGGGGGAGGGGAAGGAGGGAGAAAGCAGGGACTACCTGAAATTAGAGAAGTCGATGTTCACACCGCTGGGGTGTAAACTACCCAAGTGGAATATTGTTCCTCCAATTTGCGCTGGGCCTCACTCTGGCAATGAAACCCGCTGAGTAGGTATCCGGAAGTGGCGGCGCTGTTAATCGGCTGCGGCTCGCCTGCAGTCCGTCTGTTTTTACTTTTTTCTGTTGTTTTTTTTGTCTTGTTTTGGTTAAGTTTTAGTTTGTTGGGTTGTGTTAGGGGGGGAGAAACATGTTCTCTGTCTCTTCCTTCGGGGGAATGCGACTTTTTCGTGTCGTATCCCCCTTCCCTGCCTCCGTCTGCGCTGAGGCCTAATGGCGGGGCTGGCGGCCTCCATCCTGCGACCGACCCCGAGGCTACGGAGGCAGAGCCAGCCAGGACTTACCAACGGGAGGCTGGCCGTCTTCAGGGCTGAGGCAGCGGTGGCCCGACTTGCTGGTGCGGCGTTCTGGCTTTCGGCGGCGGCCTGGAGCTGATGCAGCGGGGTCCGGAGCGGGGACTGCGGGACCCGGAGCTGGGGCGGCGGCCCGAAGCGGGGACTGCGGGACCCGGAGCTGGGGCGGCGGCCCGAAGCGGGGACTGTGGGACCCGGAGCTGGGGGCAGCGGCCCGGAGCGGAGACTGCGGGACCCGGGGCTGATGCTGTGGCGGGCCGTCTCGGAGCGGAGGCGGTGTTCTGGCTTTCGGCGGCGGCGACATCACCAAGGAGGTCCGCTGGACTGGAGGGCGGCATCTTCGGCCTGGATCGATCGCCTCGGCGCAGAGGGAGAACAAGGAGGGAAGAGACGGAGACTAAGACTTTGCCTCCATCACAGTGAGGATGTGCTTGGTGAACTCACTGTGGTGGATGTTTTAATTTGTGTTTATTGTATGTTTTGTTATTATTGGTTCTGTGTATGACTGCAGGCATCACAATTTCGTTCAGACCGAAAGGTTTGAATGACAATAAAGGAAATCTTGAATCTTGAATCCCCAGCATTTTCTGTCACCTAACGGACATGGTATTTTCCTACGGGACAGCCCACCTCTGAAGGCATCATCCATCCGCGTGTGGGATCTTGGTTCACGGCCGTATTTCCAATTGGCCAACTGATCAGGTCACTAACAGCTCACAGGAACAGAATCGCAACCCAGGGAGGGTCTGTACTGAACAAAAGTAACAATAAGCAGAAGTAATGGCGATAGATCGCTGCCTCACAGCGCTGGAAACCCGGGTAAGACCCTGCTCTCGAGAGCTGTCGATGTGGAGTTTACACGTTCTCCCTGTGACCCTGTGGGTTACCTCCGGGTGCTCCGGTTTTCTCCCACCTGCCAAAGGCATGCGGGTTTGTAGGTTAATTGGCCCTCTGTAAATTCCCCCCCAGTACGTAAGGAGTGGATGAGAAAGTGGGATGACATAGAACTCGTGTGAACTGGTGATCGATGGTCGGCGTGGACTCGATAGGCCGAAAAGCCTATTTCCATGCTGTATTCTTCAATCAGTAGAGAGTGTGACAGGCTCATACAGTCGAGATGTGTCGTTGCCAGAGATCGATATCTATCATGCTGCATCTTTCAATCAAAAAAACCTTTTCCCTTTGTATCAGGCTTGTAATCTCAATTGAAAAAAAATCATTTTTCAAGAAAAATTGCAGGAATGCTGAAGGGTGATCTTACAGAAGTGTGTAAAAATCTGAATGCACACAGTCTTTTATCCAGAGAAGGGAACCAGAGACGAAAGGTTTAAGGTGAGGGGGGAAAGATGGAAATAGGAACGTGAGGGGCAACTTTTTTTTCACAAAGACAGTGGTGGGTGTATAGAACAAGCTGTCAGAGGAGATAGTTAAGAAGGTACTAGAATAGCATTTAAAAGACATTCGGACAGGTACACAGATAGGAAAGGTTTAGAGGGATATGTGCAAAAGGCGGGCAGGTGGGATTAGAGTAGATGGGGCATCTTGGTTGACATGGTCAAGTTGGGGCAAAAGGCTTGTTTTTGTGCAGTATGGCTGTGACAAGATTTTTCATTGCACCTGTGTTCCTTACTGTGCATATAATAATAAAGTCAATTTAACTCTAATTCTTGTGAATCTGACTCACCGCCAGGTAGTTTAGTTTAATTTAGTTTATTATAGTTTAGTTTAGATTAAGTTAGTTCATGGTCATGTGTACCAAAACGTTGTTGTCGCGTGCTATCCAGTCAGCAGAAAGACTATACATGATTACAATCGAGCTGTCCACAGTGTACAGAGAGGAATAGGAATAGTGTGACATGTGACTAAGCACAGTGAGATTCTTTGCTTACATACACAATGTATACTGTATATATACAGGATGTAGGGAATAACGTTGAGTGCAAGATAAAGTCCAGCAAAGTCTGATTAAAGATAGTCCGAGGTAGATGGGAAATCAGGAACTAGTTGTTGATGGTCTGCCGTTGGTTTGGAGAGGACATTCGCTGGCATAATGCCACAGGACGGAAGTCGGTTATGGAAACGGATCTGCCAGCTCCGGCCAGGCTGGAGTTCCGGACCCCCGGCCGCAGGGGGCAAATTCGACCCGCCGATCGGCCGCGGAACTCGAGATCGGCCTCCTCAGCCGGCCTGGGTGCCACATTTTCGGGGGAAATTCCAGGGAGGGATTTCAAGAGGTCTCTGGTCATTTTGTCCAGATTAAAGAAAGTGTCGGACCACCAGTTGCCAGTAAATCATTGGTGTATCTGTATATAATCATTAAGTCCACACTCCTACCCTAATCTACTGTACAAACAGCAGTAGTCTATGTTTTTGAAATTAGCTGTTCTTGGTACTGAATACGTGTTATTTGTTACATCAGGCACCAAGCTAGTCTCGACTGTCTGCTAGTTAGAAAAGTTGATCTTATCTTCTTCGTAGTTGGCCGTGCAGATGCGGGATCAGAAGCCTCATGTCATGATTTACTGGCTCTTTTGAGTGACCTGGCTGTTTCTCTAAGTGAGCCTGCTTGCTTGGCATGTGGGACTGATGTAGATGGGGCATCTTCATTGGCAAGGACGAGAGGGGCAAGATTTAATCGGATCCCGAAGGGCAACTTTTCACTGAGAAGGATGTGGATACATGGAATGAGTTGCCAAGAGTGTTATTTGAAGTAGGAACTATCTATCCATCTATATTTAAAACTGTGTGTGTGTCTGCCTGTCTGTGTGTGTGTGTGTGTGTGTGTGTGTGTGTGTGTGTGTGTGTGTGTGTGTGTGTGTTTCTGCCTGTCTTGTGGGTGCCAGCCAGCCTTTGATTCGTTGCTACGCCAACACCACACGCAGAAACGCCGAGATTTTTTCCATTTCGGTAGAGATTTCACTTTTCATTCCAAGTATCCACTCCTGATTAAATTTTGTCGTGTTTATGTACACATTTAAAATAAAATCCTTCTCCCCCCCACTCACTCATTTTGTCTCCACCTGCTGGCCAGCCACCATAACGGCTGCTGCCGACCGGCTCTGCTCCAAAAACGACGCAATTTTTTTTCTTTCACTAGCGATTTTCGCCCTGGGGTCTGAAGCACGTTCGGGGTCCTGACCCAACGGGTCTGCACTTGGTCTAGTAACATATAAAAGACACTTGGACAGGTACACGGATAGGAAAAGTTTAGCCAAATGCAGGCAAATGGGATCAGCTTAGATCATAAGGTCACATGGTCATAAGTGATAGGAGCAGAATTAGTCCATTCGGCCCATCAAGTCTACCTCACCATTCCCATAACCCCTGACATAGGAACATAGAAAATAGGTGCAGGAGTAGGCCGTTCGGCCCTTCGAGCCTGCACCGCCATTCAATATGATCATGGCTGATCATCCAACTCCGTATCCTGTACCTGCCTTCTCTCCATACCCCCTAATACCATTAGCCACAAGGGCCACATCTAAATCCCTCTTAAATATAGCCAATGAACTGGCCTCAACTTCCTTCTGTGGCAGAGAATTCCAGAGATTCACCACTCTCTGTGTGAAAAATGTTTTTCTCATCTCGGTCCTAAAAGATTTCCCCCTTATCCTTAAGCTGTGACCCCTTGTTCTGGACTTCCCCAACATCGGGAACAATCTTCCTGCATCTAGCCTGTCCAACCCCTTAAGAATTTTGTAAGTTTCTATAAGATCCCCCCTCAATCTTCTAAATTCTAGTTAGTACAAGCCAAGTCTATCCAGTCTTTCTTCATATTCATCCCAGGAATCAGTCTGGTGAACCTTCTCTGTACTCCCTCTATGGCAAGAATGTCTTTCCTCAGATTAGGAGACCAAAACTGTACGCAATACTCCAGGTGTGGTCTCACCAAGACCCTGTACAACTGCAGTAGAACCTCCCTGCTCATATACTCAAATCCTTTTGCTATGAATGCTAACATACCATTCGCTTTCTTCACTGCCTGCTGCACCTGCATGCCTACTTTCAATGACTGGTGTACCATGACACCCAGGTCTCGTTGCATCTCCCCTTTTCCTAATCGGCCACCATTCAGATAATAGTCTACTTTCCTGTTTTTGCCACCAAAGTGGATAACCTCACATTTATCCACATTATACTGCATCTGCCATGCATTTGCCCACTCACCCAGCCTATCCAAGTCACCTTGCAGCCTCCTAGCATCCTCCTCACAGCTAACACTGCCCCCCAGCTTCATGTCATCCGCAAACTTGGAGATGTTGCATTCAATTCCCTCGTCCAAATCATTAATATATATTTTAAATAGCTGGTGTCCCAGCACTGAGCCTTGCGGTACCCCACTAGTCACTGCCTGCCATTCTGAAAAGGACCCGTTTACTCCTACTCTTTGCTTCCTGTCTGCCAGCCAGTTCTCTATCCACATCAATACTGAACCCCCAATACCATGTGCTTTAAGTTTGTATACTAATCTCTTATGTGGGACCTTGTCGAAAGCCTTCTGAAAGTCCAGATATAACAGATCCACTGGTTCTCCCTTATCCACTCTACTAGTTACATCCTCGAAAAATTCTATAAGATTCGTCAGACATGATTTACCTTTCGTAAATCCATGCTGACTTTGTCCAATGATTTCACCACTTTCCAAATGTGCTGCTATCCCATCTTTAATAACTGACTCTAGCAGTTTCCCCACTACCGATGTTAGACTAACTGGTCTGTAATTCCCTGTTTTCTCCCTCCCTTTTTAAAAAGTGGGGTTACGTTTGCTACCCTCCAATCCTCAGGAACTACTCCAGAATCTAAAGAGTTTTGAAAAATTATCACTAATGCATCCACTATTTCTGGGGCTACTTCCTTAAGTCCTCTGAGATGCAACTTATCCGGCCCTGGGGATTTATTGGCCTTTAATCCATTCAATTTACCTAACACCACTTCCCGGCTAACCTGGATTTCACTCAGTTCCTCCATCTCCTTTGACCCCCGGTCCCCTGCTATTTCCGGCAGATTATTTATGACACCCGTATTAATCAAGAAATGATTAGATGGGGCATTTTGGTCGGCATGGAATGTGTCCGTGCCATATGACACTATGACTCTTTTATCTGTTTAACCCTAAACATCCCAGGTCAGGACCAACAGGACTACCACTTTAACACTAGGGGACATTACGGTCTACACTCCGTGTCCTGACAAGCCTCCTTCATGAACCTCTGGACACCATGTGTGGAAGGAACTCCCATGTTGCTGTTGAAGAGGAATTCCAGTACTTCGGCAGAGCCACCGTTAAGGAGCAGAGGACGGTTAACGCCAGGCCTGGGTGATGAAGGATAATGGTACTTCCCATGCTAACTACTGCCCTCACCTTCCTGCTAGGTTGCAGCTTCGGGAGGTGTCGCTGGGGACAATTTACAATCTTTACCGAAGCCAATTAACCTACAAACCTCCCGGAGAAAACCCACGCGGTCACAGGGAGAACGTACAAACTATGTACAGCCAACACCCCGTAGGCAGGATTGAACTTGGGTCCCTGGTGCTGTAAGGCAGCAACTCTACCGCTGCGCCACCATGCCACCCTTAACATTATTTAATGTCGCTGGCACGCGAAGAGTCAAGCCAAGTCAAGACAGTTTATTGTTATGGGTCCCAGATAGGACAATGAAATTCTTGCAGCACAACAGAATATTGTAAGCAAAAATACAGAACAGTTCAGGTCAATATACACATAAATAAGCAGATAAAGTGCAATAGGCTGTTACAGTTCAGAGTCTGTTGTTGGCGAGTTTAATAGCCCGATGGCTGTGGGGAAGCAGCTGTTCCTGAACCTGGATGTACCAGATTTCAGGCTCCTGTACCTTCTGCAAGGCCATGTTTAATGGTGTCGTATTTACTTTGAGGGTCCAAGTCCTCGGAGGTTGGGTTTGGTTCAGATTGCCTGGGGTCAGGTCAGGATTGAATTCCATACTACAGCAGAACCCGAGTGTCAGTAGTGGACAGCGTTACCTGCAGGAAACAAGCTGCCAACTCCATCATCAATATCCGTCACTTACAGGAGGCACGTCAGCTGAGGCAGTGCGCAGAGAATTGGAAAACGCTAAAAGAAATGTTGATTTAACAAGTGATTTACGCTCCGTCTTTAGATTTATTAGATTATGACGTTAAATTTCAGATTTAATCAGTCTTGCATTTTACTATTTAAATTTAGTAATCTTTCACGTCAGCATTTCACAACCTCAATTTATGTCTCTGTTGTGCCGATAAATAAGTGTAATCCGGGTGCAAATATGGGCGGGGGGCCTGTTAAGCTTTGAGCTCCATCCATAACGTGCGGGCCGGGCAGGTTAATGGGGAGTGCGTCCAATATATAACAGAATGGCTGCCTCAAAATATGAAACCACCACCAGCACAGTGGGCAGCTGGTAGAGCTGCTGCCTCACAGCGCCAGAGACCCGGGTTCGATTCCGACCTCGGGTGCTGCCCGTGTGGAGTTGAGTTTAGTTTATTGTCACGTGTATCGAGGTAGAGTGGAAACGGTTATGTTGCGTGCTAACCAGACAGCGGAAAGTCTATACGTGATTACAGGTAGACAAAAATGCTGGAGAAACTCAGCGGGTGAGGGAGCATCTATGGAGCGAAGGAATATGTTGGTAACTGGTGATTCAGTCTGGATGCAAAGAGATCGATATCAGGTGTACCATACCGCATTGTAATATCAGCAAATACTTTGTGGTTCAACATCCATTCGGTGTTGTCATTAAGTTTTTCGTGACCTGGTGTCTGCCACTGTATTGAGCTTACATGGTAGGTAAGTTGCTGATAGCCAAATATGTCTGTCGACACACCATTGCCAAATTGTGCTGAAAAAATCGTCACACGATATCGATTTTATTCCACCCATATGATTAATATAAGCCACCACTGTGGTATTGTCAATTTGTAGGCGGACATGCAAATGGTGCATAGCTGAACAGTAAGCTTTTAGCCCATAAAATGCACCCAACATTTCTAAGTAATTTATACCCAGTCTCTGTAGTAGTGATGACGCTTGTATGTTCCATCTACCACCAGTACTAGATATAGTGTTAGTTGCTCCCCAGCCCTGAGCACTGTCATCCGTTTGTAATGTGAATGATGGGTTACTAATAACAATGGGGCTGGAACTATGCCAAATGTTTTCTCTCCACCATTGTAACTCCGAAATTGCCTTGGCTGGTAATTGCATTGCCCGATCAAAATGACCTTTATGTTGTTTTAGCGCTTGCACCTTTGCCCTTTGTAAATGTTGGTAATGCAAAGGTCCAAACTGAGTAGCTGGAAATGCTGCTACTAATTTCCCAATTACTTTTGCCACCTGTCGAATAGATGGTTGATTAGTAACAATCAATTTGTTGCAGACTTCCACCAAATCTGCTGCTTTGTCCTTTGGCAATGTTACAGACATGTGGACATAATTAATTGTGAATCCCAGATCGTCCATAGTTGTGGATGGTGTCAACTTAGATTTATCTGGATGTATGATAAACCCCAGTGTTTCAAACAGATTTTTGGTAGTTAAAACCGCTGATTTAGCTAATTCCAGGGTTTTCCCCACAATCAAAATTTCATCAAGATATGCCATAACAATATGTTTTTGTTTCCTTAGTATTGCCAAGGCTGGTTTCAATATCTTGGTAAATAGTCTTGGGGCTGATGTTAACCCATTAGGCAACGCTTTATACTGCCATAGTTGCCCCATCCAGTTATATTTTAGGTATCTACGATGATCCTCATGAATGGGTACTGAATATTATGCATCTTTTAAATCGATGCATGCCATGAAGTATCCTTCGGAAACTAATTGTTTGGCAGTAACAAATGTTTCCATTTTGAAATGTATATAGTTAACAAAAGTATTCAGTTTAGTTAAGTCAATGATGATGCGACATCCACCATCTTTCTTAGTTTTTGTTAATATGTTCGATACAAATTCCAGAGAGTCATGCTCCGTTCTCTCTATAACTCCTTTAGCATGTAACCTCTCCAGTTCTGCATGTCCTTTGACTTTTTCCCCTTGTGAGAGTACAAACTCCCTGTCAGGTACCTTTTTGAACTGGTGGCATACTTTTTTGGATGAAATCAATTTTGTATCCCTGAATATTTTGTAGTATATATTTGTCAAATGTAATAGTCCTCCAAGCTTCCCAAAACAAGTGTAACCTTCCCCCTGTTAGTACAGGACCTACACCTTTTATGTTCTGGAAGGAACCAGACCCACCTACCTCCATGGTTACCGGTCGTAAGTTCATTTCTTCGGCCTCTGTCTCTTCACTTGTTGAGGCGCCGGAGTGTGGGGTTGGCGCATCTTCCATGAGGGCCGCTCTGGGCCTTGGCCTAAAAAAGGCCTTTGTGGTTGATGTGCGGCCCTCATGCTTTCACCAGCACCCTGGTGTTGATGCCTGCTGGTGGATGCATAGGGGTGCTGCCGCCTGGGGTGTGTGGTTTTGCTCGTTCCTGCAGCTGCCCTCATAAGCCCAACGGCTTTAGACTCTTCGTCCAGATCTTTTACTTGTTTGGACAAGTCTTTCCCAAACAGCAGTATTTGTGGCTGTGCAGTTGCAGTTTTGCACAACCCTGCGAATTTGGGGTTGAGGGCAGGTTTGATGGCGTTCTTCCGCAGGCAGTTTATTTCATACTGTGTATTACACAGTAGGGCCAGTGTGTCCTGCTGGTTATCCCTCATTTCGACCCCATCAACAGAACGAGCGTAGGATGTTATAGCTGAAGTCAGAAGTTTTAATATCTTCTGAAGCTTCACCTCCTGGGCCCTTATGCCCAGCCCAATGTACACCCAGATTTGGCTGTTGACGGCGGGTACATTAAGCGAGATGCAGTTCTCCGGAGGTATGTATTTTTCCATAGTTTCATTGACTACCTGTTCCTGTAGAGGGTGGAAGGACAGGTAGTCTATACTGGCCGCCAGTTTGGGCTGCAATGGTTGTCCCGCTCGCGGTGGTACCCCAAACTTGTTGACCACTCCCAGCAGCTCTTCCTGGTCCTGCACCCCCAGCACACTGCTGGTATCTTCAGCCACGAACCCCTCTTCCAGGCCAGCCCAGCCCTGGCCCCAACGCGCCCCTCTGTCGAGGGAGATGCGATGGACAGCGCCGAATACGGTGCTGTTGTGGGTGTGCGAGCACTCCCGGCTTGCTCCATCTCCCGGAGCAAGTCTCGCTGGAGCATCTGCCGGAACCTTCCTGGTCCACCACAAGTGTACGGGACGCGACTTTCTTTATTTTTCTTCCCTTGTCCATATCTGCTAAAATTCAAACACAACAAGGGTTCCAAATAACGTCCTCAGAATAAGATTACCTTACCTGCAGATCCCGTTTTAAACCTTGCCGCGGGAGAGCTCTTCCCCTGCCCGTCGCGTTGCACTGCGTGAGACGCTATGTCGCGCATGCGTGCTGGCGGGGTCTTCACGTAGTCACTCACGTGGACTCCGAAGTAAAATAGCCTGATGGCTGTAGGGAAGAAGCTGTTCCTGAACCTGGACATTACAGTTTTCAGGCTCCTGTACCTTCTCCCCGATAGTGAGATGAGTGTGTGGCCAGGATGGTGTGGGTCTTTGATGATGTTGGATGCCTTTTTGAGGCAACGACTTCGATAGATCCCTTCGATGGTGGGGAGGTCGGAGCCGGTGATGGACTGGGCAGTGGTCTCAACTTTTTGTAGTCTTTTCCGCTCCTGGACGTTCTGCTCCTGGATCAGCCATGATTGAATGACTGATTGATCGACGGTAGGTGCGGACTCGATGGGCCGAATGGCCTAATTCTGCTCCTATCACTTATGAGCTATGAACGTCTAAATTTCATTGTGCCGTTGCAGGTACCAATGACAATTAAACACTCTCGACACTTGAGAATCACAAGCGTGTTTCCCATGAGGAGCGAGCGGCACTCTGCTGTCTCTGGAGACTTCCTTTATTCATGAAGTGTTATTGGAGCTGCAGGGAAACAGTGAGTCTCTGTGTGCGATGGGTTGCATGGAGTGACAGGTGTAATAGTGAGCCATCATGCTTCATATTGTCAGCATAATCTGCCTGTCAATAAGCAGGAGACTGTAACCAAAACCAGGTAAAGCACTCAGAACGGAAACACTGGAGACTGCAGGCGCTGGGGTCTGGAGCAAACAAGAACTCGGCGGCTCAGCCAGCATCTGCGAAGTTCAGAGATACAGCACAGAAACAGGCCCTTCGGCCCACCGAGTCCGCACCTACCGTCGATCACCCGATCGAAACATATAAGATTGTTAAGGGCTTGGACACGCTAGAGGCAGGAAACATGTTCCCGATGTTGGGGGAGTCCAGAACCAGGTGCTTCAGTTTTAGAATAAGGCGTAAGCCATTTAGAACGGAGACGAGGAAACACTTTTTCTCACAGAGAGTGGTGATTCTGTGGAATTCTCTGCCTCAGAGGGCGGTGGAGGCAGGTTCTCTGGATGCTTTCAAGAGAGAGCTAGATAGGGCCCTTAAAAATAGCGGTGATATGGGGAGAAGGCAGGAACGGGGTACTGATTGGGGATGATCAGCCATGATCACATTGAATGGCGGTGCTGGCTCGAAGGGCCAAATGGCCTGCTCCTGCACCTATTGTCTATTGTCTATTGTCTATTGTCACACTAGTTCTCTGTTATTCCCACTTCCTCACTCACTCACTACGCACAGAGGGCCAATACCCTACCAAACCGCACGTTACTGGGATGTGGGAGGAAGCAGGAGCACCCGGAGGAAACGGTCACAGGGAGAACGTGCAAACTCCGCACAGACAGCACCTGGGGTCAGGATCGAACCCGGGTCTCTGGCGCTGTGAGGCAGCGGCTCCACCAGTCGCGCCACCATGCAGAAAGCAGAGGGATGCATGATGATTCGGGTCTAGACCCGGCAGGACCTTATGAACCTAGGAGCTCCTTGTGACCTCGTGGGTTTTCTCCGGCAGTTCCGGTTTCCTCCCACACTCCAAAGACGTACAGGTTTGAAGGTTAATTGGCTTTGGTAAAGAGTGTGAATTGTCCCTAGTGTGCAGGCTAGCGCTAGTGTGTGGGGGGGATCGCTGGTCAGCGCGGATCCGGTGGGGCGAAGGGTTTGTTTCCGCGCCGTATCTCCAAACTAAACTAAAACTAAATGAGTCCCAACATCAAATTATTTGTAATAACACATCTGTGTCTTGTGGTGTGGTCGAAGGCTTCCCAATGGGTGCTTGGTGGGGGAGGGAGTGTTTTACTGTTTACGGAGCTGGTTTATGGTCCCTGTCTCTTCTACAGTTGTATAATCCAGAGAGCCAACAATCTGCACTTCAAACAAAAATCAAAGAAGTGTCGTTTATTTGTAGAATTGTATGAACGGAAACATCTGCTCATCCTGTTGATGAGCAAGTCACGGGCAGGTCAGCATCATCTTTCTCTTTCCTACGAATGGCCAACCTTCCACCCAGCGTGGAATACAGAGTATATCCAGGACATTGGTCATGGTCGATACAAATGTGTGTAAGACAGAAGATGCACTCGCATGTCAGCTGCACAATACCGCTCGAGAATAACAGTCATCACATCATACAAGTTGAGTAACTTAAACAACACAAAGTGCTGGAGTAACTCAGTGAGTCTCTGGAACTCTCTGCCACAGAGGGTAGTCGAGGCCAGTTCATTGGCTATATTAAAGAGGGAGTTAGATGTGGCCCTTGTGGCTAAAGGGATCAGAGGGTATGGAGAGAAGGCAGGTACGGGATACTGAGTTGGATGATCAGCCATGATCATATTGAATGGCGGTGCAGGCTCGAAGGGCCGAATGGCCTACTCCTGCACCTAATTTCTATGTTTCTATGTTTCTATGTTTCTATGGTCAGGCAGCATCTCTGGAGAACATGGATGGGTGACGCTTCAGGTTGGGACCCTTCTTCAGACTTGGCTTTTGAGGTTACACTAATGGGCCTGTCCCACTTATGCAACTTTTTTCGGCGACTGCCAGCACTCGTCACAGGTCGTAGCAGGTTGCCGAAAATGTTCAACATGTTGAAAATCCAGCGGCGACCAGAAAAAGGTACGACTCTTTGGGCGACTACTCACGACCATACAGGCTTCACCCCGCGACATGTCGCCAGGTTGTCGCCTGTATGGTCGTGAGTAGCCTCCTCGGTCGCCCAAAGAGTCGTAGTGTCATTCTGGTTGCCGCTGGATTTTCAACTTGTTGAAAATTTTCGGCGACCTGCAACGACCTATGACGGGTGCCGACAGTCGCCGAAAAAGTCGCATAAGTGGGACAGGCCTATTAGAGAGTCATAGAGTCATACAGCACAGGTCCAGGCCCTTCGGCCCAACTTGCCCACGCCAACCAACTTGTTCCATCTACACTAGTCCCACCTGCCTGTGTTTGGCCCATATCCCTCTAAACCTATCCTATCCATATACCTGTCTAAACATCTCTAAACCGTTGAGATAGTACCTGCCTTGGACAGCCCAAGGTTGTAGGGCATCGAAGAAGGGAAGGAAGGATGAATACATTATATATTTTGTTTAATATTTTCAAATTACTTGTAAGAATAACAGGACCTTCCTTCACCTTTTTGGAAGGGTCCAGACCCGAAAAGTCACCTATTCATGTTCTCCAAGGAATCTGCTTGACCCGCTGAATTACACCAGCCCTTTGTGTCCTTTTGTGCAAACCAACATCTGCAGTTCCTTGTTTCTTAAAGTTGAGTACCTTCTGCCAATGATAATGGACATAGCTTGGCAAGTGATAGGTGGATACAGGTTGTCGGTGACAGCTGATAGTGATAGGTGGGTACTCCTCATCTCCCAATGATAATGGGGTAAGTGAGATTGTCAAGGACAGCTCTAGTAGAGTTATACAATGTGAGAATCATATTTTAATATCACAAATTATTGTTATATATACTTGGTGAAAGAGCAACTGCTGGGGTCTGGGCGA
Organism: Malacoraja senta; assembly: GCA_038087875.1. Taxonomy (NCBI): domain Eukaryota; kingdom Metazoa; phylum Chordata; class Chondrichthyes; order Rajiformes; family Rajidae; genus Malacoraja; species Malacoraja senta. Next base: position 5,342,334 of record CM075987.1, read on the forward strand.
ACAAACAGCTAGCAACAAAGAAAATAGTGAGAAGATGTTTCATTGTATCAATATTGCATGGTCTATAAACATAAAGTGCTGGAGTAAAAGGCCTGTCTCACGAGTCTGCGGTCATTGGCGGCGAAACGGGAAGAATCTACCGCTCCTGGGCCGCCATAGACCGCGCACTCGTGAGAATGCACAATTCCGGGGCCGAGCGGCGTTGTTCCCAACACCGCACGGTGCTAAAATAAAACCTACACTGTTCAAAAATATTTTCCTACCGCACAGCCGCCGCCAGTGATGCACGAGTGCGGCACGGCCGCCCGCACGGGCCGCCGCCAGTGTGGCTCGAGCGCCGTGCGTCGAACTTGCACCGCCACAGCCTCCGCCAGTGAGGCACGTGTGTGGCACAGCCGCTGGCACAGCCACCGGTACAGCGCCGCGATCAGGACGGCCGCCGCCACAGCCGCCGCTCGTGAGTCACGTGCGGCGGGCCGACGTCATCGCAGTCGGCCCGCCCTTCTTTTTACTTACCGCAAGCACGTGGGACCAGCCGTATTTAAATCACTCGGCCCCCGCGCAGCATCCGTGCGGCGCTCCCGTGGCATAGGCTCGGCGCTCTCGCCATTGCCGTGCGGTCCACTCTACAGGCGAAGCCGCGCTTCACCGCCGATGACCGCAACACCGTAAGACAGAGCCTTAACTCAGCAGGTCAGGCAGCATCTCTGGGGGACATGGGTAGGCAACGTTTTGGGTCAGGACACTTCTTCAGACTGATTGTGATAGGGTGGAGAAAGCTGGAAGAGAGGTGGGGGTGGAACAAAGCCTGGCAAGTGATAGGTGGATACAGGTGAGGGAGGTTAATAAACAGATGAGTGGACAAAGGCCAGAGATGAAAAGGAGACAAAAGGCTCTGGGATAAGGGGTATCCATCTGTCACTATCACTTGTCACCTATCACCTGTATTCTCTTAAAGAAGGAACTGCAGATGCTGGAAAATCGAAGGTACACAAAAATGCTGGAGAAACTCAGCGGGTGCAGCAGCATCTATGGAGCGAAGGAAATAGGTAACGTTTCGGGCCGAAACCCTTCTTCAGAGTCTGAAGAAGGGTTTCGGCCCGAAACGTTACCTATTTCCTTCGCTCCATAGATGCTGCTGCACCCGCTGAGTTTCTCCAGCATTTTTGTGTACCTGTATTCTCTTGCCAGGCTTTGTCCCCCACTACCCCCACCCCCCACTTCTCTTCCGGCTTCCATGTTATCCCACTTTCTCATCCACTCCCTACACACAATACAATACAATACAATACAATACCGTTTATTGTCATTTGAACCTCAAATGAAGTTCAAACGAAATTTGGTTTCTGCAGTCATGCAACAAGAAAAGAACCAAGACACACACCAACACAATTTACACAAACATCCATCACAGTGAATCTCCTCCTCACTGTGATGGAAGGCAAAGTCTTGTCTCTCCCCTGCTCTCCATTCTTCTCCCGATGTTAAAGCCCCCGGCGGGCGATGGCAACACCCGCGGCCATTAAGGCCGCGCTAGGCGATGTAAGGCCCTGCCCAGGTCTTGATGTTGGAGGCCCCGGCGGGTGCTGGCAAGTCCCGCGGCCGTTAAAGCCACGCGGGGCGATGTAAGGTCCCGCTCCGGGTCGCCTTCAACCCCGCAATTCGGGCGGGAGAAGTTGCCGTTGCGGGAGCTCCGAAAAGCGGTCTCCCACCAGGGGCCCGCGAGCTTCCGATGTCACCGTCCACCGGGACTGCGGCTGGAACCTCCGAGCTCCGGAGTCGGGTCGCAGCCGCGCATTAACACAGCTCTCCACATTCCGAAGCCGGCCAGCCCCACGAGGGTAGGTCCGCAGGCTCCGCGACTGGAGCCCCCAGGTCATTCCGGTTGGAGGCCGCTGCACGGTGCTAGGCCCCAACGACAACGGAGACCCAACAGGGAAATGGTCGGGTCCACCGTACAGGGAAGAGATTTAAAAGTTTCCTCCACCCCCCGCATATACACAGTTAAAAACAATAAAAACCCACTACAAACTACACTCAACGGGACAAAAAATTAAAAAAAGACAGACGGACTGCAGAGGCCGCTGCAACATCAGTCGCGCCACCTACCACCTACCACACTAGGAGCAATTTACAAAGGCTAATTAACCTACAAACCCCCACATCCAGTGGAAACCCATACATTCACAGGGAGAGTGTGCAAACTCCACACGGACAGCACCCGAGGTCAGGATTTAACCCGGGTCTCTGGCGCTGCGTCATTGTGCCATGGTTTCCTTCAGGAACTGACAGATGCAACCAGTCCTCATTTAGACCGACATTCTGGCAGGCAGGCAGGTTTGCTAGAGCTACACGGGTGGGTTTAAACTAAACAGTGGGGGGGTGGAGTCAACAGCGTGGAAGTGTATGCGTCAGTTAACGGGAAAGAGAGTGTAGGAAAAGGTCACATTTAAACTAACGGGGCAGGGGGATGGGACCCAATGCAAGGAGACAGAGGGACATAAAAGGAGAACAGAAGCAAAAGGTAGAAGGGAGATAAGAAAAACAAACCTGAACACTTTGTGTCTTAATGCGAGGAGCGTTCGTAATAAGGTGGATGAATTGAATGTGCAGTTAGTAGTTAAGGAATATGATATAGGAGGGTTGCACGTAAGGTCACTGGGTCATAGGGCTTGACGCACAGAGCTGCTCAATCCATCTGGAGGACATGTGTAACTTCTGGTATATGTTATTAATGCAAGAAACGCGTACTTTCCTACCTGTTAAAAAACGCCAAAATGTTGCATTTTTTCGCTGTAAAAAATTGTGGAAGTCGGGGTAAGTGTGAGATACATGTACCCAACTTCAGAATTCCAAAAGTGAAGCGAAATGAAGGTAAAGAGAAGCGACAGCTGAAGGGACAACAACAGCTAAAGTGCTTGGCGAACATTGGCCGTGCAGATATCGGAATTGAAAATATTGGGAATTATCGCATTTGCTCGCTGCATTTCATCAACAGTAAGGCATTATTTGTTTTTTTTCTTGATTCCTTTGGTCTCTAAAAAGTCTCAGAAGTGATAAATCTGGCTGTAAATTTTGCTTCAGGGGCGTTTTCTTTTTGTATGTAAAAACCCACTTGAGAACCATGGGCGATTTTAAAATTTTACAGCCAGATTTATCCCTTCTGAAACTTTTTAGATGCCAAAGGAATCAAGAAAAAAACAAATAATGCCTTGGTTGATGAAATGCAGTGAGCAAACGGCCAATGTTCGACAAGCACTCTGGCTGTTGTTGTCCCTTCAGCTCTCGCTTCTATCTACCGTCATTTCTCCTCACTTTTGGAATTCTGAAGTAGGCTAAATGTCTCTCACGCTTATCCCGATTTCCATAATTATAGCACAAAAATTGACCATTTCGGCGGGTTTTAACGGCCCCGCTACGCTGGAAACAATGGTATGTGCTTACCTGCAGTTCATCGCATGTACTCCATTTGGCGTAGCTTAGCAACAGTACGGGTCATGGGTCGTGACCCGACTGCCGCGAAACCTCCCTATAGTTGGAATTACGGAGACATGGCTCCAGGGTGACCAAGGCTGGGAGCTAAACATGCAGGGGTATTCGATATTCAGGAAGGATAGACAGAAAGGAAGAGGAGGTGGGGTGGCATTGATGGTTTATAGGAGATTAATGCAATAGCAAGGAGAGACATTAGTTTGGTACAATCGGTATGGGTAGAACTGCAAAATAGCCAAGGGCAGAAAACGCTTGGTGGAGTTGTATACAGCCCACCAAACAGCAGTAGGGAGGTTGGGGATAGCATCAAGCAGGAAATTAGGGTTTACATATAGATTGGGCCAACCAAATTGGTAGCAGCGCTGAGGAGGAGGATTTCCTGGAATGTATACGGGATGGTTTTTAAACCAATATGTAGGGGAACCATGTTCATGTTCCCGATGTTGGGGGAGTCCAGAACCAGGGGCCACAGTTTTAGAATAAGGGGTAAGCCATTTCAAATGGAGACGAGGAAACACTTTTTCTCACAAAGAGTTGTGAGTCTGTGGAATTCTCTGCCACAGAAGGCGGTGGAGGCCGGTTCTGTGGATACTTTCAAGAGAGAGCTAGATAGGGCTCTGAAAGATGGCGGAGTCAGGGGATATGGGGAGAAGGCAGGAACGGGGTACTGTTTGGGGATGATCAGCCATGATCACATTGAGTGGCGGTGCTGGCTCGAAGGGATGAATGGCCTACTCCTGCACCTATTGTCTATTGTCTATTGTCTATTGAGAACCGACTGGAGACAGGCCATCCTAGACTGGGTATTGTGTAATGAGGAAAGATTAGTTAGCGATCTTGTTAGCGATCTTGTTGGTGGAATTCTGCATTAGGATGGAAAGTGACACGATTCATTCAGAGACTGGGGTCCTGAACTTAAAGAAAGGAGACTTTGAAGGTATGAGATGGGAAATGGCTAGGATAGACGGGCAAATTATACTAAAGTGTTGATGGTGGAGATACAATGGCAAAGATTTAAAGACCGCATGGATGAATCCAAAAATTGTTCATCCCTGTCTGGCGAAAAAATAAAACAGGGAAGGCGGTTCAACCTTGGCCAACGAGGGAAATCAAGGATAGTGTTAAATCCAAGGAAGAGGCATATAAATTGGGCAGAGGAAGCAGCAAACAAGAGGACTGGGTGAAATTTAGAACTTAACAGAGGAGGACAAAGGGGTTAATAAGAGGGGGGAAAAGAGCATGAAAGAAAGCTTGCGGGGAATATAAAAACTGACTGTAAAAGCTTCTTTAGATATGTAAAAAGCAAAAGATTAGTGAAGACAAATATAGGTCCCTTACAATCAGAGACAGATGAATTTAAAATGGGAAACAAAGAAATGGCAGAACAGTTAAATGAGTACTCTGGTTCTGTCTTCACTAAGGAAGACACAAACAATCTCCCAGAAATACTAGAGAACCGAAGATTTAGTGGGAGGGAGGAACTGAAGGGAGTCCACATTAGTCAGGAAATGGTGTTAGGTAAACTGTTGGGACTGAAGGCAGATAAATCCCCAGGGCCTGATGGTCTGCATTTTAGAGTACTCAAGGAAGTGGCCCTAGAATTCGTGGATGAATTGATGATCATTTTCCAATGTTCTCTCGACCATGGATCAGTTCCTGTGGACTGGAGGGTAGCCAATGTAACGCCACTTTTTAAGAAAGGAGGGAGAGAGAAAATGGGGAATTATAGACCAGTTAGCCTTACATCGGTAGTGGGGAAGATGCTTGAGTCAATTGTTAAAGATGTTATGGCAGCGCATTTGGAAAGCAGTGACAGGATCGGTCAAAGTCAGCATGGATTTATGAAGGGGAAATCATGCTTGACTAATCTTCTGGAGTTTTTTGAGGATGTAACAAGTAGAATGGATAAGGGAGAGCAAGTGGATGTGGTGTATCTGGACTTTCAAAAAGCCTTTGACAAGGTCCCACACAAGAGATTAGTGTGCAAAATTAGAGCACATGATATTGGGGGTAGGGTATTGACATGGATAGAGAAATGGTTGGCAGACAGGAAGGAGGTGTAGGAATTAATGGGCCCTTTTAAAAAATGGCAGGCAGTGATTAGTGGGAGGCCGCAAGGCTCGGTGCTGGGACCCCAGTTATTTACAATATATATTCATGATTTAGATGAGGGAATTAAATGTGACATCTCCATGTTTACGGATGACACAAAGCTGGGTGGCAGTGTGAGCTGCGATGAGGGTGCTATGAGGTGGCAGGGTGACTTGGATAGGTTGGGTGAGTGGGCAGATGCACGGCAGATGGATAACCTCACACTTATCCCCATTATACTGCATCTGCCAAGTCTTTGGAGTGTGGGAGGAAACCGGAGCACCCGGAGAAGACACATGCGGTTCCAGGGAGAAGGTACAAACTCCGTTCAGCAGCAATGGTGCGGATGTGGAAATGGTTGAGAGCTTCAACTGCTTCTGCATAAATAACCCCAACAGCCTCAGCCAAAAAGACACACTAAAGCCTCTACTTCTTCAGGCGACTAAGGAAATTCGCCACATCTCCAATGACTCTTACCAACACATTACAATAATAATCCAAACCATACAAAATCCAAGGACATTTAACGCCAACTTACAGTAGATACTATGTCCAAAGCATATACGTATTACTATTTCTACCAAGGCAGTTTTGCGTGCGGCACGGAGGTGCAGCGGTAGAGTAGCTGCCTTACAGCATCGCAGACCCGGGTTTGATCCTGACTATTGGGGTGTCTCTACAGAATTTGTATATTCTCCCCGTGACCCCGTGGGTTTCCCCCAGGTGATCTGGTTTCCTCCGGCACTCCAAAGACGTACAGATATGTAAGGTTCATGGGCTTCGGTAAAGATTGTAAATTGTTCCTAGTGTGTAGGATACTGCTAGTGTACGGGGTGATGGCTGGTCGCCGCGGACTCTGTGGGCGGAAGGGCCTGTTTCCACGCTGTATCTCCAAACTAAACAGGCCTATCTGGCATGGAAGACATCTGGGAGATATTTATTCCCACTGCAAATACTGAACAAGCATCTAGTATTCATCTAGTATACGGTATGTCTGTGGTGGGTAGGAAGGAACTGCAGATGTGGGTTTACACTGAAGAGAGACACAAAGTGCTGGAGTAACTCAGCGGGACAGGCAGCATCTCTGGATGGAAGGAATGGGTGACGTTTCTGGTCGCAACCCTTCTTCAGGCTCCAGTCTGTAGTGGTGTAGATTTGGTCCAGTATCATTGCAAGAAGCTGGAACTGGTGCTTGGTGCTTGGCCACCGAATGGCCTCCTCCTGCACCTATTTTCTATGTTTCTATGGACAAGCTAGATGCAGGAAAAATGTTCCCAATGTTGGGCGAGTCCAGAAACAGGGGCCACAGTCTTGGAATAAACGGGAGGCCATTTAAGACTGAGGCGAGAAAAAACTTTTTCACCCAGAGAGTTGTGAATTTGTGGAATTCCCTGCCACAGAGGGCAGTGGAGGCTAAATCACTGGATGGATTTAAGAGAGAGTTAGATAGAGCTCTAGGGGCTAGTGGAATCAAGGGATATGGGTAGAAGGCAGGCACGGGTTATTGATTGGGGACGATCAGCCATGATCGCAATGAATGGCGGTGCTGGCTCGAAGGGCCGAATGGCCTCCTCCTGCACCTATTTTCTATGTTTCTAAGAGTTAACGATGCATTTTGTAACTATTCCTGGCAATGAGAACTGTTTTTGATTATCCAGACGAGAAATATAACAGAGCTGGAGAAACATTGGAGCACTGGTAAGTGTGGGGTACACTGGTGTTTTCTCGTTGTTACTTGATAAGAGACACTCTATTGGAACCATTATGGCCAGAGGAGGTTTTGATTTGTTTGGACCCTTTTCTGTAAATGGGCAACCATTATACTTCTGTGTGGCACTCCACTTATAGTCTGCCCCAGGCAATGTTCCAATCAGGAATATCTGTACAGCGGCCAAAATTGCAGTTTACAATTAGCCCGGAAGACGGAAAACGAGAACAGAAAATGCCGTGAAATACTCGGCAGGTCAGGCAGCATCTGTAGAGAGGGAAACAGGGTCAACGTTTCAGATTCTTGACCATTCATCATAGAGTCATAACGTCATAGAATGATACAACGTGGAAACAGGCCCTTTGGACCAACTTGCCCACGCCGACCAATATGCCCCATCTATGCTAGTCCCACCTGCCTGCGTTTGGCCCACATACCTCTAAACCTGTCCTATCCATGTACCTGTCTAAATGTTTTCCTATCCATAGAAACATAGAAAAATAGGTGCAGGAGTAGGCCATTCGGCCCTTCGATCCAGCAGTACCATTCAATATGATCATGACTTATCATCCAAAATGAGTACCCGTTCCTACTTTCTCCCCATATCCCTTGATTCCTTTAGCCCTAAGAGCTAAATCTAACTCTCTCCTGAAAACATCCAGTGAATTGGCCTCCACTGCCTTCTGTGGCAGAGAATTCCACAGATTCATAACTCTCTGGGTGAAGACGTTTTTCTTCATCTCAGTCCTAAATGGCCTACCCCTTATTCTGAAACAGTGACCCCTGGTTCTGGACTCCCCCAACATTGGGAACATTTTTCCTGCATCTAGCCTGTCCAATCCTTTAAGAATTTTATATGTTTCTATAAGATCCCCTCTCATCATTCTAAATTCCTGTGAATACAAGCCCAGTCGACCAATTCTTTCATCATATGTCAGTCCTGCCATCCCGGGAATTAACCTGGTGAACCTACGCTGCACTCCCTCAATAGCAAGAATGACCTTCCTTAAATTAGGAGACCAAAATTGCACACAATACTTCAGGTGTGGTCTCGCCGGGGCCCTGTACAACTGCAGTAGGACCACCTTGCTCCTAAACTCAAATCTTCTCGCAATGAAGGCCAACATGCCATTAGTTTTCTTCACTACCTGTATGCTTACTCTCAGTGACTGATGTACAATCGCACCCAGGTCTCGTTGCACCCCTTTTCCTAATCTGACACCATTCAGATAATAATCTGCCTTCCTGTTCTTGCCACCAAATGGATAACCTCACATTTATCCACATTATACTGCATCTGCCATGTCTTTGGAGTGTGGGAGGAAACCAGAGCACCTGGAGAAAACCCACACAGTCACAGGCTAATTAGCTTCGGTAAAATGGTAAAATTGTCGCTAGTGTGTGCGATAGTGCTACTGTACAGGGATCGCTGGTAGGCGTGTACACGCGTGGGCCGAAGGGCCTGTTTCCACGCTATATCTCTAAACTAAACTAAAGATAGACATGGAATTCTGAGAAGTATTGAGAGGATGAAGAGTTTACAACCAGGAGGCCACGTCTCAGGATTACAGATCAGAGATACTTGACTCAGCTGAAATACTGGTGATTGCTATCCCCTCTGCAACAGTATAAAATGTTATTCATCCCTCTTTGGAAGTCTATCATTATCAGTCCGATAACTGTGAACATGGCCAACACCTTAGGCTGGAGTGTTTCCTAGATTGTAGCCGTATACGTGTGTGTGTGTGTGCGTTGCATTGATAGGGCTGGGTTGTAGCCACATTTAACGTCAGACCCATCACTGATTTGTTCTGTACCTTTTCATCCCTGATGTTTCCCTCGCCCCTGACTAAGTCCAAAGAAGGGTCTTGACCCGAAACGTCACCTATTCTTTTTCTCCAGAGATGCTGCCTGACCTGCTGAGTTAAGGGCCTGTCCCACCTTCACAACTTAATTCATGACCTCTGCCGAGTTTGCCCTCGACTCATACTCACAGCATGGTCGTCACGAGGTCATAGGTAGGTCGTAGGTAGGTCGTGATGCTAGTCGTAGGTACTCGTGGCATCAAGTAGGTCGGGGCGTTTTTTCAACATGATGAAAAATGTCCACGAGTAAAAAAGGTTGTGAATTAGGTCGTGAAAGTGGGACAGGCCCTTTACTCCAGCATGTTGTGTCTAGCTTCAGCGTAAACCAGCATCTGCAGTTCCTTCCTACACATATATGTCTCTTTGCTGTGCTTGGACCTGGACCTGATTCCATTCATGCATGGTACCTGATTTAATTGGACAGCACACAGACAAAAGCATCTCGGTACACGGGATAATAATAATGCCAATAAAACAAACTAATATCAACCTCAGTGACACTTCCACCCAAGACTCTTCCTCACATTTTTATTCTTGACGGGTGAGGGGAGTCGGTCAGAATTCTTGTTTGGTCTCAGTGGTCGAGTTCCTGTGGCGAGGACATCCAAATAGTTAAGGCCGGAGATAGACACAAAAAGCTGGAGTAACTCAGCGGGTCTGGAGAGAAGGACTAGGTGACGTTTCAGGTCGAGCTCCTAAACGGCACCTGTTCCTTTTCCCCAGAGATGCTGCCTGACCCGCTGAGTTACTCCAGCTTTTTGTGTCTTTCTTCGGTGTAAACCAGCATCTGCAGTTCCTCCCTACACAAATAGTTTTGGTGGCAGGACTTACAGTTCCTGTCAGAATAGATGAAAAAAATAAGCTTCCAGCTTCTCTGATCTGTGGTCCTCTGATGTTCTAGAGGGGGATTTCATTCCCAACATACATTATTGAAGTAAGTTGCCGAACCCCAAAGCAAGTCACGTAAATGATCCTTCCATAAGCAAGGGTACACTCCCGTTTCTGCAAGCTACTTCATTGCAGACATTGGACTTGTTCTCCGGACTTGTCCGCTACAATGTTTAGAACTAAATTCTGCACTCTTCCCTCTATCTATTGTCTAGTTTAGTTTAGTTTAGTTTAGAGATACAGCGTGGAAGCAAGCTCTTTAGCCAGTCGAGTCCACGCCGACCAGCGATCCCCGCACACTAGCACTAGCACTGACACTAGGGACAATTTGCAATTTTTCAAAGCCAATTAAAAACTACAAACCTGTACGTCTTCATAGTGCGGGAGGAAACTGGAGCACGTGGAGGAAAGGTCACGGGGAGAAAGTACAAACTCCATTGTACTTGAGTAAGAAGAGCATCAATGGTTGCGGGGAGGAGACAGGAGAATGGGGTTGAGAGGGAAAAATAGATCAGCCATGATCGAATGGCGGAGCAGATTCGATGGGCTGCATCGCCTAATTCTGCTACTATGTCTTATGGTTTGGCATGGTTTGGCCTGGTATGGTATGGTTTGGCATGGTTTGGCCTGGTATGGTATGGTTTGGCATGGTTTGGCCTGGTATGGTATGGTTTGGCACGTTCATGTGTGGTATTATCTGATTTGTTTGGCTGGCACACAAAACAAAGCTTTTCACTTCACCAATTGACAAATGATCTTTGAGCCAGCACTGTACCAATTAATAACCCTAAACTAAACTTAACTCAGTGTGGCCCCTACAAACCAAATTGTTTTGTGAGGCAGAAACTTTTGCTGGGTCTGGCTTTATCCAAAAGCCTGAACTTCAACGAACCACAATATTGACTACCTGAGCAATCATAATAATTCCCCTTCCCATCAGAATCGTCAGATCTGCCAATATTAATGTCAATCTGGGAAATCTACCTCAATCTCAGCTTTCAAAAGCACAAGGATACAACTGTCACCTTGTCTAAAGTCATCTGCAATTCCCCACACATAACCGGTTGACAGTCTGAGTGCTCGCGTTCTCTAAAGTACTGAAAGACTCCACTTACAAAGTATCTGGAGACTCTTTAAATATTAAAATTGCAGAACTATTCTTTTAGCAGCTGATCATCTTAAAACACGCTGTCGTATGAGGATGCATCAAAAAGTGACACTCAAAATTATTATTGTGGTAACTTTGATACCATCAATGCAAAATGGATTTATTTATGTGTTCTGCACTTAACCACTTGTTTACCGAGTTTCAGACAGTTCCATTTTAACGCACGTGTTTGATATTTGAAGTATTTCTCTCCCTGCCTCCCTATGTATACTTTAGAGGAGTATGTTAAATTTCTCATGGCGATCTTTAAAGATAGAGATACAGCACGGAAACAGAAGATTGACACAAAATGCTGGAGTAGCTCAGTGGGACAGGCAGCATCTCTGAAGAAGGGTCTCGACCTGAAACGTCACCCAATCCCTCTCTCCAGCGATGCTGCCTGTCCCGCTGAGTTCCTGCAACATTTTGTGTCTATCTTCGGTGTAAACCTGCATCTGCAGTTCCTTCCTACCCCCTATTGACAAACCATATACGAGATGAATACTAGATGCTTGGTCAGTAGTTGCAGTGGGATTAGAAGTCTCTGAGATGTCTTCCATACCAGATAGGCCACTTTTAGTTTAGTTTAGGATCAAACCCGGGTCTCTGACGCTGTATGGCAGCTACTCTACCGCTGCCCTCAAAACTGCTTTGGTAGAAATAGTAGTACTCCAGCATTTTGTGTCTGTCTTCAGTGAATTCCAGCATCTGCAGTTCCTTCCTACACAGCACGGAAACAGGCTTGATGTGCAGCATGGCCTCCTTCTCTGTTAAGAGAGAACATAGAACAGCACAGCACAGGGTGATGCCAGCCAGCTCAACATATCTGTGTATAAACTGGATACCAAGTCAATCTCCTTTGCCTGCATGTGACCCTTATTCCTCCATTCTCTGCATAACCACACGCCTGTATAAAAGCTTCTTAAATGTCACTATTCATTAACAGTGGAATAGAAATCTTTAGACTTTAGCCTTCAGACTGTGGAGATACAGAGCGAAAATGGGCCATTTTGCCCATCGAGTCTGCGCAGACCAGCAATCACCCCGTACACCAGCATTATCCTACACACTAGGGGCAATTTACAGTTTTATCAAGCCTGAATGTCATTAGTGAGTGGGAGGAAACCGGAGCACCCGGAGAAAACCTATGCAGCCACAGGGAGAACGTACCAACTCCATACACACAGCACCCACAGTCAGGATCGAACCCGGGTCCCTGGCACTGTAAGGCAGCAGCTCTACCGCTGTGCCACCGTGCCGCCCCCTGTGCTAACCCACGTGTTGAATATTTGAAGTATTTCGCTATGGGTCTTTATATATACTTAAACTTAGAGGAGTATGCTCAATTTCCCATGGCAATCATGACTAAAAATGATGGTTTAAAAAAAAAAAAATTTGAGTATAGGTTATTGTCACATGTATCAAGGTTTTGTTGCGTGCTAACCAGTCAGCGGAACGACAACACAGAATTACAATTGAGCCATCCACAGTACAGATACATGATAAAGGGAATAGCGTGAATAACGTTTAGTGCAAGATAAAGCCAGTAAAGTCCGATCAAATATAGTCCAAAGGTCTCCAATGAGGCAGATAGTAGCTCAGGACCGCTCTCTAGTTGTTGGTAGGATGGTTCAGTTGCCTGATAACAGCTGGGAAGAAACTGTCCCTGAATCTGGAGGTGTGCGTTTTCACACTTCTGTACCTCTTGCAGGGGCAGGGGCAGTGGGCAGGTGCTATAGACCTGCACGGGAAGGTAGACGCTCCCGCCCCCACGAGTCTCGGGCAGATGGGGCTCATCAGCCTGGGAAGGCAGTCCACCTAGGAGAGGGGAAACTCTGATTTAAAACCTCCACTGCCTTGTGGCCATATCCAGTCATGGAAAAGTCTCCTGGAGTAAACCTCAAGAAAATCCGGAGTCGGAGCCCCAAAGGCAGTTCGTCGTTGTCTACAACCTCGCTCTGGCAGCTCCTGCGACGGCGCTGGTGCCAAACTGTAACGGCCCTGCTGTTCCTTCGGATCGATCAGCGACGTGGAGAGGGGGGACGTGCTGCATGGGCAACAGCCTGTCCTCCAGACGACATCGTCCAGGCTTGCATCCGACCACACATCACCTGCAAACCAGGATGCATCACCCATGGTCAGTCACTACCTCTTGCCTGATGGGAGAGGAGAGAAGAGGGAGTGACCAGGGTGAGACCCATCCTTGATTATGCTGCTGGCCTTGCCGAGGCAGCGTGAGGTGTAGATGGAGTCAATGGAATGGAGGTTGGTTTGTGTGATGGTCTGGGCTGCACATTCTCCCTGCATTTATCTGGTATATGGTTTTTAATAAATTTGCCGAATTTTTCAGAGACCTAAAGATGTCTTGGTGGATCCATGCTGAACACAGCAATGACTGTCTATTCGGCAGCTGTCTGTAGTTAACAGTGAAAAGTAATCTACGCTCATATCTCTTTCTCACAACTTTACATTCAAGTCAAGTCAAGTCAAGTCACATTTATTTATATAGCACATTTAAAAAACAACTCTCGTTGGCCAAAGTGCTTTACATTTGTTATAAGAATAGCACAAACAAAACAAACTACATACATATATACATGTAGCCCTCACTCAGAGGACGTCAGGAAAGGCTTGGGAGTATAGATAAGTCTTTAGTCTTGACTTAAAAGAGTCGATGGAGGGGGCAGTTCTGATGGGAAAGGGGATGCTGTTCCACAGTCTAGGGGCTGCAACCGCAAAGGCGCGGTCGCCCCTGAGCTTATGCCTAGACCGTGGGATATTCAGCAACCCCAGGTCGGCCGATCTGAGGGGCCTGGAGGTGGAGTGGTGAGTGAGAAGACTTTTGATGTAGGTGGGGGCAAGCCCATTGAGGGCTTTGTAGACATGGAGGAGGATCTTGAAGTTTATACGGAACCGCACAGGGAGCCAGTGGAGAGAGGCCAGGATCGGGGTGATGTGGTCCCTTTTTTGGGTGCCCGTCAGGAGTCTCGCTGCGGCGTTTTGGACCAGTTGCAGGCGGGACAGGGAAGATTGGCTGATGCCAGTGTAAAGGGAGTTGCAGTAATCTAGGCGGGAGGAGATGAATGTGTGGATGATCTTTTCGAGGTCATCAAACTGGAGGAATTGTTTTATTTTAGCTATCGTCCGAAGCTGAAAGAAGCTAGCTTTTACCATGGCATTGACTTGTTTGTCAAATTTCAGTGCTGAGTCAAATATTACGCCAAGGTTTTTGACGTCAGATTTGAATAGTGGGGTAAGGCTTCCAAGGCTGCCTGCTATCATTTTGATTGAGTCCGAGGGGCCGAGAAGGATGACCTCAGACTTACTCTCGTTTAGTTGGATGAAGTTCTGGGCCATCCAACACTTTATATCCTCGAGGCAGTGGGTAAGGTTAAAGAGATTTGATTGGTTTTTGGGCTTCAGGGGGAGATAGAATTGTGTATCGTCTGCGTAGCAATGGAAGGAAATGCCGTGCCTTTCAATGACTTGGCCTAAGGCGAGCATATACAGGGAAAAGAGAATGGGGCCAAGGATGGAACCTTGTGGAACCCCACAGCAGAGATTAGCTGGGGAGGAGAAAGAGTTGCCTATGTTAGTCGAGAAACTCCTACCTTTGAGGTAGGAGATGAACCAGCTCAGGGCAGTGCCATCAATACCAACCCCATTCAGGGCCAACTGTATTCCTGCCCCTCACAGCGAAAAGGCTTTGCTAGTATTTTGAAAGTTGAAAAAGATCATTGCTGCCCTGAGTTCCTGATCTATAAAGTGTTGTCCACCCCTGTTGGATTGCAGTCAAGAGTCAAGAGTGTTTTATTGTCATATGTCTAGAAACGGAACAATGAAATTCTTACTTGCAGCAGGACTTACAGGACTTGCCACCAAAACAGATATGAAAACATAGTACTCATAATAAAAATAAAGTTCTGTATATAAAATAAAGCAGACAAATAAATGAACAATAATAGTGCAAAGTCAAAAATAATAACACCAAGTCTATATAATTTGAAGCCTGTTTGGAGGTTGTCGTGTTTAATAGCCTGATGGCTGTAGGGAAGAAGCCGTTCCTGAACCTGGACCTTACAGTTTTCAGGCTCCGAAACCTTCTTCCCAATGGCAGGAGTGAAATGAGAGGGTGGCCAGGGTGGTGTGAGTCTCTGATGATGCTGGCTGCCTTTTTAAGGCAGCAACTCTTGTAGATCCCTTTGATGGTGGCCTATTAGGAAAAGGGGAGATGCAACGAGACCTGGGTGTCATGGTACACCAGTCATTGAAAGTAGGCATGCAGGTGCAGCCGGCAGTGAAGAAAGCGAATGGTATGTTAGCATTCATAGCAAAAGGATTTGAGTATAGGAGCAGGGAGGTTCTACTGCAGTTGTACAGGGTCTTGGTGAGACCACACCTGGAGTATTGCGTAAAGTCTCCTAATCTGAGGAAGGACATTCTTGCCATTGAGGGAGTACAGAGAAGGTTCACCAGACTGATTCCTGGGATGTCAGGACTTTCATATGAAGAAAGACTGGATAGGCTCAGCTTGTACTCGCTAGAATGTAGAAGATTGAGGGGGGATCTTATAGAAACTTACAAAATTCTTAAGGGGTTGGACAGGCTAGATGCAGGAAGATTGTTCCCGATGTTGGGGAAGTCCAGAACAAGGGGTCACAGTTTAAGGATAAAGGGGAAATCTTTTAGGACTGAGATGAGAAAAACATTTTTTCACACAGAGTGGTGAATCTCTGGAATTCTCTGCCACAGAATGTAGTTGAGGCCAGTTCATTGGCTATGTTTAAGAGGAAGTTAGATGTGGCCCTTGTGGCTAAAGGGATCAGGGGGTATGGAGAGAAGGCAGGTGCAGGATACTGAGTTGGATGATCAGCTATGATCATATTGAATGGCGGTGCAGGCTCGAAGGGCCGAATGGCCTACTCCTGCACCTATTTTCTATGTTTCCATTTCTATGATGGTGGGGAGGTCAGTACCCACGATGCACTGGGCAGTGTCACCACTTTTTGCAATCTTCTTTGTTCCTGGGCGTTTGAGTTGCTGAACCAGGCTGTGATGTAACCAGTCAATATGCTCACTACTGTACACCTGTAGAAGTTCAAGAGAGTATTTGTTGACATACAGAATCTCCTCAATCAGCTAAGGATGTGGAGGCATTGATAGGCTTTCTGTATGATTGCATCAAAGTGCTGGGTTAAATTATTGGATTAGCATCCAATGATCAGGACCATTGCCACCCTGGACTTGAAGCATACTGATCCTGAGACATTGTCTTCAAAAGGCATAATCAACCGCACCTCAAGTCAAGCATTCAACGCTGTTTGAAGAGTAAGAATTGGCAGCGCACACTTCAAGACCTTTGGTAGCTAACCCTTCGTGTTCCTGTGATCACGTGAGTCACTTGGGGCCGGCACAGCGCCAGAGACCTGGGTTTGATGCTGCCTGTACAGAGTTTGCACGTTCTCCCTGTGACCACGTGGGTTTCATCCGGGAGCTCCGGTTTCCTGCCACACTCCAAAGGCGCGCAGGTTTGTAGGTGAATTGGCTTCTGTAAATTGCCCCTAGTGCATAGAATGCGAAACTGGGATAACATTGAACTAATGTGCAGGTGATCACTGGTCGGTGAGGACTCGGTGAGGCCAATGAGACTGTTTCTACACTGTACCTCTAAACGAAACAGAACCAAACTACACCGTGCCAGCTGGTGCCAGCTTGTGCCAGCTTGTAGCTGGGTTCACTTTTACTCAGAACTACTGCCACCTGCAATTCTGCATCCGGATTCAAATATTAATCGTTTGTGTGAATTGCAGAGTCAAGTCAAGTCGAGTCGGGTTTCTTCTCACACGCACAAGTACGGTGAGGCAAAACCATACATTATGCACAAAATTCTACAAGGCAGTAAAAATGTCAGTAAAAGAGCAAAAATAAAACAAGGCGCTGGTGCAAACATCCACAATTAGGTTGGGGCAGCACGGTGGTGCAGCGCCAGAGAAGTGGTTTCAATCCTGACCACGGGTGCTGTCTGTACAGAGTTTGCACGTTCTCCATGTTACCGCGTGGGTTTTCTCCGGGTGCTCCGGTTTCCTCCCACACTCCAAAGACGCGCAGGTTTGAAGGTCAATTGGCTTCTATAAATTGCCCCATGTGTGAGGATGCAAAACTGAGACAACGCAGAAATAGTGTATGCGTGATCGCTGGTCGGTACAGACTCAGTGGGCCGAAGGGCCAGTTTCCACGTTGTATCTCCAGAGTAAACTAAATGCAGGTAACACTCAGCCAAGAGGAGGAATGAAAATACAGGGATTGGGATTTTGGGGTAATAGTCTTTCATCAGCCATTCATGCAGAAGGAGGTTCCTCAGGGGGGTTGTACAGGTTGGTTCTGCTAACTGCACCTATCTCCCATCCATCGATCAGTGAGGATAGATGACAACACCTCCTCCTCTATAAGTCTGAACACGGGTGCCCCACAATGATGCATTCGGCCCTCTACTATGCTCCCTGTACACCCGAGAATGTACAGATGCTCCCCGACTTGCGATGCTTCGACTTTACGATGGTTCAAACGCTGGGTAACGGCAGCGAGCCGCACGTCACTTTCGGTCACGTGATCAAATTGTATTAAATGAGTTTTCGACCAGATATGTTCGATTTACGGTGGGTTTATCGGAACGTAGGTCGAGGAGCCAAATTCAGCTGTAATTCCATCTACACATTTGCAGATTACACCACTTCTTCTTCTTCTTGCGTATGGCGTGCACATCCTAAAGTTGTAGGACAACTTGTTCTATTTGATCTTATTTGATTGTGCACGCCGGGTTGATTGCATTCGTCGAAACAGGGCGGACCACGTGAAGGTTGCAATCTTCTATCCCAGATGACACCACTGTAGTGGGCAGAATCACGGACAATGATAAGACGGGATACCGGAAGGAGATAGAGAACTTCGTAACATGGTGTCAGGACAATAACCTCTCCCTCAATGTCAGCAAGACCAAGGAGAGGGAGCTAGATATTGACTTCAGGAAGTCCCATTCAAAGGCAATGGGGTGGAAGTTGAAATGGTTGAGAGCTTCTAATTCCTTGCGTTAATCCGAACAATGATCTGTTGTGGACCAGCCATATTGCTGTGACAGCAAAGAAGGCAACACCAAAGCCTCTGCTTCCTGAGGAAGCCTGAGGAAATTCAGCATGTCTCCAGTGATTCATACAAACTTCAACAGATGCACCATGGAAAGCTGTCACTGTCACGTTGCATCACAACTTGGTTTGGGAACAGCTCTGCCCACGACCACAAGATATTACAGAGAGCTGTGGGTGTAGCCAAGTCCATCACACAGACCAGACTCCCCATCATTGACTCCATCTACACTTCACGATAGCTGGGAAAAGCAGCCAACACGATCAAAGACTTGTCGCACCCTGGCCATTCTTCCTTCTCCCTGCTCCCATCAGGGAGAAGACACAGAAGCTTGAAAGCGCGCACCACCAGACTCAGGAACAGCTTCTTCCCCTCTGTTATCAGGCTTCTGTACGGTCCTTCCATAAGCTAGGGCACTGTCCGATTCACCTCTATAAGATCACCCCTCATCCTCCTGCGCTCCAAGGAATAGAGTCCCAGCCTGCTCAACCTCTCCCTATATCTCAGGCCCTCGAGTCCTGGCAACATCCTTGTGAATCTACTCTGCACCCTTTACAGCTTGACAACATCTTACCTATAACACGGTGACCAAAACTGAACACAATACTCTAAACGTGGCCACACCAACGTCTTATACAACTGCAGCATGACCTTCAGAACAAGGGCAGCACGGTGGCACAGCGGTAGAGTTGCTGCCTTATAGCGTCAGGGACCCGGGTTCCATCCTGACTACGGGTGCTGTCTGTACGGAGTGTGTACGTTCTCCCAGTGACCTGCGTAGGTTTTCTACAGGAGCTCCTGTTTCCTTCCACACGTACAGGTTTGTAAGTTAATTGGCTTGGTGTAAATTGTAAATTGCCCCAAGTGTGTGTAGGATGGCGTTGGCGTGCGGGGATCGCTGGTCGGCGCGGACTCGATGGGCCGAAGGGCCTGTTTCCGCGCTGTATCTCTAAACGAAGCTCAACTAAGACTGCGGCGGTTCAGGAATGGGGCTGAGCGCCACCTTCAGAAGGGCTCGCTGAGCTGGGTAGTAAAGGGAAAGGACTAGTGGAGGGATTATTAACATGTTAGCCATCTTAATCACGCCGCCAGCACTGGGCGGGTTCGGAGCTGGGGAGGATCACAAGGTGTAAAGCGATGGGCAGCTATGTGTGGATGAAGCTGCTGGAAACGGGCTTGGCTCAGCCACCATCTGACGGCTCGGAGCACTGTGCCTGCCCTCCACCGAAGCTTGTTCATGCCACTTTGCAGCGAGGCGGAGAACATGGAGGGAACACATCCTGAAAAAGACGTCGGCAGTTTTTCTGCTCCTGTGACTCCCGGCTGTCACTGCCGTTAAATGCAAAGTGTTGAGCTCTTGAAAAAAAGTGTGAAGTGTGCTGAAAATATTCAAGTAATTAACATGCTGGCAGAGATATAAAAAACTCATAAACCAGCTCAAACTTGGGTTGGGTGTTTTTGCCTGCACAGCCATTTCTTTGTCAAACTCACCTGTCAGAGAAATGTGCGCGTGTTCATCAAACTTGATTAATGAAGTGAAATTTCATATTAATGTTACTAATAATATAAAAGTTGAGGGAAGTTGTCTTTATTCACTGCTGGGGAGCAAGTGTTGTCAGCGTTCATTGCCCGTCCCTGACTAGCTTTGGGAGGCTGGAGGTGAGCCTTCAAGATTCGAGCAGGCCCTGTCAGAGGGGGAGGGGGGGGGGGGCGCAACGAGTGCCATTTGGCATGGGCCTCATGCCTGTCTGCTTCAAAGGGATGTTGATTTGGGGACCGGCCTCTAAAATTGAGGGGCCTGTGCTTGATCTTGGTTTGTGGGCCTCTAAAATTTAAATTGGCCCGGGCCTCAGTTCATCTATGAGAGGGCCTGGTCAAGAGTGTTACAACGGGACAATCACATTCGTATTTGCTGCAGCATAACAGCCCCATTAACGCAGTAACTCACGGATAAATGTACAATAATCACACACAAGCCAACCTCCCTTCCAGTGACTCCATTTACACCTCACGCTGCCTCGGCGAGGCCAGCAGCATAATCAAGGATGAGTTGCACCCTGGCTACTCCCTCTTCTCCCCTCTCCCATCAGGCAAAGGTATAGAAGTGTGAAAACGCACACCTCCAGATTCAGGGACAGTTTCTTCCCAGCTGTTATCAGGCAACTGAATCATCCTACCACAACCAGAGAGAGGTCCTGAACTACTATCTACCCCATTGAAGACCCTTGGACTATCTTTAATCGAACTTTACTGGAGTGTATGAAGCACTGAACATTATTCCCTGCATCGTGTATCTGTGCACCGTGGACGGCTCGATTGTAATCATATATAGTCTTTCCGCTGACTGGTTAGCACACAACAAAAAGCCACATTCCTGAAGGTTTTGTAAACCGCCGTTCTACCTCTGCCACACCAGCTGCCTTTGCTTTAATCTTTAGACGAGAGATACAGCTTGGAAAAAAGCCCTTTGGCCCACCGAGTCTGTGACAACCAGCAATCACCCCGTACACTGGCACTATCCTACACGCTTGATAACTTTTACATAAGCCAATTAACCGATAATCCCACACATCTTCGGAATGTGGGAGGAAACTTGAGCACCTGGAGAAAATCCACGCGGTCACAGGGAGAACGTGCAAACTCCACACTGACAGCACCCTTAGTCAGGATCGAACCCAGGTCCCACGGTGGTGCAGCGGTACCGTGCTGCCTCTAAGTACAAGAGTGTAAGATAGTAGACCACACTGAGTCTGGTACACAAAGTTCGCCACATATCCGGCACCATCCTTTAAGTCCAAAGCTTTTAAAAAATGTTAGAGTGTTAACTTGGCCGTAAAGGCCCGTTGTCCTGGCGACGGAACTGGGTCGGTGTTAGAGGGGTCGTCCCGGCCTGGCGATGTTGGCAGTGTCCTCCACCGCTGCTCCACACTAGGCCACTCCAGGGCGCCCCACTTTGAGCAGCACCCCCTTCAGTACTCTTCAGCAAGGCTGGCGAAAACCCACGTGGTCACAGGGAGAATGTACTCATCAGGAAGGCCGGCTCCGTCCTTGGGGCGGAGTTGGATTCATGGGAGGTGGGCTCGGATGGGAGGATGCTCCTCAAACTGCGGAGCATCTTGGACAATACAGCTCACCCCCTCCATGACACTCTGGTCAACCTGAGGAGCACCTTCAGCAACAGACTGGTTCCACCAAGATGCAGCACAGAACACCACAGGAGATCTTCCCTCCCTGTGGCTATCAAACTGTACAACTCCTCCCCCTTCTGTCATGGGGTAAACTGATTCCCCCCCCCTCTTCCCCCCCCCTCTCCCCCCCCCCCCACCCCCCACTTCCTCTCTTCCCCAATCTTTGCACATCCCCAATCCTTTCCACTCGTCACTTTAATTTCATGTTTCATGTATCTTGTGTTTTATGACTGTTGGCAGATCAACTTCCCTCCTGGGATTAATAAAGTTCTATCGTATCGTATCGTAGTAAAGGGTTAACACGTGTTCTGAATATCCATGAATCTCCGAGGATTTCTCAAGTATTGTTCTCCACAATATCAGCTTGCAAGCGAGCTCCCAATTCACTAAGCTCGGGAATTTGAGAGCGAAGGGTCGTCACGGATTGTGGGAGAATTTTCAGCTTGTGCAAGAGGGAGTGGAGATTAACGAGAATGAGGAGATGGGGTGGGAGAGGGAAAAGGAGGGGAGAGAAGATGGCATGAGAGGGGATGGGAAGTAGTGGGTGCTGGATGGATAGAGTTACAGCTAGTGTTAAAGTGGATGTGGGACGTTTCAAGTAAAAATCTAGAAATAGAATTTCCCCACACAGGAATGGGCGGCACGGTGGCGCAGCGGCATAAATGCTGCTGTCCAGCGCCAGAGACCCAAGTTCGATCCTCACTTCGGGTGCTGTCTGTACGGAGTTTGTACATTCTCCCCGTGACCGCGTGGGTTTTGTCCGGATTCCTTCCCCACTCCAAGGAAGTACAGGTTGGTAGGTTAGTCGGCTTCGGTAAAATTGTAAATTGTCCCTAGTGTGTAGGGTGGGGTTGTTGTTGTAAAATTGTAAATTGTCCCTAGTGTGTAGGGTGGGGTTGTTGTTGTAAAATTGTAAATTGTCCCTAGTGTGTAGGGTGGGGTTGTTGTTGTAAAAGTGTAAATTGTCCCTAGTGTGTAGGGTGGGGTTGTTGTTGTAAAATTGTAAATTGTCCCTAGTGTGTAGGGTAGGGTTGTTGTGCAGGGATCGCTGGTCGGCGCGGACTCGGTGGGCCAAAGGGCCTGTTTCCGCGCTGTATCTCTAAACTAAACTAAACAGTGCAATGCTACTTGTTTAGCCCCAGAAGGGGAATGTGATCAGCCTTCTACCTGCTAGGGCCCTTGGCACAAGTCTGGAAGGTCCAGGTAGATATAAAGAGGTTATTTTAAAACATCGATTTTACGTGTTTGCTCAGAACATTAATTTAATTTTGATATATTGCTGATGATTTTATACATGACTTTACTACTAATGCATTTTTGATTTATAAACTATAAAGTTGTCGAGCATGGTATTTTCTTTTTCCCTTCTTGTGGCTCTGTTCTCCGTTGTTAATGCCAGGCCCAACACAGGTTCGTTCTGTCACTGGGTGTCGTACATTGGACCTGTCCCCTCAGGAGCTGTGCCGTGCGGAGCCGGCTGCACATGGGGAATCTGTCACCGTTAACTCCTACAGTGCGCCATCTATTCACAGACCACATTGTCACCCGCTCAGCTGCGGGGAGAGCAGGTCGCGGTAAATCACTCGGACGCCAAGTCAGTGGATATTTTTTAAGGCCGAGACAGACAAGTTCTTGATTAGAACGGGTGTCAAGGGTTACGGGGAGCAGGCAGGGAAATGAGATTAGGAGGCAGACATCAGCTATGAACGAATGGCGGAGTAGACTCGATGGGCCGAATGGCCTAATTCTACTCCTATAACTTGTGAACTTGTGAACTTGGGTAGCTCACAGCCCCAGTGGTATGTCTGAAGAAGGGTCTCCACCCGAAACGTCACCCATTCCGTCTCTCCAGAGATGCTTCCTGTCCCGCTGAGTTACTCCAGCATTTTATGACTATCTTCAGTAATAAGGTATATATATATTGAGTTCCCCTGTTTTAGGTAACTACAAAACCCTTCCCCTCTCCCCTTTTCTCCCCTAAACACTCCCCACCTCCGCTGTGCCCCATATTTCTCCCTCCCGCTCCCTTTCCCATTAAAGTTCCTTCCTCCAGCTTCACTATTTGCAACTTTTCAATCCTTTTGTCTCACACCTCTGTCTTTGTCCAACCATCTGCCTATCCATACCCCCCTCATCTGTGTCGGGCTGTTGACTGCCAAGCTTTATCTGGCCTCTCCTCTCTTGTCCCCACCCCCCCCCCCCCTTGTGAGTGAAAGAGGGGTGAAATGTAAAGCCAGAGAGAGAGGTATATAGGTGGATGGGAACGGTGGGGGGAGGGGAGGAAGAAGGAGAATTGGGATAGTGGGAGGAATGGGTGTGCACTGGGATGGGAGAGGGGCACAGGGGGTAAAACAGGGGTAGATGTGACGTCAAATTGGAGAATTCAACGTTTATACCGTTGGGTTATGAGACACCCAAGTGGAATATGAGTTGCTGTTCCTCCAGTTTGCGTGTGGGTCTCACTCTGACAATGGAGGAGGCCCAGGACAGAAAGGTCGGTGTGGGAATGGGAAGGGGAGTTGAAATCCAGCAGACCTTGGCAAACCTCTTGGTGATCTGTGCCACAGAAGCCTGGAGAGGCCATGTCAGTGGACATATTTTAAGGCAGAGATAGATAGATTCTTGATTAGTACGGGTGTCAGAGGTTAGGGGGGAAGGCAGGAGAATGGGGTTAGGAGGGAGAGGTAGATCAGCTATGATTAAATGGCGGAGTAGACTTGATATGCCGAATGGACTAATTCTAATCCTATTGCATCTTTGACAATGTCCCAGGGCGCTTTCGATGGAGGGAAAGCTGTAGTGAATTTGTGCACAGCCAGCACCCAAAAACAATCCATTCCATAAAGGTTACCTGGACTCTGTCGAATGGCTTTTTTCTTGGGAGATTGCCGTGTACAAATTCATCGCTGCTTTACCTCCACTGAAAGCTCCCTGGGACATTGCCTTTTGCCCTCTTCTTTAGTCAGAGGGTGGTGAAGCTGTGGAATTCATTGCCTGGCTGTGGAGGCTGTCAAAGGATATTTTTAAGTCGGAAATTGACAGACTCTTGATTAGTAAGGGTGTCAAGGGTTATGGGAAGAAGGCAGGAGCGGGAGAGATAGATCAGCCATGATTGAATGGAAGAGTCAAGTCAATTCAAGTCAATTTTATTTCTAAAGCACATTTAAAAACAACTCTTGTTGACCAAAGTGCTTTACATTAGTGCAGGTACTAACTTGCTACAAACAGTGGTACATAGATCAACAATACATACAAAGATACATAGAAAATAGGTGCAGGAGTAGGCCATTCGGCCCTTCGAGCCTGCACCCCCATTCAATATGATCATGGCTGATCATCCAACTCAGTATCCCGTACCTGCCTTCTCTCCATACCGCCTGATCCCTTTAGCCAAAAGGGCCACATCTAACTCCCTCTTAAATATAGCCAATGAACTGGCCTCAACTACCCTCTGTGGCAGAGAGATCCAGAGATTCACCACTCTCTGTGTGAAAAAGTTTTTCCTCATCTCGGTCTTAAAGGATTTCCCCCTTATCCTTAAGCTGTGACCCCTTGTCCTGGACTTCCCCAACATCGGGAACAATCTTCCTGCATCTAGCCTGTCCAACCCCATAAGAATTTTGTACGTTTCTATAAGATCCCCTCTCAATCTCCTAAATTCTAGCGAGTATAAGCCAAGTCTATCCAGTCTTTCTTCATATGAAAGTCCTGACATCCCAGGAATCAGTCTGGTGAACCTTCTCTGCACTCCCTCTATGGCTATAATGTCCTTCCTCAGATTTGGAGACCAAAACTCTACGCAATACTCCAGGTGTGGTCTCACCAAGACCCTGTACAACTGCAGTAGAACCTCCCTGCTCCTATACTCAAATCCTTTTGCTATGAAAGCTAACATACCATTCGCTTTCTTCACTGCCTGCTGCACCTGCATGCCTACTTTCAATGACTGGTGTACCATGACACCCAGGTCTCGCTGCATCTCCCCATTTCCTAATCGGCCACCATTTAGATAATAGTCTGCTTTCCTGTTTTTGCCACCAAAGTGGATAACCTCACATTTATCCACATTATACTGCATCTGCCAAACATTTGCCCACTCACCCAGCCTATCCAAGTCACCTTGCAGTCTCCTAGCATCCTCCTCACAGCTAACACTGCCCCCCAGCTTAGTGTCATCTGCAAACTTGGAGATGTTGCCTTCAATTCCCTCATCCAGTTCATTAATATAAATTGTAAATAGCTGGGGTCCTAGCACTGAGCCTTGCGGTACCCCACTAGTCACTGCCTGCCATTGTGAAAAGGACCCGTTTACTCTTACTCTTTGCTTCCTGTTTGCCAGCCAGTTCTCTATCCACATCAATACTGAATCCCCAATACCGTGTGCTTTAAGTTTGTATACTAATCTCTTATGTGGTACCTTGTCGAAAGCCTTCTGAAAGTCCAGATACAACACATCCACTGGTTCTCCCCTATCCACTCTACTAGTTACATCCTCGAAAATTCCAATAAGATTCGTCAGACATGATTTACCTTTTGTAAATCCATGCCGACATTGTCCAATGATTTCACCACTTTCCAAATGTGCTGCTATCCCATCTTTAATAACTGACTCTAGCAGTTTCCCCACTACCGATGTTAGACTAACTGGTCTGTAATGCCCCGTTTTCTCTCTCCCTCCCTTCTTAAAAAGTGGGGTTACGTTTGCTACCCTCCAATCCTCAGGAACTACTCCAGAATCTAAAGAGTTTTGAGAAATTATCACTAATGCATCCACTATTTCTGGAGCTACTTCCTTAAGTACTCTGGGATGCAGCCTATCTGGCCCTGGTGATTTATCGGCCTTTAATCCATTCAATTTACCCAACACCACTTCCTGACTAAGCTGGATTTCACTCAGTTCCTCCATCTCCTTTGCCCCGCGGCCCCCTGCTATTTCCGGAAGATTATTTATATCTTCCTTAGTGAAGACGGAACCAAAGTAGTTATTCAATTGGTCCGCCATATCCTTGTTCCCCATGATCAATTCACCTGTTTCTGACTGCAAGGGACCTACATTTGTTTTAACTAATCTCTTTCTCTTCACATATCTATAAAAACGTTTGCAGTCAGTTTTTATGTTCCCTGCCAGTTTTCTTTCATAATCTATTTTCCCTTTCCTAATTAAGCCCTTCGTCATCCTCTGCCGGTCCATGAATTTCTCCCAGTCCTCTGGTATGCTGCTTTTTCTGGCTAATTTGTACGCATCATCTTTTGCTTTGATACTATCCCTGATTTCCCTTGTTATCCACGGATGCACTACCTTCCCTGATTTATTCTTTTGCCAAACTGGGATGAACAATTTTTGTAGTTCATCCATGCAGTCTTTAAATGCCTTCCATTGCATATCCACCGTCAACCCTTTTAGAACTAATTGCCAGTCAATCTTGGCCAATTCACGTCTCATACCCTCAAAGTTACCTTTCTTTAAGTTCAGAACCATTGTTTCTGAATTAACAATGTCACTCTCCATCCTAATGAAGAACTCAACCATATTATGGTCACTCTTGCCCAAGGGGGCACGCACAACAAGACTGCTAACTCAATACCCAGTCTAGAATAGCCTGCTCTCTCGTTGGTTCCTCTACATGTTGGTTTAGATAACTATCCCGCATACATTCCAAGAAATCCTCTTCCTCAGCACCCCTGCCAATTTGATTCACCCAATCTATATGTAGATTGAAGTCACCCATTATAACTGTTTTGCCTTTGTTGCACGCATTTCTAATTTCCTGTTTGATGCCATCCCCAACTTCACTACTACTGCTAGGTGGCCTGTACACAACACCCACCAGCGTTTTCTGCCCCTTAGTGTTTCGCAGCTCTACCCATACCGATTCCACATCCTCCAAGCTAATGTCCTTCCTTTCCACTGCGTTAATCTCCTCTCTAACCAGCAACGCTACCCCACCTCCTTTTCCTTTCTCTCTATCCCTCCTGAATATTGAATATCCCTGGATGTTCAGCTCCCAGCCTTGGTCACCCTGGAGCCATGTCTCCGTGATCCCAACTATATCATAATCATTAATTGCTATCTGCACGTTCAACTCATCCACCTTATTACGAATGCTCCTTGCATTGAGACACAAAGCCTTCAGGCTTGTTTTTACAACGCTCTTACCCCTTATACAATTATGTTGAAAAGTGGCCCTTTTTGATTTTTGCCCTGGATTTGTCTGCCTGCCACTTTTACTTTTCACCTTGCTACCTATTGCATCCGCCCGCATTTTACACCCCTCTGTTTCTCTGCTCACCCATTTAAGAACCCCACCACCTCTTATTCTCTGTTTATTATTGTTTTCTTCTTCCCCCCCCTACATGTTGGGTCTGAGTGCTTTCCTTCTCTGCCTCCTGCCTCACACACTGTCTAATAGCATTCTCTATTTGATTCACAAACCTCTTAAATACATACATAAATACATTCAGCGCTCCCTCAGAGGACCTCAAGAAAGGCTTGAGAGTAGAAATAAGTTTTAAGTCTAGACTTAAAAGAGTCGATGGAGGGAAGCAGTTCTGATGGGACGAGGGATGCTGTTCCATAGTCTAGGTGCTGCAAATGCAAAAGCGGCGGTCGCCCCTGAGCTTATGCCTGGACCGCGGGATAGTCAGTAACCCCAAGTCGGCTGATCTGAGGGACCTGGAAGTGGTATGGTGGGAAAGCAGATTTTTGATGTAGACTTGATGGGTCGAATGGCCTAATTCTGCTCCTAGAACTCAATAACTGATGAACTTTCCAAAGACGCAGGATTGAATGCAAGTGCATAGAGTGTTGTAGGAACACAGTGCGTCAGGCAGCGTCTGTGGAGGGAATTGACAGACGCCGTGAGGACCCAACTTCACAGTCCTTCTTCCGGGACTGACGGAGGATCCCGACCCGAAATGTCGCCAGTCCCAAAAGTTCACAAACCTCTTAAAGGAAAAGACTCATACATCGTTGTCCTCAGGAAATAATCCTTAGAATTAATCAGCAGTCTCTTGTACGGGGAAAATCCCATCTATCTCCCCATGTACCCTATCAAGACACTTCAAAATCTGATGCGTTTAAATCAATTCATTCAGTGGATGCAAGGCCAGCTTGCCCAATCTTTCCACATAAAACAATTTGCCACACCCAGGCAAAAGTCTAATACATCCAGTCTGAAGAAGGGTCTCGACCCAAAACGCCACCTATCCATGGTACACAAAAATGCTGGAGAAACTCAGCGGGTGCAGCAGCATCTATGGAGCGAAGGAAATAGGCAACGTTTCGGGCCGAAACCCTTCTTCAGACTGATAGGGGGTGGGGAGAAGAAAGGAAAAAAGGCGGAGGAGGAGCACGAGGGCTGGGGGAGGGGAGGAGACAACCAGAGGGCTGATGAAGGGGAGGGGACAGCAAGGGCTAGCAGAATTGGGAGAATTCAATGTTCAAGGCCCCAGGATGTAAACTGCCCAAGCGGAATATGAGGTGCATTTCCTCCAATTTCCGGTGTTGCTCGCTGTGGCCATGGAGGAGACCCAGGACAGAGAGGTCAGATACGGAATGGGAGGGGGAGTTGAAGTGCTGAGCCACCGGGAGGTCAGGTTGGTTATTGCAGACCGACCGGAGGTGTTCGGCGAAACGATCGCCAAGCCTCCGCTTGATCTCACCGATGTAGATCAGCTGACATCTAGAGCAGCGGATGCAATAGATCAGGTTGGAGGAGATGCAGGTGAACCTCTGTCGCACCTGGAACGCCACCTATCCGTGTTCTCCAGAGATGCTGCCTGACCCGCTTAGTTACTCCAGCACTGTGTGTCCTTTTTAGTAAACCAGCATCTGCAGTTCCTTGTTTCTACATTCTAGTGAACCTTCTCTGGATTGCTTCCTAAACCTGCACATCCTAACAGAAAGGGGAGCGATACAATGTAGACACAAGGAACTGCAGATAGGGTCATACAGTGTGGAAATAGGCCCATTTGATCAACTTGCCCACACCGACCAACGTGCCTCATCTACACTAGTCCCACCTGCCTGCATTTGGCACATTTCCCTTTAAACATGTCCTATCCATGTACCTGTCTAAATGTTTCTTAAACGTTGCAATGGCACCTGCCTCAACTACCTCCTCCGGCAGCTCGTTCCATACACCCACCACCCTCTGTGTAAAATAGTTATCCCTCAGGTTCCTATCAAATCTTTCCCCCTTCACCTTAATCCTATGTCCTCTGGTTCTCGATTCCCCTACTCTGGGCAAGAGACTCTGTGCATTTACCCGATCTATTCCTCTCACAATTTTGTTCACTTCTCATCCTCCTGCACTCCAAAGAATAGAGCTCTAGCCTGTTCAACATCTCCCACTAGCTGAAGCCCTTGAGTCCTGGCAACATCCTCCTAAATCTTCCCTGCACCCTTTCCAGCATGACAACATCTTGTCTGTAACATGCTGCCCAAAACTGAACACAATACTCTAAAGGGTTTCGGCCCGAAACGCTGCCTATTTCCTTCGCTCCATAGATGCTGCCTCACCCGCTGAGTTTCTCCAGCATTTTTGTCTACCTTCGATTTTCCAGCATCTGTGCAGTTCCTTCTTAAACAATACTCTAAATGCAGCTTCACCAACGTCTTAGACAACTGCAACCTAACACCCCCCCCCCCCTTAACTCCTATACTCAATATTCTTACTGATGAAGGCCAAAGTGCCAAAAGCCTTTTTGACCACCTGATCTACCAGTGACTGCGATGTT
This sequence comes from Malacoraja senta, assembly GCA_038087875.1. NCBI lineage: Eukaryota > Metazoa > Chordata > Chondrichthyes > Rajiformes > Rajidae > Malacoraja > Malacoraja senta. Next base: position 5,372,592 of record CM075987.1, read on the forward strand.
GGTTTACAAAACAAAGACACAAGATGCTGGGGCATCCCAGTGGGTCAGGAAGCAGCATCTCTGGAGGATATGGACCCCGACCCCAAAACGTTGCTCGTCCATGTTCTCCAGAGATGCTGCCCGACCCGCTGAGTTAATCCAGCACCCTTTATTTTTTGTAAAACAACATCAGCAGTTCCTCGCTTTCGCATTCTAGCAAACCTTCTCTGGATTTCTGCCTATACCTGCACATTCCCAACAGAAAGGGGCGCGATAAAAAATGCAGACACAAGGAACTGCAGGTGCTGTTTTACAACAACAAAAAGACACAAAGTGCTGGAGTAATACTCAGCGGGTCAGGAAGCAGCATCTCTGGAGGATATGGATCCTGACCCGAAAACTTCACCTGTCCATGGTCGCCAGAGATGCTGCCTGGAGTGACCCGCCGAGTTACTCCAACACTCAGTGCCTGTTGGGAGGAGGTCGAGCTGTGCAGAGCGCACCAGATGTCGTCGCGCATGCAGCTGGCAGCCAGAAGGGGGCAGTGGAAGCGACTGCTGGCGACTCATATCTACAGAGTGGCAATGACCATTGATTTGCCGTCCAGCCCTTTCCACACACTGACACACACACACACATGCACAGCAATACCTGTCCTTGTCCAAAATACACTCGGAGTTTATTTTAATGCAGAGCGGGCTCTCCCATTACCAATGCAGCCGTGCCTGTAATGAAGGGGCATCCCTCTGCTGGGGATAAAGTCTTATTAACCCTCCGCCACTTTAACACGTTCCCACCACCGGCTGGCTCCCTCTTCTAATATACATGGAGCTGGGAGCACCAGTTCATTACCAACATCCCGTAAATACAAATGCCCCAAATGGCTAATTTTAATAACTGGCAGCAAAGCTGTACTTAACAATGATGTACAGTTCAAAATCATAAGTACTTTAATTGGTTATAAAATGAGAAACTAAAACCAGTCTGACTGCTGGAACCGATCTGAAGACCACTGTGTGTTGGGAGATGATGTTAGAGCCATTTGCTAGTCGACCACAATGTGTGTTCAGGGGGAAGGTAATTAAGATGAAAATATTTCCTCTTAATTCACTTTGATTTTGTTCCCCTTCTCGCAATGAAATGATTGATGTCACAACAGGAGAATATATTCCCGGTGGTTCTCGGCCAGACCGAGGATGGAAATGTTCACCAAAAAGTTGGTTGGGATTGGCGGGGAGCAGGTAGGAATCGGAGTAACGCGGCTTGCTGCAGCCTTTAGCCCCTGTCCCACTTAGGAGTCCTGAACAGCAACCTCTGGTGAACTTGCTTTTTTGACAGCACCTGAGGTTCTCAAGTGCGTCTTCTGTAGACCAAGGCCGTTTTTTTTTTTGCAATTTGAGCCCGGCAGGCACGGAAACGAGGAACTGCAGATGCTGGCTCACAAACAAACAAACAAACAAACAAACAAACCAAAAACACTGGAGTGCGGGAGTAATCACAGACCTTGTAGGACAGAACCGCAGATGCTGGTTCTAAACCTAAGGTAGACACAGTGACTCAGCTGGTCAGACAGCGTCTCTGGAGAAAAGCAATAGGAGACGCTTCTTCAGACTGAGAGTCAGGGGAAAGGGAAACGAGAGATACAGACGGTGATGTAGAGAGATATGGAACAAATGAATGAAAGATATGCAAAAAAACCCGATGTTACGATGATAAAGGAAATAGGTCATTGTTAGCTGTATAGGTAGACAAAATTGCTGGAGAAACTCAGCGGGCGAGGCAGCATTCGGGACGAAACGTTGCCTATTTCCTTCGCTCCATAGATGCTGCCTCACCCGCTGAGTTTCTCCAGCATTTTTGTCTACTTTCGATTTTCCAGCATCTGCAGTTCCTTCTTAAACACAACATTGTTAGCTGTACGCTGGCTGAGAACGGGTACAGACAATGAGACTCAATAAGACGACTTGGAAGCTGGTGGATCATGTATTGTCTTTCCACTGACTGGTCAGCACGGAACAAAAGCTCTTCACTGTACTGTATGTGACATTAAACTAAACGGAACTAAACTAACTCTGCGGGTCAGACTCAGGCATGACATGGATCGGAGGCGTTTAGGGTCGGGCACCTTCTTCAGACACAGATACTCAGGCCTGGGGCTGAATTAAGCCAAGTAGTTCACATATCTACAGTTCGTTGGGGCAAACCCCATTCTTGAAAATTGGGTCGGAGATTCACAGAAAGCCGAAGCAAACGGGAAAGGCGCAGAACGTCAAATTGAACGGGAAAAGCAAAGATTTGTGTATTTGAACCACTTTTCACAACTAATTAACAGATTTGTGAAGTGCTTGCAGAGTACGAATTTACACACACGAGGGCAACGAGGTGTCGCGGCGGTAGAGTTGCTGCCTCGCAGCGCCCGAGACCCGGGTTCGATCCTGACCACGGCTGCTGTCGGTACGGAGTTTGTAGGTTCACCCGTGCGGGATTACTGTGTGGTGACTTGGATAGTTTACAACCCAGTGGTATGAACATTGAATTCTCTCATTGTAAGTAACTTCTGCGAACACCCACGCCCCCCCTCCCGCCCCCTTACTCCACCCTAGTCGTTTAACAAGTTCCACAGTTCACGATGTATCTTTCTCGGGATCATTGCCTCGCCATCAATTGGCTTAAAAGGGACCCACCTTGCTTGAGGTAATCTGTTGGAGGCCCTAATTTGTACTGGTCTATTCTCGCCTCCCGTTCTATGCCCCCCCCCCCCCCCTTCCCTCCTACTGTCCCACTTTCACGACCTAATTCACAACCTCGGTCGAGTTCGCCCTTGACATACTCGCAGCATGGTCGTCACTAGGTCGTAGGAGGTCGTAGGTAGGTCGTAGCAGGCTGTGATGCTAGTCGTATGTACTCGTGGCATCAAGTAGGATGGGGCGTTTTTCTAGCCTGATGAAAAATGTCCACGAGTAAAAAAGGTCGGGTCCCGACCCGAAAGTTCCATTTAGTTCCGTTTAGTTTAGTTCATTATTGTCACGTGCACCGAGGTACAGTGAAAAGCTTTTTTGCTGCATGCTATTCAGTCAATGGAAAGACAATACATGATTACAAACTAGCCGACCACAGTGTACAGATACAAGATAAAGTGTATAATGTTTAGTACAAGATAAAGTGTAGTAAAATCTGATTAAAGATAGCCCGAGGGTCTTTAATGACATAGATGGTAGCTGAGGAACACTCTGTAGTTGGTGATAGGATGGTTCCGTCGCCTGATAACAGCTGGGAAGAAACTGTCCCTGAATCTGGAGTGTGCATTTTCATACTTCTGTACCTCTTGCCTGATGGTAGAGGGGAGAAGAGGGAGTGTGAGAATCATCCTTCATTATGCTGCTAGCCTTGGCAAGGCAGCGTGAAGTGCAGATGGAGCCAATGGAAGGGAGGTTGGTTTACGTGATGGCTTGGGCTGCGTCCACAATTCACAAAGGTTGCCCAGTTGCCCCAGTAAACGTGTTACATGTGTCTGTAGCTTGTGATCCCTGTTGGAGGAGCATGTGGGTTGGAGCTGGTTCCACCAACACTGTGATGAATTATTTTTGCCCTCTTCTTAAGAGGAAGAAAGCAACATTTTTTAGGTTTAAGTTTATTACTGTCATGTGCACAGTGAAAAAAATGGTTTTGTATGGTATAACTGCGACTATAACTATCAAACTGTAAGGTCCAGATTCAGTAGCAGCATCTTCCCTGCTACCATTAGGCCATTAAACACTACAATCTTCAAATAGGCACCAAAATAAATGGACTTGCGGACATTATTTTTGACTTTGCATTACTATTGTCTATTTATTTGTCTGTGTTTTTTATATTCTGTATACTGAACTTTGTTGTCCATGTTTATTGCCATGATTGAATGGCGGAGTAGACGCAATGGACCGAATGGCCTAATTCTACTCTTATAACTCATGAACTTGTGAACTTGTGACTATCCTATCAGATCCAATAATACTATACATAAACACAATCAAGTCAAACTTAAGAACAATAGGTAGAAAGCAAAGGGGAAGATACAGAGTGTAGAATATAGCTCTCAGCATTGTAGTTCAGCAGGTCCAGAGACAAAGTCCAATGTCCGCAATGGAGTAGAGGTGAATCAGACAATCTTAGCAATCTTAATTAATCTCTTGCAATCTTAGGGCAACTCGATGTGTTTTTGACCACTCAGAATGTAGCAAGGGCAGACGTTAATTTGTTTCCCAGCAATAGGAACTGACCACACAACAGGTTGAGAGGATGACATCTAGGAAAGTTAGAAAACATTTGTCTCCATGGCTATCCCTGGTCAGAACAAGAGAACGGAACTGTTTGGGAACCAGCTATTCTGTGACCACAATAAAAAGTGTCTTTCGTTTTGAGATACAGCTTAGAAACAAGCCCTTCGGCCCACCAAGTCCACACTGATCATCGATCATGTGTTCACACTAGTTCTATGCTATCCCACTTTCACATCCACTCTCTACAGTTTAGTTTAGTTTAAAGATACAGCACAGAAACAGGCCCTTCGGCCCACCGAGTCCACATCGACCAGCGATCCCCGCACATTAACATTATCCTACACACACTAGGGACAATTTAGACTTATACTAAGCCAATTAACTTGCAAACCCGACCGTCTTTGGTGTGTGGGAGGAAACGGAATATCTCGGAAAAAACCCACGCACGTCACGGGGAGAACGTACAAACTCCATCCAGAGAGCACCCATAGTCGGGATCAAACCCACATCTCCGGCGGTGCAAGTGTTGTAAGGCAGCAACTCTACCGGTACGCCACCGTGCCACCCCAAAGGGGAAACACACTGGGGGGAATTTACAGAGGGCCAATCAACCTTCAAACCCGCACGTCTTTGGGATGTGGGAGGAAACCGGAGCACCCGGAGGAAACCCATGCTGCCACAGGAGAACGTGCAAACTCCACACCCGAGGTCAGGATCGAACCCGGGTCTCTGGCACTGTGAAGCAGCAGCTCTACCCGCTGTGCCACCATGCCACCTAATGGCGACTGTATGTGTAAAAGGGACAAGAGAGAGTCTTCCTAAATCAATGTTGTTTGATTTGCCAGGACATTTAAACGTCAGTGAATGTAATAAATTCATAACTGCATGTTGAAGCTGAAATTAAACAGCAAGTTATTATTTAAACTTATGTTTCTATTGCAAGAAAATCCAGAATGAATACACAGATCTAGAAATCCAAAATCAAATCAGGAAATGCTGGAAATGCTCAGAAGAACAGGCAGCATCTGCAGGACAAGACACAGTGACACAGCTGGTAGAGGCTGCTGCCTTACAGCACCAGAGACCCAGGTTCGTTCCTGATCTGAGGTGCTGTCGGTGTGGAGTTTGCATGTTCTCCCCGTGACCATGTGGGTTTCCTCCATTTGTTCCGGTTTCCTCCCACATCCCAAAGACGTGCGGGTTTGCAGGTTAATTGGCCCTCCGTGAATTGCCCCATGTGTGTTGGGAGTGGATGTGTAAGTGGGATAATATAGAATAGTGTGAATGGGTGATCGAAGGTCGGCATGGACACGGTGGGCCCGTTTCCATCCTGTATCTCTAAATTAGACTAAAGAAACAGAATTAATATTTCAGAATATTTCAGACCTGAGTCTGAAGAAGGGTCCTGACCTGAAACGTCACCTATCCATGTTCTCCAGAGATGCTGCCTGACCTGCTGAGTTACTCCAGCACTTTGTGTCTATCGATAATATTTCAGACCCTTTATTGGAAAGTATTTTTTTCCCTCTTAAGATGCTATTCCGAGTGCTATTTAGTCATGGGGTCATAGAGCATGGAAGCAGGCCCTTTGGCCCAACTTTCCCACAAGGACCAACATACCCCATCCCACCTGCCTGCGTTTGGCCCACATCCCTCCAAACCTGTCCTATCCATGTACCTGTCGAATTGTTTCTTAAACATTGCAAATGTCCCTGCCTCGACTACCTCCTCTGGCATCTCGTTCCGTACATCCACCATTCTCCGTGTGAAAATGTCACCCCTCAGATTCCTATTAAATCTAGCCTACTAAATCACGTTCTTGAATCTTTGACTGGGCAGCATGGTGGCGCAGCGGTAGAGTTGCTGCCTTATAGCGCCAGAGACCCGGGTTCCATCCTGACTACGGGCGCTTGTCTACACGGAGTTTGTACGTTCTCCCCGTGACCTGCATGGGTTTTCCCCGGGTTCTCCGGTTTCCACCCACACTCCAAAGACTTACAGGTTTGTTGGCTAATGGCTTGGTAAAATTGTAAATTGTCCCTATTATAGGTAGGATAGTGTTAGCGCGCGGGGATCACTGGTCGGCTCAGACTCGGTGGGCCGAAGGGCCTGTTACAGTGCTGTATCTCTCACCTAAGTTAAACTAAACTAAGCTAAAAAAAAAACTAATGGTAGACACAAAAGGCTGGAGTAACTCAGCATCTCTGGAGAAAAGGAATAGATGACGAATAGATTTCGGGCAAGTTGGCCTGAAGGGCTTGTTTCCACACCAGATGACTCTATGACTATAATGTGTCCGAGTTTCTGAAAAGAAGCCTTTTTACTTTGAACAGATCTCATTTTGTGTCAAGACCCTTCTACAGGCGGAAGACTTCCGCATGCAATATTGTGCTGGTGGCGGGGAAGGAGGGGAGAGGTGGAGGGATAGGGGTGGGGTGAGGTGGTTCCGGAGGTCCAAGCCCCAAGCTGGGATGTCTTAACAGCATTATAGGCCCCCGGTCAAAGCAGTGCACTGGGGCCCCTTCACTTTCAGTTTCTTTATGCTGAATCAAATATGTCCTCATGCACTTGCGATGTTCTTCTCCGTTTTCATGTTCTACGATAACATTCCACAATACATAGTGTTAAAGAAGGAACTGCAGATGCTGGAAAATCGAAGGTACTCTGAAGAAGGGTTTCGGCCCGAAACGTTGCCTATCTTCTTCGCTCCATAGATGCTGCTGCACCCACTGAGTTTCTCCAGCATTTCTGTGCACCTTCTACAATACATAGATTAACATGGGTCCCCTATGCTCGTGGGGCCCCGGGCAACTGCCTAGCATGCCCATGCGTTAAGACGGCCCTCGCCCCAAGACAAAGGCAGAAAGCCCCTCCAGCCCTGCGCACCACGGCAAGAGTTAACGCGCTGGCTGGCATGTGGGTGCGGAGTTGCAGCTGCCTAACATCGCTGCCCTTGTGCAGTTGTTTGCTGGTTGCGTCTGTGCATTGCTGTGAATGCCACCATCTGGTGTGACACGTGGACATCATAATCTTTTCTTAATTACATTAGCAGTGCAATCAGTTACAGCATTACAAGGCCGACGATGAGCTTCTAAATCTTGGTGGAAATCATAAATAATTGCACTAAGTACCTAACGCCAGATGTGAGTGCCAACTTTAGTTGCAGTAGATGAATAGTAACCTTAGAACAGGGTTCAGTGTTAGTAAATCTACTGTTTTCCATCAAACTCTGTGTGTTTAGGCACCCTTTCAAACAATGCCAAGCAAATTAAAGACTTCTTCGGTGAGCAACGCAAAAATAACAGTCACACCAACACAGTGCGAAATGCACTTATTGTGGATTAAACAAAGATGAGGAAAATCTCTTCAAGAAAGGTTAATTCATTTTATTGTTCAATGTCGTGTTTGGAGTGGATTATGGGAAATGGTGTGATTAATTGCCCAGAATCGCTCGGTTTCTGCAATTATTTGGATGTAGTGAACAAATAAAGGACGATGGTATTCATCATATTCAAATGAGGCAGTAAAATAAATGATGATGTGAGCTTCACATTGTGTCCAGAACAAAACCTACTCTCACAAAATAGGAATGCATTCTACAGACACGCACACACTCACATACCTGTACACACACACACCTAAACACACACATGTATACCTGCACACACACATATATACCTGCACACACTCGCACACACATCTGCACACACACACTCACATACCTGCACACAGCCACACCTCAACACACACACGTATACCTGCACACACACATGCACACACACACGCACACACACATACCTGCACACAGCCACACCTCAACACACACACAGACACACACATATATACCTGCACACACACGCACACACATCTGCACACACACACTCACATACCTGCACACAGCCACACCTAAACACACACACGTATACCTGCACACACACATATATACCTGCACACACACGCGCACACATCTGCACACACACATGC
>CM075987.1:5385813-5391824 GCA_038087875.1 Malacoraja senta
AACGTCACCTATTCCTTCTCTCCAGAGATGCTGTCTGACCCGCTGAGTAACTCCTGCTTTTTGTGTCTGTTTTCGGTTTCAACCAGCATCTGCAGTTCCTTCCAACACACCTCCCAGTTCTGCTACGTTTCACTGTCCTCCTGATTAATTTTACTGTTTGTATGCCTCGTTGTCACCTTGCCCTCTGCCAACAATGAACCACTCTACATTTCCTTTATTCATGTGTGTATATATTTATATAATGATAAATGGACACACTGATCTGTTTTGTAGTCAATGCCTACTATGTTCTGTTGTGCTGAAGCAAAGCAAGAATTTCATTGTCCTATCAGGGACACATGACAATAAACTCACTTGAACGTGAACTTGATCATCGTCTGCTTTGATATGTCCTTTTCACACCTGACATGCTCTTTGTACCCTTCCATATCCCTAGTTTCCCTTTCCCCTGACTCTCAGTCTGAAGAAGGGTCTCCACCCGAAATGTCACCCATTCCTTCTCTCCAGAGATGATGCCTGTCCCGCTGAGTTACTCCAGGATTTTGTGCATATTTTGTGATTATTGGTTTTGTTCAGAACACAATGTGCTGCTTATCTTCATTCATTTTACTGCCTCCTTTAAATATTATGAATATCGCTTTTCTTTATTTGTTCAGGGCTTTCCTCACAATTAAGTTCTTTTAAATGGCAGAGTGGCGCAGCGGTAAAGTTGCTGCCTTACAGTGCCAAAGACCCAGGTTCAATCCTGACTACGGGTGCTGTCTGTACGGAGTTTATATACGTCCACCCTGTGACAGCGTGGGTTTTCTCCGGGTGCTCTGGTTTCCTCCCACACTCCAAAGGCATACAGGCCTGTAGTTTAATTGGCTTTTGTAAATTGTAAATAGTCTCCAGTGTGTAAGATAGTGACGGTGTTCGGGGTGATGGCTAGTTGGTGCGGACTCGGTGGGCCGAAGGACCTGTTTCTGCACTAGGGTCTAAAGTCTAAAGAGTGAACCGATGATATTTTGAGATGGATAGACCTTATAGACAGCACCCACAGTCAGGATCGATCCCGGGTCTCTGGCGCTGCAAGGCAGCTGCGCCATTGTGCATTCCCTCCATAGTTGTTGCCTGACCTCCAGTTCCTCCAGCGTTTTGATCAGACTTCACAACAATAAGCGCTTTGAAAAGGAATGGAAAGGTGCAATGGAAATGGAAGGATGTGTAGTTTAGTGCTTGGTTTTAGTTTCAGAGATACAGCGTCGAAACAGACCCTTTGGTCCACAGAGTCCCAGCCCACCAGCTATCACAAGTACAGTAGATCTATCGTACACACTAGGAACTCTTTTACAGAGGCCAATTAATCTACAAACCTGCACGCCTTTGGAATGTGGGGAGGATACCGGAGGACCCACGTGGTCATAGAGGGAACGTACAAACTCCGTACAGACAACACCCGTAGTCAGGATCGAACCCGGGTCTCTGGTGCTGTAAGGTAGCAACTCTACCACTGCGTTACCGTGCCGACCGTTCTCTTGGGGAAAGTTAGAATGGCAAAGAATTACGAGAATGATCCCAGGAATGATTGGGTTAACATATGATGACCATATGACGGCACTGGGCCTGTACTCGCTGGAGTTTGGAAAGATGGAAACATAGAAAATAGGTGCAGGAGGAGGCCATTCATTGTGATCATGGCTGATCGTCCCCAATCAATAACCCTTGCCTGCCTTCTCCTCATATCCCTTTAAATCCACTAGCCCCTAGAGCTCTATCTAACTCTCTCTTAAATCCATCCAGTGACTTGGCCTCCACTGCCCTCTGTGGCAGGGAATTCCACAAATTCACAACTCTCTGGGTGAAAAGGTTTTTTCTCACCTCAGTCTTAAATGGCTTCCCCTTTTTTCTAAGACTGTGGCCCCTGGTTCTGGAACCAGATGAGGGGGAACCTCAATGAAACTGACCGAATAGTGAAAGGCCTGGATAGAGTGGATGTGTAGAAGATATTTCCACTGGTGGGAGAATCTAGGACCAGAGGACACAGCCTCAGAATAAAAGGACGTAGCATTAGAAAGGAGATGAAGAGGAATGTCTTTGGTCAGACGGTGGTGATTCTCCGTGGATAGTCACCTTGTCGTGGTGGAGAAGCTTGTGTGGTCCTGAGATCCTGAGAGCGATGACGTCTGGAGCTATGCTCCTGGTAGGGCCACCCATGGCGGTAAGGTCGAGGGGGAGGACTCTGACAAAGAGCAATCCAACCAAGACCTCAACGGTGGAACAGGCGGAGGATGATGGCTGACCTTAGTGGAGCGTCACAACGGCTGGGAAGGCGGATGAAGGCAGCAGCAGAAAAGGGTCTCCGGTTGTCCTGGACCCCATGCCACTGGATCCTGACCCAGATCTGTCAAGGGCCGTGTGGTGGCTGTCTGGGCACCAGTCTCCCCACGTTAAACAAAGTCACACACTGGCCTCCTCCAACCCTGGAGGCACCCATGGTCAGCCATGACCGAAGGGGGCCTAAGAAAGGTGAATCTGCGGAATTCACTGCCACAGACGGCTGTGGGAGCCAAGCCAATGGATACATTAAGGCGGAGATTGACAGATTCTAGATTAGTCAGGGGTCACAGGGAAAAGGGAGGAGAATGGGGCTGAGAGGGAAAGACATATTAGCCACGATTGAATGTCTGAGTAGACTTGATGGGCTGAATGGCCTAATTCTGCGCGTAGAACGTATGAAGTTATGAATGGACAAGTGACGGAATGGCCTCCTTTGATCGTGTATCATTCGATAATGCAACAGTTCATCTTGTGGCCGACTGGACGGAAGCACACTCTGAGTGTACCTGACAGCCACGGTTGGGGACTCTATTTTCTCCACATTATCCTTCACTTACCGACCAGGGATGAGCAATTGCAGGAAAGGGACAGGGAAATGAATCTTGCATTATCTCTTACTTTATCCTCATTTTGAACTTGATCTTGACTGAGATGTTAAACACGACAATGGTGATTGTATTTGCAAAAGCAACCTTATGTCTTTGAAATGGAACCAAAAGATTTACTTTATATCAACCGCAAACAGGTCGCTGGGAATCAAAATTACACAGTGGGGGGAGGGGGGGGGGGGAGAGGTTGGGAGAAAGGGGGAGATAGGAAGAGGAAAATGACAGGCAGAGGGACAGTGACTGAGGTGGGGGAAATAATTCAATTCATATATATTTTAATTAGTTGTGGTTATTTGTTTGGAAATGCATGGTCATAGAGCCCTACAGTGTGAAAAAAGTCCCTTCAGCCCAACTTGCCCACACCAGCCATCTACACTGGTCCCACCTGGCCCTGTTTGGCCCATATCCCTCCAAACCAGTCCTATCCATGTACCTGTCTGACTGTTTCTTAAACGTTGGGATAGTCCCAGCCTCAACTACCTCCTCTGGCAGCTCGTTCCGTACACCCACCACCCGTTGTGCGAAAAAAGTCACCCCTCGGATTCCTATTAAATCTTTACCCTTTCACCTTAATTTCCTCGATTTCCATGTTAGTACAAAGAGAGACCCGGTATGCGGGGGCCGCCCAGAACAAAGAGTGACCATTGGGGACTACATTGAACACTTTGTAACTTTACCGGTGCCCTTTACGTGGCAACTCTTTGCATACTCTGTGTACGGTACACAAAACTAAGAATTTCACTGTGACCTGTCACGTGTGATAATAAAGTCTCTATCAATCAATCAATCGATCGATCAGGCACGATTCTGGTGACATTGGTGTAAAGGTTCAACAGTTATGCAGCGGTAGTTTAAGAGATACAGCACAGAAGCAGGCCCTTCGACCCACCGTGTCCGCACCGACCAGCGATCCCCGCACACTTACACTATCCTTCACACACTAGGGACCATTTACAGTTTACATTTACACCAAGCCAATTAACCTCCAAACCTGTGCGTCATTGGAGTGTGGGAGGAAACCGAAGATCTCGGAGAAAACCCACGCAGGTCACGGGGAGAACGTACAAACTCCGTACAGACAGCACCCGTAGTCAGGATCGAACCCGGGTCACTGTTGCTGTAAGGCAGTAGCTCGACCGCTGCATCACTGTGCCACCCTGTTGCCTGAGTTTGAGCCTGACCTCTGGTGTTGTCCGTGTGGAGTTTGCACGTTTCACCTTAGATCACATGCATTTGCTGGTGAGTGGGCTCCAATTCCCTCCCATACGTACACATGGGTGGATCATAAAACATAGAACTGTACAGCGCGGGAGCAGGCCCTTTGGCCCACAATGTCTGTGCTGAACATGATAGCAGGATAAACTAATCTCATAGATAAAGCTGTAGTAACTTAGTGGGGACAGGCAGCATCTCAGGAGAGAAGGAATGGGTGACGTTTCGAGTTCAGTCTGAAGAAGGGTCTCGACCTGAAACGTCACCCATTTCTTCTCTCCAGACGTGCTGCTTGTCTCGCTAAGTTACTCCAGCTTTTTGTGTCTATCATTGGTTTAAACCAGCATCTGCATTTCTTTCCTAAACTAATCTCATCTCAGACTAATCTCATCAGCTGCACGTGATCCATATCCCCTGCAGGGGCATATCCGCACGTCACCTTGGAAATGCCACTATCACATACGCTTCCACCTGACAGTGCGTTGCAGTCACCCACCAAACTCTCTGTAAAATCTTGCCCCACACAACTCTTTTAAACTTTGCCCCCTCTCACTTTAAAAGCTATGTCCTCTCGTGTTTGATTTTTCCATCCTGTCTATGAGTCTCGGAATTTTACATACATCTATCCGGTCTCCCCGCAAACTCTGGCATTCCAGAGAATACAGTCCAAATCTGTCCAACCTTTCTCTGTAGCTAATTCCCCAAATCCGGGTATCAATCTGGTAAACCTTCACTGCAATCTTTCCAAAGTCTCCGTATCTGTCCTGAAAAGGGGCGACCAGAACTTCTCACAATACTCCAAATGCAGCCTAGCCAAGGTCCTACAAAGTTGCAACGTGACTTCCTAAAGGGTCTGTCCCACTTTCCCGAGTTACTCACGAATTCTCCCGAGTTTTCCCCTCGGTTCAAACTCGGAGAATGTCCGTAACGAGTCCGAAGGAGGCCGTAGATATTCCGTAGCGGCTCGTAATGAGAGCCGTAGGTACTCGGGGCATCAGGTAAGTGGGGACGTTTTTTCAGCATGTTGAAAAATGTCCACGAGTAAAATAAATAGCCCCGAGTACCCATTACCGTAATTCTCCGAGTTTGAATCAAGGGGAAAACTCAAGGGGAGAATTCGTGAGTAACTCGGGAAAGTGGGACAGGGCCTTAACTCTTATACAATGCCCCAACCAATGAAGACAAGCATAACATGCCTTCCTTACCACTCTATCTGGATATGTTGCCACTTTCAGGGAGCTATGGACTTGAACGCCTAAATCTCATGTTGGAAAGGGTACTGAGAAGAATTACCTGGATGTTGCCAGGATCCGAGGTCCTGAGATCAAGGGAGAGGTTGAGGAGGCTAGGACTCTATTCCTTGGAGGGCAGGAGGCTGAAGGGTGATCTTATAGAGGTGTACAAAGTCATGATCGGGTAAATATACAGTCTCTTGCCCAGAGTAGGGGAATCAAGAACCAGAGGACAGGTTCAAGATGAGAGGTAAAGATTTAATAGCAGTCTGAGGGGTAACCTATTCACACAAAGGGAAGTGGGTGTATGGAACGAACTGCCAGAGGAGATAGTTCAGCCAGAGACTATCGCAGCGTTTAAGAAACATTTTGACAGGTACATGGATAGGACAGGTTTCGAGGGATATGGGCCAAAAGCAGGCAGGTGGGATTAGTGTAGATGGGGCATGTTGGTCAGCGTGGGCAAGTTGCCTGTTTCCATACTGTATCACTCTCTGACTATTTTTTTGTTCAAGCGCTCTTGAGTAAAGCATCAGCTGCAGTGCAGTAGTAACACTGCTGCTTCACAGCTCCTGCAAGCCTGACCACTGGTGCTGTCTGTGTGGAGTTTGCATGTTCTCCCTTGTACCTCATGTGTTCC
>CM075987.1:5392024-5438496 GCA_038087875.1 Malacoraja senta
CCTCCAATCACATCTACTGTATCCGCTATTCAAGGTGCGGGCTCCTGAGTATCGGCGAAACCAACCGCAGGCTCGGCGATCGTTTCACTTAACACCTCCGCTCTGCCCGCCTAAACCTACCTGATCTCCCAGTTGCCAAACGCTTTAACTCCCCTTCCCATTCCCACACTGACCTTACCGTCCTGGGCCTCCCCCACTGTCAGAGTGAGGCCAAATGCAAATTGGAGGAACAGCTCCTCATATTCCGCTTGGGCAGCTCACAACCAACAGTATGAATATTGATTTCTCCAACTTCATGTAACCCTTGTATCCCCTCCATCCCTCCCCCACCCTGTCGTCGTACTAGCTTCACTGTTGTCTTGTTGAGTTTCAACTAGCCCACAGCCAACAATGGACCATTGTGGGCTCCACCCTTCCTTGATCATCGTCACGTTTTGCATATCTTTCATTCATTTGTTCTTTTTGTCTCTGTGTCACCGTCTATAACATTTCATTTCCCTTTCCCCCGATTCTCAGCCCGCGGAAGGGTCTCAACCCAAAACGTCACCCGTTCCTTTTCTCCAGAGATGCCGCCTGACCCGCTGAGCTGCTCCAGCTTGCCGTGTGTCTATCCTCGGCTTAAAACAGCACCTGCAGTTCCTTCCTAAACAAGAAACCCGCAACATGCCACAGAGCTAACTTAATAATAAACTGAGTCTGTCATTCCAAATTTAGTGATGTGCCTTAGACACGCTGCTAAAGCCCCTTGAAAGGTTACACTTTCCCTGCTGTCTAACTGCAATGAAAGGTCTTTACTAAAGCACCGTATGACAAATGAAGTCACATCTTGAATTTATGATGTGGAACTGAATTAACACTACACCTGCATTTAAAGAGATGAAGTGGAGGCTGCAATCATACAAAGATGCATTGACTGATTACAGATCTTTTAGTTAATTGATGCAACCCTAAACTCCTAGCAACAAACTGTAAAATTATTGTATTTTGTCTTAATGTTGTGTGACACTTTTTTGGAAACATTGATTTTTCAATTCTTTATATTTGTCCAAAATTGAAAAGAGTGAACATTTATAATCTCTTCATTAATGGTCCTGGAACTCGGGCAACGGTGGCCAAACGCTCTCATTTTTCCTTCCCACTTTATTACGATTGTTTCCCTCATGTCCCCTGCTTCATTTTATTACTTTCCCTCGTCTCCCTCTCGCTTCGACGTTGAACCTAAAGAGAAAATGTACTTTCCCCCTTTTTATTTAAAAAACTTTCTTCTTCCAGGATCACTTCCACTCATTGCAAATGTATCTTATTTTGATGCCTGCATTACAGCTGTTGCCTTTTAACGTTTTTATACACTTTGTGATACTCTCTGGGACACATGACTGACAGCAATGGTATTTTTCACCGCCGAGTGCGATAACATTCATTGTCTTTAAAGTGTCCTATAAATAGCAAAACATTGCACATCGCAGCACCTCTTCAATGTCCCGTGATATTCAGAACTTTCCTCTCAGAATGCCTTTTATGAAATGTCAGCTGATGGATAATGGGTGATGGGTTCAGAACATGAAGGACGATTTGGAATTATGTTTTTGTAGGTGTATAAATGGATCGGCTGCCTTTATCCCACACCACCCCTCCTGACTGACAGATTAACACTGCTCGAAGCAAAACCCCTCGATGTACAGTGGTGCAGCAGGCAGAGCCGCTGCCTCACAGGGCCAGAGACCCGGGTTCGATCCTGACCCTGGGTGCTGTCTGTGCGGAGTTTGCACGTTCTCCCCGTGACTGCGTGGGTTTTCCTTCAGGTGCTCCGGATCCCTCCCACACACTCCAAAGACGTGCGGGTTTGTACGTTAACCGGCCAAGTGTAAATCTAACCTAAACTGAGTGCATGGGCGAGTGGTAGAATCTTCAATGGTTGGGGGCGGGCAGATGGCGGGATTAAGGGGGGAACAAGATAGGATTAGTGTAAATGGGTGCTTGACGATCAGCATGGACTCAATGGGCCGAAGGGCCTGTGACCATCCAATCACGATGGAAAGATTAAACTCTATTATACTTGGGCAGCACGGTGGCGCAGCGGTAGAGTTGCTGCCTCACAGCACCAGAGATCAGAGTTCGATCCTGACCTTGGGTGCTGTCTGTACGGAGTTTGCATGTTCTCCTGTGACTGCGTGGGTTCTTTCCAAGTTCTCCGGATTCCTCCCACATTCCTCCCAAAGACGTGCAGGTTTGTAGGTTTATTGGCTTCTGTAAACTGGGAAGACTTTTAGGACCGAGATGAGGAAAACATTTTTTACACAGAGAGTGGTGAATCTCTGGAACTCTCTGCCACAGAAGGTAGTTGAGGCCAGTTCATTGGCTATATTTAAGAGGGAGTTAGATGTGGCCCTTGTGGCTAAAGGGATCAGGGGGTATGGAGAGAAGGCAGGGATGGGATACTGAGTTGGATGATCAGCCATGATCATATCAAATGGCGGTGCAGGCTCGAAGGGCCGAATGGCCTACTCCTGCACCTATTTTCCATGTTTCTATGTTTCTATGTCTCTAGTGTGCAGGATAAAACTAGTGTGAACTGATGATCACTGGTCGGCACGGACTGAACTGAACTGAACTGAACTAAACTCTACTAAACTAAACTAATGGAGTTTGTATGTTCTCCCTGTGACCGTGTGGGTTACCTCCAGGTGCTCAGGTTTCCTGTTCCATATTAAAGACATGCAGGTTCGTAGGTTAATTGGCTTCTGTAAGTTGGCCCTAGTAGGATTGAATTAGTCTACGGTTATCTTCGGTATAACGGAAGATGGTCCAGAACTAAATGTGTTTCAAAAGAAACTAATGGACTATGGGTTAATAACTGGAAAAAAGCTAATTCTAAAATTTTGGAAGAAGGCTCCATTACCAACTATAAATATGTGGATTTCAAATATGTTTGAAACATTACACCTAGAAGAGATAAGACTCCTCCTAGCAGGTAAACCAGATCACTTCCACCTGACGTGGTCTGCATTTATAGAATTATTACAAACATAGGGTGCAAAAGTACTTAAAAAAAAAAATTGAGGTCAGGTAAGGGGGGATGATAGTTGAAGAGTTGGTATGTCCCATTTACGTAATGCTCATAAAAATATTTGTTTCTCTCTTTTTCCTCTTTCTCTCTTTCTTTCTTTCATAGGGTCTATTTCTTAACTCTTTTTCTTTTGTTTTTAATTTTGCTCTTATAGGGTCTTCGTCCTTTTTTGTTGTCACATTTCCTACACTTTCACTTTTTCCTTCACTTTCTTCTTTCTTTCAATCTTTTCCTTTTCTAGTGTAAAAAATAAATGGAGTACATTAATTGTAAGAAGATATAAATGACGAGTACTAATTAATGTATGTGGTTGTAATGTAATGTACTTCTAATAAAATACAAATTAAAAAAAATTAATAATAATTAGTGTACGGTGGCCCAAAGGACCTGTTTCCATGCTGTATCACTAACCTAAACTAAACTAAACTAAACTAAACTAAACTAAAGTGAACTGAACCTCGCGTCAGTGGAGGGAACTGAGCAATGGACTCACACCACAGCTGAAATAGTGATAGGCCTGGATAGAGTGGATGTGGAGAGGATATTTCTATTAGTGGGATAGTCTAAGACCAGAGGTCATAGCCTCAGAATAAAATGACGTACCTTTAAAAAGGAGATGAGGAGGAATTTCTTTAGCCAGAGGGTGGTGAATCTGTGGAATTCTTTGCCACAGACGGCTGTGGAGGCCAAGTCAATGGATATTTTAAGGCGGAGATTGACAGATTCTTGATTAGTACTGGTGTCAGGGGTTATGGGGAGGGCAGGAAAATGGAGTTGAGAGGGAAAGATAGATCAGCCATGATTGAATGGCAGAGAAGACTTGATGGGCCGAATGGCCTAATTCTGCTCCTAGAATCTATGAACATGAGCTGAAAGATGAAAGCCCACAATATCCATGCTAACCAAGTTACACTAAACTCCTCTGCCTGCATGTAATCTGTATCCCCTCTATTCCCTGCATATCCCTATCTAAAGGCCTCTTAAATGCCACTATCATATCAATAGAAGGATGAGACGGGATCTTATAGAAACATATAAAATTCTTATGGGATTGGACAGGCTAGATGCAGGATAAATGTTCCCGATGTTGGGGGAGTCCAGAACCAGGGGTCACAGTTTAAGAATAAGGGGTGGGCCATTTAGGACTTAGATGAGGGAAAACTTTTTCACCCAGAGAATTGTGAATCTGTGGAATTCACTGCCACACAGGGCAGTGGAGGCCAATTCACTGGATGTTTTCAAGAGAGAGTTAGATTTAGCTCTTAAGGCTAATGGAATCAAGGGATATGGGGAGAAAGCAGGAATGGGGTACTGAATCTGGATGATCAGTCATGATCATACTTGCGTAAGGGCTGAATGGCCTACTCCTGCACCTATTTTCTATGTTTCTATGTTTCTATGTGATGTTGAGAGAGGAGCAGAGCAAATATCAGGCTCCAATCTACTGCGACCCAAACAAGGCCGACTTTGATATCTCACGACTGGAGGGAAGGCATTGGTACATGTGGCTAATGTACATTGAAATGGGACATCACAAGAACTGGCAAGAATTCCTTCTCCCGAGGAAGCGGCTCTACCAGCTGTGCCACCGTGCCGCCCTGTTCAACCTGTCTCCACCACCTTTCACATTCGTCCATTCCAGATCATCTTTAGCTGGGGGGGTGTGAAAAAAAAATCTCATCTCCTCTCTTGTCAATTATTTTAAGCTTTCGTTGTTTGATTACCAACCCTCCTCGGTACAATTCCTTCCCCTGTTCTCTTTGTTTTCAACAGGCCTATTAAATCAGAATATTGCTAATGATATTTACATTTCTACTTGGAAAATTGTCCCAGTGTGTAAAGCATCTTTGACTGAAGGTACTCCTGTTCTATTTCAATGGTGTTCAACGCATTTAGACTTTAAAGACTATTGGAGCTTGGTGCCTGAGACTAGCTCTTGGCTGGCGTCTGCACTCCAGGCCTGGTCTAGACTGATCTACCATCCCTGGCTGCTCAGAAATACAATGTCAAACCCAGGCAAAGGAGCTCATTCAAAGCACAGGCTAATTTGTTCAATGTCCCCCTAATTTAATGATTGAAAGCCACGTCTCGTTAAAAAACAACGCCAAAAGCCAAGATGCAGGAAAAAAAATTGTGAAAGAAAAAACGCGTTTGTTATTCACATTTATTTCAGCAACTTTCTGCTCCAGATATCTCCTTCCTTTTGTGCAACTTTTATGGTTTGCTTTGAGACGCCGCAGCCGCGCGAAACAAAAAAAAAAACCTTTTATTTATAACTCGGGGCAGTTCTGTATATGGATTATTTATTTCAATCTTAACATGATCCACGTTAAATCAAAGAACTCAGAATACAGTCAGGCAAAGTCTCCAGATAGATATTACCATTTGGAGCGGGGCTTGTTTCCATTCTGCAGCTCCTGTAAATCAAAAACAAAAAATTAATAATAAATAACACAGACTCATATTCCTAATATCATTCTGATCTCTTATTAAACTAATATTTCAACAAACCTTTGCCTTTAGTCAGAGGTCACCAACAAAAACCCTGACTCTGGAAACAGCAGCTCAAAGAAGCGCCATAGATCCCATCATGAATGATTATTCTAATTGCCGCTGGATGCCTTTAGAGAGAGCATTTTCTGCTGTGGAATAATTAAAGAGCGTAAATGATTGAGACTTACACTGACTTACTACCCCGCAAGGTAGACACAAAAAAAACCTATAGATTTCTCTCCGGCTACAATATCTTTGCCAGGCCCAGCGCAATATTTCTTGGAATATCTTCTACTTATTGGTCTTAAAAATTTATGTTAAACTGTGACACTGGTACACGGAAGCATAATGGAGCATTTTCTTCCTGCGCGGGTTCCATGTCGCTGTGATATTTATTTGTCAGCTCACTAAAGCGGCAAGGTAGTTTTTAGGTTGTTCGCCGAAGCCGTCAATAGTTTTCGTGTTACGTTTCTTCAGCCTAGAGGATTGGGTGGGGGGGGGGGGGGGTGAGAGGGGATTTTAGATTGATACAATATAGCTGGAGTAACTCAGCGGGTCAGGCAGCACCTCTGCAGAAGAGGAATAGGTGACGCTTCGGGTCGAGACCTTTCATCAGAGTCATACGTTCATAAGTTATAGGAGCAGAATTAGGCCATTTGGCCCATCAGGTCTACTCCATCAATTAATCATGGCTGATCTATGTTTCCCTCTCAACCCCATTCTCCTGCCCATAACCCCTGACACCCGTATTAATCATGTATCTGTCAATCTCCACCTTAAAAATATCCATTGATTTGGACACCACAGATTCACCACCCTCTGATTACAGAAATTTCTCCTCATCTCATAGAAACATAGAAACATAGAAAATAGGTGCAGGAGGAGGCCATTCGGCCCATCGAGCCAGCACCGCCATTCATTGTGATCATAGCGGATCGTCCCCAATCAATAACCCGTGCCTGCCTTCTCCCCATATCCCTTGATTCCACTAGCCCCTAGAGCTCTATCTAACTCCCTCTTAAATCCATCCAGTGACTTGGCCTCCACTGCCTTCTGTGGCAGGGAATTCCACAAAGTCACTACTCTCTGGGTGAAAAAGTGTTTTCTCACCTCAGTCTTAAATGGCCTCCCCTTTATTCTAAGACTGTGGCCCCTGGTTCTGGACTCGCCCAACATTGGGAACATTTTTCCTGCATCTAGCTTGTCCAGTCCTTTTATAATTTTATATGTTTCTATAAGATCCCCCCTTATCCTTCTAAACTCCAGTGAATACAAGCCTAGTCTTTTCAATCTTTCCTCATATGACAGTCCCGCCATCCCAGGGATCAATCTCGTGAACCTACGCTGCACTGCCTCAATCACAAGGATGTCCTTCCTCAAATTTAGGAGACCAAAACTGTACACAATACTCCAGATGTGGTCTCACCAGAGCTCCTTTCTAAAGGTACTTGCTTTTATTCTGAGGTGATGCCCTCTGGTCCTCGCCTCTCCCACTAGTAGAAATATCGTCTCCACATTCACTCTATCCAGGCCTTTCATTATTTCAGCTGCGGAGTGAGTCCACGCCACTGATGCTGGCTGACCAAGAACATTGTCACACCATTTCCTGATGCTGTTGCTGTCAACATGGTTATTGGAACCGCAAACCACTGGACTACACTGGGCTGCACGGTGGCGTAGCGGTACAGTTGTTGCCTCACAGCGCCAGGGACCCGGGTTCAATCCTGACTACGGCTGCTGCCTGCACGGAGTTTGTACTTTCTCCCTGTGATCTCGTGGGTTTTCCCCGGGTGCTCTGGTTTCCTCCCACACTCCCAAGACGTACAGGTTTGTAGGTTAATTCTGTAAATTGTCCCCTGTGTGTAGGATAGTGCTCGTGTACGGGGGTGATCGCTGGTCGGCGCGGACCCAGTGGGCCGAAGGGCCCGTTTCGGCCGCTGTATTTCTAAACTAAACTAAACAAAATTCCTGCCTTGCTGCAGACACTGGCTTCAGGTGTGAGTCGAGGGGAGGACGTGAACGGTTAGCGAGAGAAAGCTTGTGAGCTCCTTGTTACAAAACAGCTTTCATTTAGGATGGGATTAGAGGGATATGGGCCAAACGCAGGAAGGTGGGGCTGGTGGAGAGGGGACATGTTGGGCAAGGTGGGCCGAAGGGCCTGATTTCGCGCTGTATGACTCTATGACGGTTAATTGAAAAAGAGTTCCTGACGGGTTCCGATTACAAACATTGCCTATCCATTCCTTCCAAAGATGCTGCCTGACCTGCTGTGTTACTCCAGCACTTTGTGTCTCTTATCTCCTGATCAACCTGCTTTTTGTGTGTCCTGCCCTTTCACTCCACTTTCCCAGACACTCCATCCGATCCTGTAGTTGTAACGCTCTTAAAGAAAACCTTTAATGTTCCCCTCAACGGACAGTGCCACAGTGTGGATATATGTATCTGTCTGCCTTCGTGTGCATGAACATATACCCTTGTATATCCACATGTTTGTGAAGGGGTATATATGTACAGACATATGTCCGTAGAACAAACGTTCTCCCCGTGACGACGTGGGTTTTCTCCGAGATCTTCGATTTCCTGCCACACTCCAAAGACGTGCAGGTTTGTAGGTTAATTGGCTTGGTAAATGTAAAAATTGTCCCTAGTGTGTGTAGGATAGTGTTAATATGCGGGGATCACTGGTCGGCGTGGACGGAATGGCCTCGGTGGGCAGAATGGCCTGTTTCCACGCTGTATCTCTAAACTAAATTAAAACGAAGCAATACAGCACAGGAACAGGCCATTTGGTGCACAATATCCACTTGGAACTTATACTGAACTCCTATGCCTGTATGTGATCCATATCCCTCCATTCCCTGCATATCCCTAAATAAAAGCCTCTAAAATGCCACCATCATATCTGCTTCCACCACCACCCCTGGCAGCATGTTCCAGGCACCCACCCCCCACTGTGTAAAACATTTGTCCCACGCATCTCCTTTAAACTTCGGCCCACTCACCTTAAATCCACGCCCTCAGGTCCTTGACAGTTCCACCCTGGGAAAAGGCTTCTGACCGTCTACTTTCTCTACGCCTCTCATAATTTTATATACGTATCAAGTCTCACCTCAACCTCCGACGTTCCAGAGAAAACAATCCAAGTTTGTCCAACTTCTAATGGCTAATGCCGTCTAAACCAGGCAGTATTGTGGGCAAACCCTCTGGCACTGTCTCCAAAGCTGGCTTCTGAATGGTTCTTCTATAAGCTAGTGCACTGTCCAATTCACCTCTACCCTATAGCGGACATTAGACTTTGTCTGGATCCGGTGCGCTACAACGCTGAGAACTATATTCTACACTCTGTATCTTCCCCTTTGCTCTACTTATTGTACTGGAGTTTGACTTGCTTGTATTGATGGATGGTATTACCGGATCTGTTTGGATAGCGTGTAAAACAATGCTCATCACTGTACTTCGCTACACGTGACAATAATAACCTAAACATTAACATTAACATCCTTCCTGGAATGGGACGACCAGAATTGCAAGCAATTCTCCAAATGCCCAACCAAACTCTTAAACCCTTAAAGCTAAAGTGTCCAGGGTTATGGGGAGAAGGCAGGAAAATGGGATTAGGAGGCAGAGATCAGCCGTGAATGAATGGCGGAGCAGACTTGATGGGCCGAATGGCCTAATTCTACTCCTATAACTTGTGAACTTATAAAGCTGCAACATATTACCCTTGTTACCCTTTTACCCATAATATACTTTGCTTTACTTTAGACTTGAGAGATACAGTGTTGAATCAGGCGCTTTGGCCCACTGGTTCCGCACCGACCAGCGATCACCCCGTACACTAGCACTATCCGACACACTCGAGACGATTTACAATTTACAGCAGGCAATGAACCTGCAAAACGAGGAGTGAGGCTGGGAGGAGAGGAGAGGGAAGCGGGGTCTGGCGGACCGCACCTTCCAGGTCGGCTATGGGAGGCACCCCCAGGGAACAAAGATGGGCGGGAGAGGAGAGGAGAGGGACATATGCTCGCTGGTTGATCCAGCCAACCAAGGAAGGCGATGGCTGGAGGCCCCGCAGCAGCCTGGGGCACCGCTCATAGCAACTAGAGCCAGGACTGGATTCTGAAAATGGCGTCAAAACATGGCGCCTGTTGTACGCCGGCTCAGTGAACTAATTCTGGACACTTTGCTAATCGGGGATGTGCTTGGCTACTCTTACTGGACTGTTTGTAAGAAAATAATTTCATTGTATTGCAATAAAGCCCCATTAAACCATTGATGTTGGTGCAGAATGATCGCTGGAGCTGGAATTAGTGCAAAGATAAATAGATGAGTTGAAGAAAGAATGAAGTCTCTAAAAGGTTCGCTGATAACGATCAGCTGACCCCCCTCCTCTCCCTGTCTCCCCCCAGATGTTGCACGAACTGTGCACCAAGCTGGTGATACATTTGCAGCTGAGGTTGGACGGAAAGGAAATCACTGTCTTCAGAACAATGTCCGTATGTGGGCAGACCTCCTGACCAGGAGTTTAGTTTAGAGTTACAACGTGGAAACAGGCCCTTCGGCCCACCGTGTCCCTGCCGACCACCCGTACACTAGTTCCATTCTACACACCAGGGACAATTTACATTTTACACCAAGGCCAATTAACCTACAAACCTGTACGTCTTTAGAGTGTGGGGGGAAACCGAAGATTTTGGAGAAAACCCACGTGGGTCACGGGGAGAAGGTACAAAGTCCTTCTAGACCCGTAGTCAGGCTCGAACGCAGGTCTCTGGCGCTGTGGGGCAGCAACTCTACCGCTGTGCCACTGTACTGCTTCTTCAACTTCTTCAGCTCGAAGAAGACAAGGTGTCAGAACAGGAAAGGCATGAAGAAGGAAGAGAGATTAATAACTGCTCCCTTCCTTTTCCATTGGGGGTCGTGAAAGAGGAAGTAGAGAAGTAGAGAGATTTTTGAAAGATCGGGAAAATGGCAGAGAGGTGGAGCACAAACCCTGATCATATTGAGTGGAGGGGAGGCTTATGGTGCCTCATGGTCTGTTCCTGCTCCTATCTCCTTGTGTTCTTGTGTCAAATACCAACCATGACGTACCAGTTCCACTGTAGCGCAGTCCTTTAAATCTGCAATCCAGGGGCTCCAGACACAGAGGGGGCTTTTACGTTTGAACGGATTTGTTGATCTGCGGGAAACCATATAACCATATAACCATATAACCATTACAGCACGGAAACAGGCCATCTCGGCCCTTCAAGTCCGTGCCGAACATTTAAAAATAAATAAATAAATAAATACTTCCCCCTAGTCCCATCTACCTGCACTCAGACCATAACCCTCCATTCCTTTCCCGTCCATATACCCATCCAATCTATTTTTAAAGGATAAAATCGAACTAGCCTCCACCACTTCCACTAGAAGCTCATTCCACACAGCTACCACTCTCTGAGTAAAGAAGTTCCCCCTAATGTTACCCCTAAACTTCTGTCCCTTAATTCTCAAGTCATGTCCCCTTGTTTGAATCTTCCCTACTCTCAATGGAAAAAGCTTATCCACGTCAACTCTGTCTAACCCACTCATAATTTTAAAGACCTCTATCAAGTCCCCTCTTAACCTTCTGCGCTCCAAAGAATAAAGACCTAACTTGTTCAACCTTTCTCTGTAACTTAGTTGCTGAAACCCAGGCAACATTCTAGTAAATCTCCTCTGTACTCTCTCTATTTTGTTGACATCCTTCCTATAATTAGGCGACCAAAATTGTACTCCATACTCCAGAATGGACCTCACCAATGCCTTGTACAATTTTAACATTACATCCCAACTTCTATATTCAATGCTCTGATTTATAAAGGCCAGCACACCAAAAGCTTTCTTTACCACCCTATCTACATGAGATTCCACCTTCAGGGAACTATGCACAGTTATTCCTAGATCCCTCTGTTCAACTGCATTCCTCAATTCTCTACCATTTACCATGTACGTCCTATTTTGATTTGTCCTGCCGAGATGTAGTACCTCACATTTATCAGCATTAAACTCCATCTGCCATCTTTCAGCCCACTCTTCCGAATGGCCTAAATCTCTCTGTAGACTTTGAAAATCTACTTCATTATCCACCACACCACCTATCTTAGTATCATCTGCATACTTACTAATCCAATTTTCCACACCATCATCCAGATCATTGATGTACATGACAAACAACAGTGGACCCAACACAGACCCCTGAGGCACCCCACTAGTCACCGGCCTCCAACCTGACAAACAGACATCCACCATTACTCTCTGGCATCTCCCATTCAGCCACTGTTGAATCCATCTTGCTACTCCACCATTAATACCCAACAATTAAACTTCTTAACCAACCTTCCATGAGGAACCTTGTCAAAGGCCTTACTGAAGTCCATATAGACAACATCCACTGCTTTACCCTCATCAATTTCCCTAGTAACCTCTTCGAAAAATTCTAGAAGATTAGTCAAACATGACCTTCCAGGCACAAATCCATGTTGACTGTTCCTAATCAGACCCTGCTTATCCAGATGCTTATATATATTATCTTTAAGTATCCTTTCCATTAATTTGCCCACCACTGACGTCAAACTAACAGGTCTATAATTGCTAGGTTTACTCTTAGAACCCTTTTTAAACAACGGAACAACATGCGCAGTACGCCAATCCTCCGGCACTATTCCTGTTTCTAATGACATTTGAAATATTTCTGTCATAGCCCCTGCTATTCCTACACTAACCTCCCTCAATGTCCTCAGGAATATCCTGTCAGGACCTGGAGACTTATCCGTTTTCATATTTTTCAAAAGTGTCCGCACCTCCTCTTCTTTGAATCTCATAGTTTCCATTGCTACTCTGCTTGTTTCCCTTACCTCACATAATTCCATATCCTTCTCCTTGGTGAATACCGAAGAAAATAAATTGTTCAATATCTCCCCCACCTCTTTTGGCTCTGCAGATAGCTGTACGCTCTGACTCTCTAATGGACCAATTTTATTCCTTGTTATCCTTTTGCTATTAATATAGCTGTAGAAACCCTTTGGATTTACTTTCACCTTACTTGCCAAAGCAACCTCATATCTTCTTTTAGCTTTTCTAATTTCTTTCTTAATATTCTTTTTACATTCTTTATACTCCTCAAGCACCTCATTTACTCCATGCTGCCAATAATTATTGTAGATCTCTCTCTTTTTCCAAACCAAGTGTCCAATTTCCCTTGAAAACCATGGCTCTTTCCAATTTTTACTATTTCCTTTCAACCGAACAGGGACATAAAGATTCTGTACTCTTAAAATTTCACCTTTAAATGTCCTCCATTTCTCTTTATCAAAACAATAAGCTTTGCAAATGTATGTACACCCACCCGCAACTTTAGCCTGAGCTGCAAGGGTTAACTGAAGAGCCACACAGCTCAATGTGTCCAGAATGTGACTGGAACATTCGGCCCTTCGAGAAAGCTGTAAAATGAGTACCCTTGATTCCTTTAGCCCTAAGAGCTATATCTAACTCTCTCTTGAAAACATCCAGTAAATTGGCTTCCACCGCCTTCTGTGGCAGAGAATTCCACAGATTCACGACTCTCTGGATGAAAAAGTTTTTCCTCATCTCAGTCCTAAATTGCCTACCCCTTATTCTAAAACTGTGATCCCTGGTTCTGGACTCCCCAACATCAGGAACATTTTTCCTGCATTTAGCCTGTCCAATCCTTTAAGAATGTTATATGTCTCTATAAGATCCCCTCTCACCCTTCTAAATTCTGTTGCAGTAACGGTACAACTGTCTCAGTCTGATGAAGGGGCCCGACACAAAATGTCGCCTGTCCATTCCTTCCCCAGGCCCACTGAGTTCCTCCAGCACTTTATGCCTTGCTCAAGATCCCAGCATCTGCAGCTCCTTGTGTAACCATATAAACTGCACCCCCACCTCCCTTCCAGCTTTCTCCCCGCCCATTACAGTCAGTCTGAAGATGGACCCTGACCTGAAACATCACCCATCCATGTGCTCCAGAGATGCTGCCTGACCCTCTGCATGAATGCATTGTGTAAACTGGTGTAAACTCTGAACTAAACTATAGATTTTATCCATCCATCCATTATCAGACAATTAATCTCTGTCAGTTTACCAGTGCGGTTGTGATCTGATTTTTTTTTTTAAACTAACACATTGTAAACTAGATTTGCAATCTCAATTATCAAATTTACTTAACTGAGATTGTGTGGCCATTGTTTACTTTTAATTCTAAAGATTAAATTAAACTATTTACACACACGGCGGCTTGCATGCCAATTTGATCCAATCCGGTCCCTCATGTTTCATGAAATTAAGAACTCATATTAATAGAAATCTCCCCCAGAACCTCCCCCAGCAACGATCGTGTAAAGCAAGAGGCCTGGATAGAGTGGATGTGGAGAGGATGTTTCCACTGGTGGGAGAGTCCAGGACCAGAGGGCACAGTCTCAGAATAAAAGGATGTACCTTTTGAAACGAGATGGGGCTGAATTTCTTCAGTCAGAGGGTGGTGAATCTGTAGAATTCACTAGCCACAGAAGGCTGTGGAGGCCAAGTCATTGGGTATTTTTAAGGCGGAGATTGACAGATTCTTGATTAGTACGGGTGTCAGGGGAGAATGGAGTTGAGAAGGAAAGATAGATCAGCCATGAGTGAATGCTGGAGTAGACTCAATGGCACAGTGAATGGCACAGTGGCGCAGCGGTAGAGTTTCTGCCTGACAGCTCCAGGGACCCGGGGTCGATCCTGACTATAGATGCTGTCAGTTTGGAGTTTGTATGTTCTCTCTGTGACAGCATGGGTTTTCTCCAGGTGCTTCGGTTTCCTCCCACACTCCAAAAATGTTCAGGTTTGCCGGTTAATTGGCTTTGGTAAAAAATAGGAAATTGTCCCTAGGATAGTGCTTGTATACGGAGTTATCACTGGTCGATGCGGACTTGGGGGGCTGACTAAAATCAGTACCCCTTTCTGGCTTTTTCCCCTTGATTCCTTTAGTCCTAAGAGCTGCAACTCTCTCTTGAAAACCTCCAGTGAATTGGCTTCCACTGCCTTCTGTGGCAGAGAATTCCACAGATTCACAACTCTCTGGGTGAAAAAGTTTTTCCTCATCTCGGTCCTAAATGGCCTACCCCTTATTCTAAAACTGTGGCCCCAGGTTCTGGACTCCACCAACATCGGGAACATTTTTCCTGCATCTAGCCTGTCCAATCCTTGAAGAATTTTATATGTTTCTATAAGATCCTCTCTCATCCTTCTAAATTCCAGTGAATACAAGCCCAGTCGACCCATTTTATCATCATATGTCAGTCCCGCCATCCTGGGAATTAACCTTGTGAACATACACTGCACTCCCTCAATAGCAATAATGTCCTTCCTCAAATTAGGAGACCAAAATTGCACACAATACTCCAGGTGTGGTCTCACCAGTGCCCTGTACAACTGCAGAAGGACCTCCTTGCTCCTAAACACAAATCCTCTTGCAATGAAGGCCAACATGCCATTAGCTTTCTTCACTGCCTGCTGTACCTGCATGCTTACTTTCAGTGACTGATGTACAAGGACACCCAGATCTCGTTGTACCTCCCCTTTTCCTAATCTGACACCATTCAGATAATAAGCTGCTTGCCTGTTCTTGCCACCAAAGTGGATAGCCTTACATTTATCCACATTATACTGCATCTGCCATGCATCTGCCCACTCACCCAACTTATCCAAGTCACCCTGCAGCCTCATAGTATCCTCCACGCAGCTCACCCAGCTTTGTGTCTTCCGCAAACTTGGAGATGTCACATTTAATTCCTTCGTCTAAATCGTATATATATATGGTAAATAACTGGGGTCCCAGCACCGAGCTTTGCGGCACCCCACTAGTCACTGCAGTGTTTAAGAGGCCTTTAGATGGGCACATGTATGCGCAGGGAATGGAGGGACATGGTTCACATTGAAAGGAGATGTGAGGTGCAATTTATTTTACACAGAGGGTGGTGAGTGCCCGGAACGCACAGCTGGGGATGGCGGTTGCAGCAGATACAACAGTGGCATTTGAAGGACTTTTGGATTGGCACATGGCAATGCAGGGAATGGAGGAATATGGATTATGTGCAGGTGGATAAGTCATGGCATCATGTTCAGCACAGACATTGTGGACTGAAGGGCCTGTTCCTGTGCTGTACTGTTGCATGTTCTATGTTATGTTCTATGTTCTATCTTCTATGTTCCATGTTCCATGTTACGTGTTCCATGTTCCGTGTTCCATGTTCTATGTTATGTTCCGTGTTCTATGTTCTGTGTTCCGCATTCCGTGTTCCATGTTCCATGTTCCGTGTTCCTTATTCCATGTTCTATGTTCTATGTTCTATGTGATTAGTTTAACTTGACATCGTTTTTGATGGGGAAGGGTCTATTCTATGTCCTACATTCAAGAAGGCAGTTAAAGGGTCTCAACTTGTTTCAGGTGGAAGGTACAGGAGACCGAGAAACATGACCTCCAGGTTCAACAACAGGAACCATCAGGCTCGTGAACCACCCCACACTACCCTCACCACAACCCTCCCTTAGCACGGGACTACTCTGGAATCTGTATAGCTTTGTACCACTGGGTCTGGTTACCCAGTACAACTGATAATGCATTGCATCATCGTTTATTTGTGGTGTTGTTGCATTAATGAAAAGCTG
Source organism: Malacoraja senta (assembly GCA_038087875.1). Lineage (NCBI taxonomy): Eukaryota > Metazoa > Chordata > Chondrichthyes > Rajiformes > Rajidae > Malacoraja > Malacoraja senta. Next base: position 5,408,277 of record CM075987.1, read on the forward strand.
TAAACCTGCGGTAAGTTGTTTTGGGCGTCACGGTGGCACGGTGGAAACTCGGTTGTTGTTTTGGTGGTCACGGTGGCGCAGCGGTAGAGGTGCTGCCTTACAGCGCCAGAGACCCTGATTACGGGTGCTGTGTGTACGGAGTTTGTACGTTCTCCCTGTGACCGCATAGGGGTTTTCTCCGGGTGCTCTGGTTTCTTCCCACACTCCAAAGACATACAGGTTTGTAGATTAATTGGCTTTGGGAAAATGATAAATGGTCCCTCGTGGGTAGGATAGTGCTAGTTTACGGGATGATCACTGGTTGGCACGGATTCGGTGGGATGAAGGACCTGTTTCCGCGTTGTATCGCTAAAGTCTAACGTCTAATAAGAACTGCAGATGCTGTTTTACAAAAGAAGGCACAAAGTGCTGGAGTAACACAGCGAGTCAGAAAAGCATGGATGAAGCGTTGATTCGAGTCGGGACTCTTCTTCAGACTCCTGTCTGAAAATCGTCATTGTTCCTGACCCATTGCATTGGACAATGAAGGACTCTTGACTTGATCATCCAGAAGTACGTTCCATGGCTTCCTCGTGGCATTCGGCCAGGCAATTCCAGTGGGAGTCCGTCAGACACAGATGCCTGGGTTTCCGGCTGCAACGACCACCGGGTAAAATACATCTCGCAGAGTCTCGGCAGAGGCAGTGGACAGCAGCAAGTGAGTGCAAAACACCTTTCCTGGATTACACAGGGCTTGTATCTCCACTGCCCCGATTACAGACCCAGGCTAGTCCAAAGTATTTGTAGTAAACCTGTAGTTTAGTCTTGAGATACAGCATGGAAACAGGCCCTTCAGCCCATCGAGTCAACGTCAACAATCGGTCACTCGTTCACACTAGTTCTACGTTATCCCACTTTCCCATCCACCTCCTACTCACCAGGAGCAATTTACACAAGGCCAATGGCAATGGATATGAAATGAAAATGCAATGAGCGGTTTGGCCTGCTCTGTGCTTTGAAACTGCAATGGCAATGGCAATGGCAATTGACAAACCCGCACATCTGGTATGAGGGAGGAAACGGGAGCATCCAGAGGAAACCCACGCAGGTCACGGGGAGAACGTACAAACTCCGTACAGACAGCACGCGTAGTCAGGATCAAACCCGGGTCTCTGGCGCTGTAAGGCTGTAACTCTACCGCTGCGCCACCGTGCCGCATATTTAAAGATATAGCGTAGATAAAGGCCCGTCAGCCCACAGATTCCACGTGGACCAGCGACCCCTGCACACTAGCACTATCTTACACTCCAGGGACAATTTACAATTTTACAGAAGCCAATTAGCCTACAAACCTGTACGTCATTAGAGTGTGGGAGGAAACCGAAGATCTTGGAGAAAACCCACGCAAGTCACGGGGAGAACATACAAACTGCGTAGTCAGGATCGAACCCGGGACTCTGGCGCTGTAAAGCAGCAACTCTACCGCTGCGCCACTGTGCCACCTGCCACTCTTCAAGAACCAGGATATATCAATGCTGGATATAATTCAGACAAATAGCAACAGACTTTAAAGTAAATTAGAGCCATCAATCGGAGTATAACTTACTCCAGGCTCCCAAACCAGCTCCCAAATTACTCAGTGTGTCTTGCTCCTTCAACATCCTTTCAACAAAATGGCGGCACGGTGGTGCAGCGGTAGAGTTGCTGCCTCACAGCGCCAGAGATCCGGATTCGATCCTGACTACGGGTGCTGTCTGTACGGAGTTTGTACGTTTTCCCCGTGACCCCCGTTGATTTTTTCCGGGTGCTCCGGTTTCCTGCCGTACTCCAAAGACGTACAGGTTTGTTGGTTAATTGGCTTCTGTAACATTGTAAATTGTCCATAGTGGGTAGGATAGTGCTGGTGTACGGGGTGATCGCTGATCGGCACGTACTTAGTGAGCTGAAGGCCCTGTTTCCACGCTGCATTCTCTAAAGTCTAATCTCTAAAGTCCCTTTTAAACCTTTCCCCTATCACCTTAAACTTAAAGACAACACAAAGCCACAGCTGCTAGAGTTGCTGCCTCACAGCACCAGAAACCCACGTTCGACCCTGACCTTGTGTGCTCCGATTTCTTCCTACATCCCAAAGATGCTCGGGTTTATACGTCAATTGTAAATTGCCCCCCAGCGTGTAGGGAGTGGATGAAAAAGTGGCATAACATGGAACTAGTGTGAACGGGTGATCCATCGATGGTTGGTGAGGACTCGATGGGCCGAAGGGCCTGATTCCAAGCTCTCTCTCTAAACTACACTAAACTAAAACGATCCCTTCTAAGTTCAGACCCAACTAACATGGGGAAAAGATTCTGATTATCCACATTACCTATGCCCCTCGTGGTTCTATATACATCTATAAATAAGATCTGAAGAAGTCTCGACCTGAAATGTCATCTATTCCTTTTCACCAGAGATGCTGCCTGACCCGCTGAGTTACTCCAGCATTCTGTGCCTATCTTCGGTGTAAACCTGCATCTGCAGTTCCTTCCTACATATAAAGCCATCCCTCGATCTCGTCCGTTCAGGAAAAACAGTCCCAGTTTATCCATCTCTTATCATAACCCAAACCTCCAGGGCCAGCAACAACCTTGTGGAATGTCACTGCACCCTCTCCAGCTTACTCACATCCTTCCTACTGTGTGGCACACACTACTCCAGGTGTTGGCCTCACCAACATCTTGTTCCGCTGCAGGTATAACATGATGTCCCAACGTTTGGAGCCAGTGCCCTGCCCGATGACCTTCTTCACCACCCTGTTTACCCTGCGTTGCCACTTTCAGGAGACTGTGCAATTGTACCTCAGGTAGAATAACAGAGGTGAATATTAGTTGAGTTTATTTGAGTTGAGTTTAGTTTATTGTCACGTGTACCGAGGCAGCGAAAAGCTTTTGTTGCGTGCAAACCTGTCAGCGGAAAGCCAATACATGATTACAATCAAGCGGTCCACAGTGTACAGATACATGATAAAGGGAATAACTTGAATAACGTTTATTGCAAGATAAAGTCCAGTAAAGTTTGATCAAAGATAGTCCGATGGTCTCCAATGAGGTAGATAGTGGCTACTACAGGACCGCTCTCTAGTTGTTAGTGCGATGGTTCAGTTGCTTGATAACAGCTGGGAAGAAAGTGTCCCTGAATCTGGAGGTGTGCGTTTTCACACTTCTGTGCCTCTTGCCCGCTGGGAGAGGGGAGAAGAGGGCGTGTCCGGGGTGAGACTGGCCCTTGATGATGCTGCTGGCCTTGCCGAGGCAGCATGAGGTGTAGATGGAGTCAATGGAAGGGAGGTTGGTTTGTGCGAAGGCCTGGGCTGCGCCCACAATTCTCTGCAATTTCTTGTGGTCTTGGATGGAGCTGTTCCCAAACCATGCTGTGATCATTGCTGCCAATGAATAAAAATAAGAAATCAAACCACAAGGAAAGCCAACCAGAGCTGAATACAGTCACAAAAATAAATGAATGCTTATTTTAACCTGAGTTTTGGGGATCCTCTATAGGTGTAGATTTAGTCCCATTTTAACGTTCTTATGCAAGGTTTGGCCATTTGAAATAATGTCGAACTACTGTACACAACTAATCACAGATTAGTTTCTCCAGCATTTTTGTCTACCTTCAATTTTCCAGCATCTGCAGTTCCTTCTTAAACATATTATTGTTTGATCATCATGAAGATGTTGTTAAGAGCCTGAGCCCCAATCAGACAGAAAGTTCACTCTTCGGAACATAGAACAGTACAGCACAGGCCCTTCAGCCCACAATGTCTGTGCTGAACGTGATACCAAGTTAAACTGATCTACTCTCCCTGCACGTGATCCGCATCCCTCCATTCCCTGCATATCCATATTCCTATCTAAAACCCTCATAAACACCACTATTGCATTTGTCTCCTCCCCCACCCCAAACATGCAACACCCTCTGAGTGAAAAACTTGCTCCACGCATCTCCTTTAAACTTTGCCCATCTCACCTTTAAATTGTAGCCTCTAGAAACATAGAAACATAGAAAATAGGTGCAGGAGGAGGCCATTCGGCCCTTCGAGCCAGCACCGCCATTCATTGTGATCATGGCTGATCGTCCCAAATCAATAACCCGTGCCTGCCTTCTCCCCATATCCCTTGATTCCACTAGCCCCTGGAGCTCTATCTAACTCTCTCTTAAATCCATCCAGTGATTCGGCCTCCACTGCCCTCTGTGGCAGGGAATTCCATAAATTCACAACTCTCTGGGTGAAAATGTTTTTTCTCACCTCAGTCTTAAATGCCCCCCCCCCCCCCCCTTTATTCTAAGACTGTGTCCCCTGGTTCTGGACTCGCCCAACATTGGGAACATTTTTCCTGCACCTAGCTTGTCCATAGTTTTATATGCTTCTATAAGACGCCCCCCCTCATCCTTCTAAACTCTAGCCTTTGACATTTCCCCCCTGCCAAAACGTTCCGACTGTCTACCCTGTCTTTGTCTCCTGTAATTTTCTGAACTTCGCAGCCTCCAACTCTCCGGAGAAAGCAATCGAAGTTTACCCGACCTCCCCTTATAGCTATTACCCTCTAATTCAAGCAGCAGGCGGATTAACTTCTCCAAAGCCTCCTGTAATGGGGCGACAGGAGTTGCACGCAATAATGACCAGAGCCCAACTCAGCATGCATAAGCACTCCAAATGCCTCCATCACATGGACCCGTCATGCAGACAGAGTGAAGCATCCACCAGAATGGTGAAGCCCATCGCGGGTAATGTTCACACCCCCCGCGCATGCAACGCTCACCTTGAAACCAATTCCTAACACAAAGCTTAGGAGCAAAATGGCCCCATGTGACGGGATGTTTGGACATGCTTAAATTGGTGCCTTACTTCATTGTCAGACATTTTATGCAGTATTTATGAGCACAACAAACAGAAAGCAAGGATCACTGGGGTATTATTTACATTGCATCGTCATGGCAACTAGAGTATGGATGTTAAGCATACCCTATAGGAACTGACTGCCCATTACATTTTTTTTATTAAATATACTGCAGTTATTAAAATAATCGTGGATATTTCAAGTCAATCTCTTTGGAGAACAAAAATTCCATCTATAAGTTATGCATTTCGAGGAAAAGGTTTTGGAACAATTATGATTAACCTTCCCGAGTCCTGTACACTCATCCATGCTGACCAAGATGTCCCATCTAAGCTAGTTCCATTTGCTCGCCTTTGGCCCATATCCCTCGAGACCTTTCCTATCCATGCACCTGTCAAAATGTTTATTAAATGTTGAGATAGTACCTGCCTCAAATATCTCTTCTAGCAGCTTGTTTCATATACCCACCACACTCTGTGTGAAAATGTTGCCCCTCAGGTTCCTATTAAATCTTTCCACTCATCCTCTATCCTCTGTTTCTTGATTCCCCTATTCTGGGTAAAAGACTCTGTGTGTTCTCTGTATGTCTTGCCCTCATGATCTTGAACACATTAAATCTAGATCAGTACATCACAAGAACAGGCCCTTTGGCCCACAATATCTGTGCTGAACATGACCATCTCTTATTTATCTGCACACAACCCATCCTCTTCCATTCTCTGTATATCCATGTGCCTCTCCAAAAAATGCCTTAAACGCAACTATCCTATTTGCCTCCATCCCCACTAGGGTTGCCAACTTTCTCACTCCCAAATAAGGAAAAAAAAGGTCAAAATACAGGACAAATTCCCAACGGCAATTTGTTGACCGACTCAGCCGTGGCTGGGTGAATGATGAGTTGGCCCGGGTGTGGGACTGCACACAAAGCCCAGCCGGCAGGCCAGCTGAGGAGTTTTGGCCCGGGCGACGTCGCGTGCAAAGCCCAGCACCCCATCCAATTCAGAAACGGATGATCGGCCATGAAGAAGGGTGGTGGTGTTTGGCGGTAAGTGAACGTCCGAAGGTCGGACAGCTGTCCGGGCTGCCGACCGACGGGATCACGGGCGAGGCGCTGCTATTGCGCTCCATGGGCTGCACTACGTTGGGACGTGTGAGGCGGGGCCAGACGCGGCGCTCCGACCCGACAGTCCCCTCGACCCGAGTAGTAGCAGTCAAATACTGGGGCAAGGGTGGCCCGTACGTGCAGGGGCGGAAATCGCTATCAAAACATGGGGAGGGACATAATCTCTTGCCGGCCGCATGCGCGCACACACGCGAGACTTCGGGGCCTGTGGACGGTAACATCAGGAGCTGACCTGGTTGGTGACCGATTCCGAACTCCAGCAACAGCAGCTTCGTCCGGCCCGAATCGTGGGGCTTGAATCAGCCCGTTCGCGGGGCTTTTCATCGCCCGGCGTGGCTTAAAACCGTTCACAGGATCTTTTATCGCCCTGCGGGGGCTTCAACATCGGGAGCCTCGATCGCGTCGACGCAGCAATTTGACCGCAGGGCAATGGAAGATCCTGCGGCCGATTTTAAGCCGCGCCGGGCATTGAAAGGCCCCGTGATCGGGCCGATTCAAGCTCCGCTCTATGATCTTTGCTCTACCAGGACGTCTCCCTCCTCCAATCACCGCGCTCTATCCTCAGTCCCACCCCCCTATTTCCGCCTCTGACCGCCACTTCTCTCCTGCAATCATCGTGCTGAATCATCATGTCCCGCCCCCCCATTGCCTGCTGACCGATGTCTCTCGCGTCCATTCGGCGCACTCGATCATCAGTCCCATCCCCACTGTCTCGCGGAAAGCGGAGATTTTTAATAGATTTTATTTCACCAAAATCCGATTACAAAACATGGGGGGATGTCCCCCCCTGCCCCCCCGGGATTTCCGCCCATGCGTACGGGACAAACTAACTTAGCCCCACATATACGGGATGTCACGGCTTATATGGGACAGTTGGTAACCCCATCCCCCACCCCAGGCAATGTAATCCAGGCACCCACCACCATCTGTGTTAAAAAAAACTTGTCCCACAAATCTCCTTTAAATTTTGCCCTTCTCACCTTAAAGCTGTGCCCTCATTTTTCCACATTGGGGAAAAAGGGTCGTAAACTCATGTCATAGGTGCAGAAGTAGACCATTTGGTTCATCGAGTGTTTTCCACCATTTAATCATGGCTGATCTATCTTTCCCTCTCAACCCCATTCTGCTGCCTTCTCCCCGCAACCCCTGACACCCGTACAAATCAGGAATCTGACTGTCTACCTGTCTGCTGCCTGCGCAGTAACGCACTGGAAAATATCCAGTGAGCTTTTACCACCCGTTCTTGCAGAGCTGTGAAGGAAATAGAAATCGAATGGGTGAATAAAAATGACAAGAGGCGGGATTTCTACAGAATAAAGCACTTGCTCCTTCCTCACACTGAATAACTGACAGGAACCTGTGGGTCCGGATCCAAATCAGTACTGTATCAAGGAGTCACAGTGTTGATTTCCATTAGTATTAATTTCTGTCTATTTAATTTTACTGGTGTCACTGCTTCCTACTAAACTGCAAGAGACAATTCCTTATTGATTGCTTTCGCACTCGTCAAAGTATCCCTGGCTGATCATATTTTACCCTGAAGACAACTTATACATTTCAGATAATAAACCAGCGGTCAGAGCAGGAAATGGATTACATGTGCAGTCACTAACTGTCCAAGTGAATCATGTTACTGTGTGTCAATATACTGTGCCTGCCTATCATTCCACCTGGCCTAGATAAGAGAGGGGCGATGTGCCTTGTGTTACAGAGAGAGCCCAGACCACGGATGCTGGCTGTTCATTGCTGCCAGACCGATTGCCCAGGTTGCCTCTTTCATTCATTGTTCTTTATCCGTCCACATCACCGTCTATATCTCTCGTTTTCCCTCATCCCTAACCAGTCTGAAGAAGGGGCTCGGCCCCGAAACGTCGCCCATTCCTTCTCTCCAGAGAGGCCTGCTGCCTGTCCCGCTGAGTTGCTCCAGCTTTTTGTGTCCCATATATCGGGATTAAGGTCGATCCCCACCGTTTTGCCATTGCTGTACCTTTCTCTGCACCGTGTCCTGTCTGGTGGAGGTTTCGTTTCACTCCCTCCACTCCCATCCCCACCCCACTTCCCTATGACTGTCAACTCCCCTGAATAAACCACGCACAAAATCCAAAGGGCTAACGATGCAGCCAGACCGGGAAAAGTGAGGGATGCAGGGCAGAAATAAATCCACGGCAGGTCCTGGCGGTGCTAAAGGCTGCATTTTTCTCCCTGTGATATGATAGAGAAGTGCTGTCGCCATGGCGACGGGAGTCTCTAGAAAATGGCTGCTCTGCACCAGGCTCCCCCGAGGCCTACACTCAATGCCCCCCCTGTTGGATCTTGCTTTATACAATTACAGAGCCTCAAGTACACTGTCTATCACCTCTCACATAAACCCATGGCAGGCCATCGCGCACAAAAGGACTGCTTTGAAGGTTAAAAGAAAAAAAAGGGGCTGCTCCAGTACAGTTAACAGGTCAGAGATTTAGTTGTAGGCCTTGGAGCTTAATTCCAATGGCCACGCATTCCAGGGCTGCAAAGAAACTGATAGTTTGCCCTTAGCACTCTCTCAGGAGGCGACTTGTCATCTGCACTGGGCAGTGTATAAAACCACAGGAGTCTGTGGGCTCCTAGACATTCAGATTATTTTGTCAATGTGCTTGCTTAGGAATCAGTTGCTAAGTTGTTTCCTGCAGGGGTGTCTGGTATTTAACTTTCTTTGACGTGACAGTCGTGGCTTTCTTCCTGCGGACCATGAGAGGCCGAGGGCGGCGGTATTTCCACCAGCGCTGTGTCTGGCTGTCACTTTACTGAGCGGTGGCGCAGGTAAGGACGTGGAGTCAACATCAAGCCGCTCACCTCCCTTCATGCTTCGGTGAAGATGAAGAGCGTTTCCCTGGCTCTTTGATGCAAAGCTTAGGGCAACGTCAAAGATTTTGTTGTTGGATCTTACCCTGCTGTTGATGTTTTACTCCCCTTCACTGTTATCTCGAAGATTAATGACCATTGGAACAGCACACAGCTCCAGATACCTAAATTTAAAGAAGACCTCAACCTTTTGCATTGACGCCTGGTTACTGCGCGCTGCACAGCGATGAAATCATTAAAGACTGGGCCCTAATGACTCGCTACCAACTGATTAAAAACAGCTGAATATACAGTAGCAACATTTTCCTCATGTACCATTCAATGTTTCATCTGTATCCTCTGGATACAGCAGTTCAACAAAAGAACTCTGGTGTTCTGTGAAACGCAGATACATACGTTCAGTGCCGGGGAGACAATATGTGAAGGTGTCTTTGTGACTTTGACTGCTTCTGGCTTCTGCCTGAGCAGGCCCAATGCACCACAAGGACCACAAAGTTCCCTTTTAATTCCAGCAGGAACGCCGCGACATATCTTTTGATTATGCCGCCAGCATAATCAAGGACCAGTCTCACCCCAGTCACTCCCTCTTCTCCCTACTCTCATCAGGCAAGAGGCACAGAAGTTTGAAAACGCACACTTCCAGATTCAGGGACAGTTTTTTCCCGACTGTTATCAGGCAACTGGTACATCCTCTCACCAACTATAGAGCAGGCCTGACTTTGTTCTTTGTTCCTTTTCATACCTCTAGTTTCCCTCTCCCCTAACTCTCAGTCTGAAGGGTCTCGAACCAAAAGGTCACCTATTCCTTCTCTCCAGAGATGCTGCCTTATGGGGCTGTCCCACTTAGGCGATTTTTCAGGTGACTGCCGGCGACTGTCAAGTTGCCAGCAGTTGCCTGAAAAACTGGCAACTGGAACGGCGACTGTCAGAGTAGAACACACACACACACACACAAGCATCGCTTCCTTCACCAGCCCGTTATGCAGGCGTGGGAGACAGCTGTGAAGCTCGGCAGACATTTATCATTACCGGTCGGTTATCCTTGGTTCTGAAAACTACTGCTTACTTTTTATTTTCCGAATGAGTCAATGAAATTCACCAGTCAGCACCGGCTACAACCTACGAGAACCTTCGACCTTCTGGCAACCCACTAGGACCTCTTGGCGACCCACCTACGGCACGGGAACTCTCGCTACTCTCCATGGCGGCTTCATTCTAGTCGCCGCTCATTTTTCAACATGTTTGAAAGATTCGCGGCGACCATAATGAGGCCGCGACCAGTTCCCAGAATGCGGGAACTCCTCACGACCATGAAGGCGACTCCCCGGCAACCACCCGCGAACATGTGGAGACCATCTGGCGACTGCATAGTCTCCTGCAGTCACCTAAAAAGTCGCCTAAGTGGGACAGGCCCATTACCCGCTGAGTTACTGCAGCATTTTTGTCTATCTTTGGAGTAAAGCAGCACATCCTTCCTACACTCCCATCTACCTCATTGGAAATCTTCAAACTATCTTTAATTGGACTTTACTGGACTTTATCTTGCACTAAATGTTGAGCCCTTTATCCTGTATCTGGCATTGATTGTAATTATGGTCTTTTCACTGACTAGAGAGCAGTCCTGAACTACTGTCTACCTCATTGGAGACCCTTGGATTATCTTTGATCGGACTTGACTGGACTTTATTCTTGTACTAAACATTATTCATGATATTTCCTTCATTATTTACCTGCACACTGCGGGTTGGGCTTGATAGTAATCATGTATTGTCTTTCCGCTGACTAGTTAGCACGCAACGAAAGCTTCTCACTGTACACATGACAATAATGAACTATACTCAACTTTTAATGCAGCTGTGAATTCTAGGCGTTTATCTCCCAGATGTGGACGAAGGAAGGTGACCACTGTTTTGGACAGATGTTGGGTCCACCTTACGGCCTCTCCAATATTCCTCAGCTCTCTGTTCCTGGTTCATGTGAAGTCTAACAGTGAAACCATTGGGAAACCCATGCCCTTAGCCACAGGCACCGTGCTAGGTACTTCTACAAAATCATGAGGGGAATAGAAAGGGGGAATGCATGGAGTGTTCACCCGGAGTAGAGGAATCAGTACTCAGAGGACATAGGCGTAAGGTGAGAGGGGCAGGGTTCAATGGGAACCCAAGGGGCAACCTTTTCACTCAGTGGAAAACGAGCTGCCAGAGGAGGTAGTTGGGGCAGCTGCTATAACAGCATCTAAATGGCACTTGGACAAGTACATGAATAGGGAGGGATATTTTAGAGGGATATGGGCCAAACACAAATCAAGTCAAGTCAAGTTTATTTGTCACATACATGACAGGAAACGGGACTAGCTTAGATGGGGCATCTCGGTCGGCATGGACACATGACAGAGTCTAGTTTAGTTTAGAGCACGGAAGCAGGCTCTTCGGCCCACCGAGTCCGCGCCGACCAGCGATCCCCGCACACTAACACCCTATGTATGGTCCTATACACACTCGGGACAATTTACAATTATACCAGGTGAGCTAACCTACAAACCTGTACATCGTTGGAGCTGGGAGAAGTTGAGTTGGAGCTGAGAGCTGACAGTCAATGTCAACTGAGGCCGATTGTGTGTCCTTCACCTACACGTACAGGCGTATGGTGGAGCGCACACTGACTGGTGGCACCACGGCCTGTCACGGCAACTCAAACGTCCAGGAATGAAGGAGATTACAGGGAGTGGTGGACACTGCTCGGCCTATCACAGGTACTCACCTCCCACCATCGAAGGGATCTAAAGGAGGCATTTCCTCAAAATGGCAGCCAGTATCTTCACAGACCAACATCACCCTGGCCACACTTTCATTTCACTCCTATCATTGGGAAGAGTCTGAAAAGCGTGACCTCCAGGTTAAAGAACAGCTTCTTCTCAATAACAACCAGGTTTAGTTTAGTTTAGTTTAGTTTAGATTAGTTTAGTTCAGTGATACAGCATGGAAACGGGCCTTTGGGCCACCGTACACTAGTTCTATCCTACACACTAAGGCCAACTTACAGAAGCCAATTAACCTACGAACCTGTATGTCTTTGGTGTGGGGCAGGATACCGGAGCACCTGGAGGAACCCACACGGTCACAGGGAGAACATCCAAACCCCGTACAGCCAGCACCCGAGGTCAGGATTGAACACGGGTCTCTGGTGCTGTAAGGCAGTAACTCTACCGCTGCGCCACTGTGCCGCCCCCACATGGTTCCATAGAGGTACAATAGGAGCACACCTCAACTTGCACGACCAGCTCTGAGTATTCGAACATCTTTAGGACAAGATAGTTCCAAAAAGATCTGCAGTTTGGGCGGCATGGTGCCCAGAGTTGTTGGCTTACAGCGCCGGAGACATGGGTTCGATCCTGACTACGGGTGCTGTCCTGTCGGAGTTTGTACGTTTTCCCCGTGACCTGCGTGGGTTTTTCTCCGGTTTCCCCCCACATTCCAAAGACGTACAGGTTTGTAGGTTGATTGGCTTTGGTAAAATTGTAAATTGTTCCTAGTGTGTGTAGGATAGTGCTAGTGTACGGGGTGATCGCTGGTTGGGGGGGAAGTGGGCGGAGGGGAAAGCAGGTGACGGAGAGTGTAAGGGGGAATCTGAATGCTGTTGTGACAATCATTTTAAAGAGCTTCTTCCCCTCCTTTTTCTTCGTCCTTTGCCTCTTAATCTTCCTACTCTTCATCTTCCTCTTCCATTTCATCTTGCCTTCCTTTTCCATTCTTCTCTTCCTATTCCTCTTCTCCCTCTTCATTTTCTTCCTATTCTTGCTCTTCTGCTTCCTCTTCCCTGTTCTTCCACTTCAACTTCTTCCTCTTTCCTCTTCCTTGTCATCCTTTTCCTCCCTCTCTTCATTTCCTCTCACTGTTCTTCCACTTCCTCCTTTTTTGTCTTCCTCCCTCTTCCTCCTTCCTCTTCCTTGTCGTCCTTTTCCTCCCCCTCTTCATTTTCCTCTCACTGTCCCTCTTCCTATTCCGCTTCTTCCGTTTCCTCTCCCTCCCGCATCTTTCCTCTTCCTCCTCGTCCTTTCCTCGTCTTCCTCCGCCTCCTTCGTTTTCCTGTCACTTTTCTTCTTCTTCCTCTTCTATTCCTCTGCCTTCCCAGGGGGATCAAGGATGGCGTGCTTCCACTCTGGTGCAGTGGACTCTGAGGTGAGTCATAAAAAGCTATTGAGGAACCAACAGATCCATCCAGGGAAGGGACCAGAGATGGCCAGGGCTGGTGCGTGGCTACTTTGTCAGGTAGCATCATTAATGCAGGGCTTCTGACCGCTGCCCAATGCTATTCTCAATGCTATCTCTATCTCCACCAGAATGGACTTGGCCAGGGATTCCCAGCCACCAGTTGGGATTTTGCATTGTTTCCAAGACATTGTCAGCACATCCTTGAACTTTTTCCTCCATCAGATTCTAGATTCTTGATTAGTACGGGTGCCAGAGGTTATGGGGACAAGGCAGAAGAACGGGGTTATAAGGGAGAGATGGGTCAGCCATGATTGAATGGCGGAGTCGACTTGATGGGCCGAATGGCCAAATTCTGCTTCTATCGCTCATGAACTTATGATCTTATGATCCCACAGTGAGTCAAAGAGGCATCAGATAAGGAGAGAGGAGGCGTGAATGATAAAGCTGGAGGGTGGGATATCGGTGGAAGTGAACGGGAGCTCCGGTTTCCTCCCACACTCCAAAGACGTACAGGTTTGTTGGTTATATGTTTAAGAAGGAACTGCAGATGCTGGAAAATCAAAGGTAGACAAAAGTGCTGGAGAAACTCAGCGGGTGAGGCAGCATCTTTGCCTATTTCCTTCGCTCCAAAGATGCTGCCTCACCCGCTGAGTTTCCCCGGCATTTTTGTCTACCCCAGGTTTGTAGGTTAATTGGCTTCAGTAAAATTGTAAAATGATCACTAGTGAGTAGGAGAGTGCTAGTGAACAGGGGTCACTGGTCGGCACAGACTCGGTGGGCCGAAGGTCCTGTTTCCGCGCTGTATCTCTGAAGCCTAGAGGATGTAATTGCTGCCTTTAAAACCAGCCTCAGCAATAAACCACGCAGATTGGTTTATTAGCACAGGTTGATACATATGCATGGGCTGATTTCAATCTATGCAGATAGTGATTCCTGCTGGTCTGAACTTCAAATTAATAATGGGAATATGGAAAAAAGGAAGGGAGGTAGGAATTGGTCCGTAAATAAACGACTTCATTATCAGCGGCTACAGGACATCCGCAGAGCTTTAATGACTTCTTTAGTTTAGTTTAGTTTCGAGATACAGCACGAAAACAGGCCCTGCGGCCCACTGAGTCCGCGCCGACCAGCGATCCCCGACCAGTTACGCTATCCTACACACACTAAGGACCATTTACCATTTTACCGAAGCCAATTAACCGACAAACCTGTACATCTTTGGAGTGTGGGAGGAAACCGGAGCACCCGGAGAAAACCCACGAGGTCACGGGGAGAACGTACAAACTCCGTACAGACAGCACGCGTGATCACGATCGATCCCCGGGTATCTGGCCCTGTAAGGCAGCAACCCTACCGCTGTGCCACCGTGCCACAAACTTCTGTTTTGGTATCGAATGCCTGAAGCGTTGCTGTGCTCTGAAGCGCCATCTCCTTGGTGTGACTAGTCTGGACGGGTTCACTCCACTATCACATTGTAAGGATACAAGGCTCACTACCTGCTGAGGTTCTACCTGTGATAGACACTGAAGTAACTCAGTGGATCAGGCAGCATCTCTGGAGGAAAGGAATAGGTGACGCTTCAGTAGAGAATACACAATAGACATTTCGAGCCAGCACTGCCATTTACTGTGATCATGTCTGATCATCCACAATCAGTACCCGGTTCCTGCCTTCTCCCCATATCCCTTGACTCCGCTATGTTTAAGAGCTCTATCTAACTCGCTCTTGAAAGCATCCGGAGAATTGGCCTCCACTGCCTTCTGAGGCAGAGAATTCCACAGATTCACAACTCTCGTGGTGAAAAAGTTTTTCTTCATCTCCGTTCTAAATGGCCTACCCCTTATTCTTAAACTGTGGCCCCTGGTTCTGGACTCCCCCAACATCGGGAACATGTTTCCTTCCTCGAGCGTGTCCAATCTCTTAATAATCTTACATGTTTCAATAAGATTCAATCTCATCCTTCTAAATTCCAGTGTATACAAGCCCAGTCGCTCTATTCTATCAACATATGACAGTCCCGCCATCCCGGGAATTAACCTCGTGAACCTACGCTGCACTCCCTCAATAGCAAGAATCTTTATTTATTTATCTATTTATTTATCTATTCATCTACCCGTTTATCTATCTATTTATTTATTTATTTATTTATTTGCCTGTCTGTCTGTCTATTTATTTATTTATTTATTTATTTATTTAAATGTTACTTATTATTTATGTGCGGCCATTTCATCTTTTATGATTGACTCCAGCATCTTCCCCACCACCGATGTCAGGCTAACTGGTCTATAATTCCCTGTTTTCTCTCTCCCTCCTTTCTTAAAAAGTGGGATAATATTAGCTACCCTCCAATCCACAGGAACTGATCCTGAATCTATAGAACATTGGAAAATAATCACCAATGCGTCCACGATTTTCTAGAGCCACTTCCTTAAGTACCCTGGGATACAGACCATCAGGCCCTGGGGATTTATCAGCCTTCAGTCCCATCAGTCTACCCAACACCATTTCCTGCCTAATGTGAATCGAGATCCTTCTTCAGAATCAGGGGAAAGGGAAATGAGAGATATAGATGGTGATGTAGAGAGATATCGAACAAATGAATGAAAAATATGCAAAAAAGTAACAATGATAAGGGAAACAGGTCATTGTTAGCTGTTTGCTGTGTGAAAATGAATACATACAATGAGACTCAACAAGACGACTTTGAAGATAGACACAAAAAGCTGGAGTAACTCAGCGGGACAGACAGCATCTCTGGAGAGAATGAATGGGTGGTGTTTCGGGTCGAGACCCTTCTTCAGAGTAGACCTATTTCGGTTTAAACCAGCATCTGCAGTTCCTTCCTACACAAGCCGACTTCGAAGCTGGTATGACTTGGGTGGGGGAGGGATGGAGAGGGGGAGATGCTAGGGTTACTTGAAGTTCGAGAAATCAAATTCATACCGTTGGGTTGTAAGCTGCCCAAGCGAAATATGAGCTGCTGTTCCTCCAAGATGTGTTTGGCCTCACTCTGACTGTGGAGGAGGCCTAGGACAGAAAGGTCGGTGTGAGAATGGGAACGGGGAAGTTCAAGTCCTGTCACAGATGCCACACAATGTGCAAGTCAGCTGGCCATTGCTGCACCATCTGTCTGTTCTTTGTGGGAAAGTTCTTCCAGCCCAACACCGTTGACCACATGTCCATCGGGCAGTGGTCAGCACAGAACATCCTGTTGGACAAGTACTCCATGGATCCTGTCTCGTGGTTCCCTGAGCAGTCTGCCCAGCTTGTCTGGCCAAAAGCCTCATCGCCAGAACTCACCAACAAGCACCATGACCTGGCTTGGCTGGCGGTGAGGGGAGCCCTCCCAATCAGATCCTTCCTGCACCATCAGAACCTCACTACCAGCGTACGCTGCCCTCGAGATGGCTGCTACGGAGAGGAAACGGTTGCCCACCTCTTTGTAGAGTATAGATTTGCAAAGGGCGGCACGGTAGCGCAGCAGTAGTGTTGCAGCCTAACTGCGCTTGGAATGCCTGAGACCCGGGTTCAATCCCAACCACGGGTACTGTCTATACGGAGTTTGTACGTTCTCCCCGTGACGTCTATACAGATTTCGTATGTTTTCCCCGTGACCTGCGTGGGTTTTCTCCGGGAGCTCCGGTTTCCTCCCACACTCGAAAGACGTACAGGTTCATAGGTTGATTGCCTTGGTATAAGTGCAAATTGTACCCAGTCCGTGTAGGATAGTGTTGGTGTGTGGAAATCGCTGGTCGGTGGGGACTCGGTGGGCTGAAGGGCCTGTTTCCACGCTGTTTCTCTAAACTAAACTAAACTAAAGAGAGTCTGGAGAATAATGCAAGAGTCCTCATCATGTAAATATTCAGCTTGTTGCGATAAAACTGTAAGGGTTGAAACAGGAACCCAATCAAATACAGCACACTGAACTTTTCAGCCTCTGGGATATTTTCAAGACAGCACTTAAAACAACTCTGCCTCAGAGGCAGGTTCTCTGGATGTTTTCAAGAGAGAGCTAGATAGGACTCTTAAAAATAGCGGTCAGGGGATATGGGGAGAAGGCAGGAACGGGGTACTGATTGGGGATGATCAGCCATGATCACATTGAATGGCGGTGTTGGCTCGAAGGGCCAAATGGCCTACTCCTGCACCTATTGTCTATTGTCTTAAAGTGTAACAATAATATCGAAGTGGCTCATTTTGGAACATATTGTGAGGCTCCAGTTTCCGGGAAAAGTCAGGCAACATGAGTGGTGGGAATGGACAGATGACTTTTTGGGATAGGACATTCCTTCAGGGTGGCACGGTGGCACAGTAACGTTGCTGCCTTACAACGCCAGAGATCCGGGTTCGATCCTGACTACAGATGCTGTCTGTACGTTCTGCCCGTGACCCGCGTGGGTTTTCTCCGGGTGCTCCGGTTTCCTCTCACACTCCAAAGACGTACAGGTTTGTAGATTAATTGGCTTCAGTAAAATTGCAGATTGTCCCTGGCGTGTGTGGGATAGTGCTAGTGTGTGGGGAATCGCTGGTCGGCGCGGACCCGGTGGGCCGAAGGGGCCTGTTTCCGTGCTGTATCGCTAAGCTTACCTAAAACGAAACTTCAGGTTCAGTCTGAAGAAGCATTCTGGCGTAAAGTGTCACCTGTCCATTCCCTCCACAGACGCTGCCTGACCAGCACTCTGCGTTTAGCTCAAGATTCCAGCACCTGCAGTTTTTTGTGTCCAGGGAGGAAAGCTGGGCCTTTGAGGAAGTTTGTGTTGTGATGGACCACAGGAAGTTTCTTTAAGTTTCCTCAAGCTTGCTCCGTTTTCCTGGTGTGGGCAAGTTGGGCCGAAGGGCCTGTTTCCACACTGTATCACCCTACAGTGACGATCCCATCACTCTCCACAGTCCCCTCTCTCTTGACCGTCCACCTCGCTAGCTTTTGTTTATCACTAAGATATATAGTTTAGTTTAGTTTAGTTTAGTTTAATTTAGAGACACAGCGCGGGAACAGGCCCTTCGGCCCATCGAGACCCACTGACCAGCGATCCCCGCACACTAACACTAGGGACAATTTATAATTTTACCGAAGCCAATTAGCCTGCACAAACCTGTACGTCTTTGGAGTGTGGGAGGAAACCAGAGCACCCGGAGGAAACCCACGCAGGTCACGGGGAGAATGTACAAACTCCGTACAGACAAGCAGCCGCAGTCGGGTTCGAACCCGGGTCTCTGGCGCTGTGAGGCAGCAACTCTACCGCTGCGCCACCGTGCCACCCTTGGGCACATTATGCTTCAGGTTAAATATTTGACATTGGAGAGCATTGTTTTGGAGTTGCTCGTTTGGAATGAGTGATAGAGTGATGCCGGCGAGCCTGTGGAAGGGAAGGTATCCGACATATGTCTCTGCAGTGCACTGACACACTCAGCAATCCTAGTCACAAGGGGGTAGTATTGGTACAGTTCTGTACTCCCATCACTGTCCAACACAACAGCGAGCGGGACTGAGTTCCCAGCCCGGGAAGGCAACCGCACACAAACCTCGGTATTAAAAGCCAAAGATTTAACAATGGACTGTACTGCGGGGAGGGGAAAGGGGGGGGGGGTAGGGATATTCTGTACATGTTGTTCAACTTACATTGGACACAAGCACAGAAAAGCCCCAGAATGTGAATGGAGGGGGGTGGGGGGGGGGGGAGGGGGAGGGATGTGCTAGCATCCTGTCGCTAGGCATTTGCTGACCTTTTATAAAATGTTTATTGGGAAGGCTAAATGCCTGGGTCAGTTTCGAGTAGATTCAGCCTTGATCAGAGTTTAGCTTCAGGCTGAAGACTGGCTTCTCCTGACAGTCACACACAGATCTAACTTCAGGCACAGAAACGCAGAATAGCAACACGCAGCAATGATGTATCCTTAATTTTTTTTTTAAAATAAAAAAAGAACAAATTTCATCTCAATAAAACACAAGCGAAAAACATCATACCAGGCAGCTAACTGATTCTATCATGAAATTATTGCCAGTTATCAGTAACAGACGTTGATGAATTACATACAGCTCCCCGGACAATACAACAGAAAGCATTAGATTAAATGAATACTTGTTTATTTTTTAAAAAAGGGGGGAGAAAAAAAGCAAGAATGTAGATTCTTTCGAGCCTTGTGAGTTGTGTTTCATTGCAGAGATGTTTCTTTTTGTCTCCACTATCCTGGCACCACGTAACACCTTTTGTAAGATGCCCTGTCAGAAATATCTTTTCCGCTTTATTGTATCGGAGTGATGTGATCTTTTCACTGCCCTTTGTCTTCGGAGAAAATTAATTCTCATTTGCATTACCGCATCTAAATGTCACCCAGAGATATTTTGTTAGACACTGGTGGTGCTGGCAAAGGAGGGAGAGCGATAATTGCGTTCTACCTAGTAGAGGGATTTACATAATTTCAGACAGCAATTAAAGATTCCCTGGGATTTTCTCCCATTCTGAACCTCTGCTACAAAGGCACTATTCGTTTACATTTAGCTCTTGGTTCCTTGCTGTTCATTTGCATAAAATTAAAGGTTTTTGTGATCCAAAACAGCAGGCTAACATTTATAATTCTGTTTTGAAAAGCTTACCTTGGAATAATAAAATGTTCATACCATTTTATGAACTCTCGGTGCTTGCCACCTGCCTTTCAGTTCTCAGGATGATTTTTTGTGTCACATCCAACAAGCTTGGCCAAAGGCTCGGATCGTCCAAGTAACCTGTGGACATGCCCAGAGGTTCACAGTGGTCACAAGAATCCGTTAGAGAAAACGGGGGGGGTAGGAAGGAACTGCAGATGCTGCTTTACGCGGAAGAGAGGCACGAAATGCTGGAGTAACTCAGCGGGTCAGGCTGCATCCCTGGAGAAAAAGGAACAGGTGATATTTCGGGTCAAGGCCCTTCTTCAGACTTTTTCACCGGGGATGCTATCTGACCCGCTGAGTTACTCCAGCTTTTTGTGTCTATTGTCGATTTAAACTAGCATCTGCAGTTCCTCCCTACACATATCTTTCTGCAGTTGGTTCAAGCTCACATTTCTGATGTCTGAAGTAAGGGTTCCGACCCGAAACGTCACCTGTGGGAAATAAAAAACGGGGCATGTTTACTCCACATGAGACCTATCGAGGAACTGGGGAGGGGGTTTCAGAGTGTAAATGCATCCTCACAAAAGCTAATACCCGCCTGAAATTGTCAATCCGTAACAAGGTTTGGAAACTAATTCAAAATCCTCCAGCCCAGGGTCAGATCCCAGCTGCACAGAACTACTAGTTCAGTGGATGCAACATGATAGAGATTCCTGTCAAATAAATAAACTAGAGTGGGATTCACTGGTGAGTATATAAAGCAGGGTGGGGAACTGCCTGACGCTAAGTGTATAATGTGCATGGAAAGGATAAAGCCATGTACTAGCAAATTTAATCTGTATTTTGACTCAGACATAACTTGAAGTTACTCAGCACTTCAACTCCCCCCTCCCATTCCCAATCTGACCTTTCTGTCCTGGGCCTCCTCCATTGCCAGAGAGAGGCCCAGCGCAAATTGGAGGAACAGCACCTCATATTTCGCTTGGGTAGTTTACATCCTAGCGGTATGAACATTGACTTCTCTAATTTTAGGCAGCCCTTGCTTTCTCCCTCCTTCCCTTCCCCTTCCCAGTTCTCCCACAAGTCCTATTGTCTCCACCTACTACCTTTCTTATTCCCGCCCCCCCCTCCCCGACATCAATCTGAAGAAGGATCTTGACCCGAAACGTCGCCAGTTCCTTCTCTCCATAGATGCTGCCTCACCCGCTGGGTTTCTCCAGCATTTTTTGTCTACCTTCGATTTTTCCAGCATCTGCAGTTCTTTCTTAAACATAATTTCACTTGGGCAGCTTACAACCCAGTGGTATGAAACATTAATTTCTATAACTTCAAGTAACCCTTGCATGCCCTCTCCCTCTGTCTCTCCCACACCCTAGTCATTGTACTAGTTTCACTGTCACCCTGTTGTATTTCACTGTCTGTGCAACTCATTATCACCTAGCCCACAGCCAACAATGGACTATTGTGGGTTCTACTTTTACTTGATCATCGTCACTTTTTGCACATCTTTCATTCACTTGTTCCTTCTCTACGTCACCGTCTATGTCCCTAGTTTCCCTCTCCCCTGCCTCTCAGCCTGAAGAAGGGTCTCGACCCAAAACGTCACCCATTCCTTCCCTCCAGAGATGTTGCCTGAGTTACTCCAGCTTCTTATGTCTATCTTCGGTTTAAACTAGCATCTGTAGTTCCTTCCTGCACATAATAACATCCATATCCAGCAACGATTTAAAAAATATATATTTTCAGACTAATCGTCAGAAGAATGGTGAAATGCAGTCAGTCATAAACTCTCCAAATTCTAACCTTATAGAAAGCTGCTCCATTTTATTTGGTTCCTGTTTCGATCAATAACCCTGACAATTTTATCATGAACAGCTGGACATTGACATGGTCAGTCTTTGCACATGGAAATTTATTTTGAACGAATATACGGTAAATTGCTCCGTCTTGTTTTGCTCTACATTGCCAGACAACCCCACCTCAACAGTGGCGCAGCGGTAGAGTTGCTGCCTCACAGCTCCACAGACCCGGGTTTGATCCCGACTGCGAGTGCTGTCTGTACGCAGTTTGTACGTTCTCCCCGTGAACTGCGTGGGTTTTCCCCGGATGTTCCGGTTTCCTCCCACATTCCAAAGACGTACAGGTTTGTCGGTTTATTGGCTTGGTAAAATTGTAAATTGTCCCTGGTGCTTGCGTGTAGGATAGTGCTAGTGTGTGGGGATCGCTGGTCGGCGCAGACTCAGTGAGCCGAAGGGCCTGATTCCGTGCGGTATCTCTAAACTAAAACTAAAACAGTTCATTTACTGAAAGCATTTATATTTGTGATGCACATAGATGTCGTTGAAAAGATGAAAAAGGTAGGCACTTGTGGGAAATTAAAACAGAACATGTTGAAAACATTCAGCAGGTCAGGCAGCATCTGTAGAGAGAGAAATGGTTACATGGAATGTTTAACATAGAACAGTCCCGCTCAGGAACATGCCCTTCCATCCACAATGTCTGTGTCAAACATGGTGCCAAGATAAACTAATCTCATCTACCTGCACATGATCCATATCCATTCATTCTCTGCATATCCATAAGCCTCTTAAACGTTGCTAACATATCTGCCTCCACCACCACCCTGGCATCATGTTCCAGGCACCCTTCACCCTCTGCTTAAAAAAAACCACCAGCCCAACACATCACTCCAAAGACGTGCAGGTCTGTAGGTTAATTGGCTTGGAATAAATGTAAATTGTACCCAGTGTGTGTAGGATGGTGTTAGTGTGCGGGGATCGCTGGTCGGCGCGGACTCGGTGGGCCGAAAGGCCTGTTTCCGCACTGTATCTCTGAACTAAAACCTCCTTTAAACTTTGGCCCTCTCACCTTAAATCCATGTCCTGTTGTCTTTGACATTGCTACTCTGGGATAAGGCTCTGATTGTCTATCCTATCATTAAAGGGCCTGTCCCACGGGCAGGCGACTCCATGCGGCAAGCGCGACCTAACCGGAAGCGGGGGCCGTGCGGGGGCCGCACGGAGGTCGCGGGGCTGGTCCCACGTAGATCGCCGGAGCCGTATGGAGTTGGTCCCGACACCGCGCGGGGCTCCGAAAAACTGACACTGTTCAAAAATTCTGCGCGGCAACGGCCTGCTGCCCCGCAGCCGCATCGAGGCTGCGCGCACCGCCTCGACGCCGCGTGCACCGTCTCTGTCAACTCTGGAATTGTTGTGAAGGAAGGAACTGCAGAGGCCCATTTACACCGAAGATGGACACACCAAAAATGCTGGAGTAACTCAGTAGATCAGGCAGCTCCTGTGGACAGGTGGTGTTTCGGGTCGAGACACCTTCTTCGGACTGAAGTCTTCTGCAGTCTTCTATGGTCTGAGGAAGGGTCTCGACCCGAAACATCACCTACCTGTGTTCACCTACATAAACACCGCTCGAGCTTCCAACGGACTTCGCTCGAACTGGACGTCCGCGCACCCCCCGCTTCCGGTTAGGTCGCGCTCGCCGCATGGAATCGCATGCCCGTGGGACAGGCCATACGGTGATCACTCGGCCTCCGCGCGGCCCCCGCTTCCGGTTAGGTTGCGCTCGCCGCATGGAATCGCATGCCCGTGGGACAGGCCGTACGGTGATCACTCGGCCCCCGCGCGGCCCTCACGCGGACCCCGCGCGGCCCTCTAATGCGGCCCTCACGCGGCCCCCGCTTCCGGTTAGGTCGCGCTAGCCGCATGGAGTCACCTGCCCGTGGGACAGGCCCTTGAGTCTCGTAATTTAATATACTTCGATCAACCGTCAGCGCTCCGGAGGAAACATTTCAGGTCTGAGACCCGATCATTGGAACTGGGAAAGACAGAAAACAAGTTAGTTTTCAGCTGGAGAGAGTAGTGCTCTCTTTGTTTTTGTTTTCTGCATTTATTCATGGGATGTGGTGTCTCTGTCAGGCTCAGAGTCAAGTCCCCTGCACTGGTCATTTCAGTTGTATTGGTGGGTAAGGATTCACATACAAAGCAGTGGTTTTCTACCTGTTGAATGTGTTGTCAGCTGGGCTGGTGGGTTCCAATTAGGGTTGCCAACTTTCTCACTCCCAAATAGGGGACAAAAGGGCAAAATAAGTGACAAATTCCCGACGGCAATTTGTTGAACGATGAGTTGGCCCGGGTGCTGGACTGCAAACAAAGCCCAGCCGGTGGCCCAGCTGAGGAGTTTTGGCCCGGGCAAAGTCCGGCACCCCATCCAACTCATGAACCGATGATCGGCCATGAGAAGGAGGGTTGGTGGTGTCGGCGGTAAGCGAAGGTCCGAAGGTCGGACAGCTGGCCGGGCTGCCGACCGACGGGGCCACGGGCGAGGTGCTGCTGCTGCACTCCATGGGCTGCACTGCGCCGGGTCGCGTGAGGTGGGGCCGGACGCGGCGTTCCGACCCGACAGTCCCCTCGACCTGAATAGTAGCAGTCAAATACGGGACAAGGGGGGTCCCATATGGGACAAACCAATTTAGCCCAATATATGGGATGTCCCGGCTAATACGGCTCAGTTGGCAACCCTAGTTCTCATGTTCCCCCCGAAGGAGAACTGAGACGATTCTTTCAATGGCGCAGCAGGTGGAGCTGCTGCCTCACAGCAGCCAGAGACCCGGGTTCGATCCTGACCTCGAATGCTGTCATCGTGGAGTTTGCACGTTCTCCCTGTGACCGCGTGGGTCTCCTCTGGGTGCTCCGGTTTCCTCCCACATTTTGTAGGGGGTTTGGAGGTTGATTGGTTGCTGTAAATTGGCCCCAGTGTGTAGGGAGTGGATGAGAAAGTGGGATAACATGGAACTAGTGTGAACGGGTGATCAATGGTTAACGTGGACTCGGTGGGCCGATGGGCCGAAGGGCCTGTATTTCTAACACTAAAAAAAATAAAATTAAACCAGCAGTTCTTGCCATTGGGAAGGTGGTGGCTTGTAGCTGTCTTTAGACTTTAAATTTTAAAGATATAAGTCTGGAAACAGGCCCTTCGGCCAACTCATTCCATGCTGTACAGCAAACACCCCACACACTAGGGACTGTCTAAAATCTTTACCGAAGCCAATTAGCCTACAAACCCGTACGTTGTTTGGAGTGTGGGAGGAAACCGGAGCACCCGGAGAAAACCCACGCGGGTCATGGGGAGAATGTACAAACTCCGTACAGACAGTACCCATGGTCAGGATCGAACCCGGTTCTCTGGTGCTGTGAGGCGGCAACCCTCCCGCCGCACCACCGTGCCGCCCCAGTCCTTGTGGTGAAGGCGGCCCCCTGGTGTGGTTGGGCAGGGAGTTCCAGGATGGATGATGGAACAAGGGTACACTTTCACATTGGGAATGCTTTGCAGCTTGAAGGCCGTGTCTGCATGCCCCCTGTTGACCTGGTCTGGTGTGGTCTGGTGTGGCCCCTTGCAGTAGCTGCCCATCACTTAGTACATGGCTCGGGGCGACCGACTAGTCAGTTGTGCCGATCAGCCTGCATCCTGAACGCTGCTATTCCCAGCAGGTACAGTAGGCGGTGTAATAACCGGGATTTAGTGGCAGTGCCGGGAGGAAAGGGAAAGATAACAAATGTGCAGCACGGGCAGGTGAGGTAGAAATGCTCAGCGTTTTGATTTCCAGCAGCTCTGTTTGTGACTGACAGGCATGTGTGTTTCTACTTGTTGGATGTTAGATTTCTACTGGCGGGGGACAAACTCGTGGTGGGGGAGTGAGTTACCCAGGCCAGGGATGCTCACCACTGGCTTTTGTATTGGTGCACATCAACGTCTGGGTTGGGGTGGGAGATTGCAACCTTCACGTGGTCCGCCCTGTTTCGACGAATGCAATCAACCTGGCGTGCACAATCAAATAAGATCAAATAGAACAAGTTGTCCTGCAACTTTAGGCTGTGCGCGCCGTACACTAGAAGAAGAAGAACTAATCTCTGGGTTTAGTTCAATTTAGTTCAGACATACAGCGCGGAAACAGGCCCTTCAGCCCATCGAGTCCGTGCCGACCAGCAATCCCCGCACACCAACACTCTGCAGAGAGTAGTGCGTTCGGCCGAACGCACTATGGGAACTTCACTTGCCCCCCTGGAGGAACTATACATCAGAAGGTGCAGATCCAGAGCCAACAAGATGATGGGAGACCCCTTCCACCCCAGCAACGGACTGTTCCAGCTGCTGCGGTCAGGCAAACGCCTCCGTTGCCATGTTGTGAGAACGGAGAGGATGAGAAGGAGTTTCTTCCAACAGGCCATTAGGACTGTAAACTCCTATCTCTCCAGGGACTATCTTTACTGAACCATTTTACTGTTGTGTGGTGTCTTTTTAAAATTGCTGTTGTTTCCTTTTTCTTCCCGCCCACAAATATGTAATATGTGAATATGTGATTCTGTTCCATTCTGTTTGGAGTTTGTTTGTTTGGGGGGGTTTTGCACAATTCGCAAGCGTTGCCACTTTTCATTTCACTGCACATCTCGTATGTGTATGTGACGAATAAACTTGACTTGACTAAATCAGTCTGAAGAAGGGTTTCGACCCGAAACGTCACCCATTCCTTCTCTCCAGAGATGCTGCCTGTCCCGCTGAGTTACTCCAACTTTTTGTGTCTATCTTCGATTTAAACCAGCATCTGCAGTTCTTTCCTACACTATCCTGCACAACACTGGGGACAATTTACAATTTCACAGAAGCCAATTAATTCGCCGACTAACTTGTAGGTCTTTGGAGTGTGGGTGGAAACGCACGCAGGTCACGGGGAGAACGTACAAACAGGATGGAATCTGGGTCTCTGGTGCTGTGAGGCAACATCTCTACAGCTGTGCCACCGTGATGCACTGTGCCCACGCTCAGGAGAACACCTTAAATCTATGTCCTGTAGACATCATGAGGGATGGAGATTAGTCTGGGTAGGACACAGGCAGCAGGTCAGTGTGTGGGAAACTCAATGAAAATAGAATTGACTTAGTCTGCCTCACCATCTGAATAGCATGGAGTTCCTGAATTTGTCTTGTTAGATAGTAGATAACCCCCCAACGCAGACATTTAGGACTGTAATTAAGAACATAAGCACTCTTATAACCATATGATAATTAATGCGTGCCAATCAGCTCCTCAAAAATTAACTGCAACAAATTTGGAATCTCATTCCTTCAGATTTTGATTTAGTTCAGGAGGATAATAAAAATATTGCATTTCGTTTCTCTGATATGTTTCTCTCTCAGACCAATCTTCTTCACCCTCCCTTTGCAAACTGTTGAAGCCGGGAATCAGCAATGATACAAAAAAATGCTGGGAATACTCGGCAGGTCAAACAGCCTCCGAGGAGAAAGAAGAATAAATTTGTGAGGTTGGTGGGGCGGCACGGTGGCGCAGCGGTCGAGTTGCTGCCTGACAGCCCCAGAGACCCGGGTTCGATATTGACTGCAGATGCTGCCTGCACGGAGTTTGCACGTTCTCCCGTGAGGACCACGTGGGTCTTCTCCGGGTCCTCCACACTCCAAAGACGTACAGGTTTGTAGGTTAATTGGCTTCGGTCAAGATTGGAATTGGTGCCTAGTGTGTGTAGGATAGTGTTAGCGTATGGGGATCACTGGTCAGCGCAGACCCGGGGGGGGGGGGGGGGGTCAAATGGCCTGTTTCCGTGCTGTTTCTCCAAACTAAACTAATTAAGGTTGACGGTAGACAAAGGTGCTGGAGAAACTCAGCAGGTGAGGCAGCATCTATGGAGCGAAGGAAATAGGCAACGTTTCAGGTCGAAACCCTTCTTCAGACGGGTTTCGGTTGATTAGGGTTGATGACCTTATTTCTGAATGTGGCATTTTGTTCCCATTAATTGACCCTCCGCAGTCTTTGATTTATAGTCTTTAACTCTGGTGGGTTAAGAGGTTCCCACAGGTACAGTGGAAGACTTAAGGGCCTGTCCCACTGTACGAGGTAATTCTCCCAAGTTTCCCCTGATTCGAACTCGGAGAATTACGGTAATAGCCGCTCGTAGGTACTCGGGGCTCTCGTGGACATTTATCAACATGTTGAAAAAACTTCACGAGCTTACCGCGTTACCCGAGTACCTGCCGTTAGCGTTACGAGCCGCTAAGAGACGTCCCGAGCTCCGACGTACCCGCTATGTACATTCTACGTGCTTACCACGAGTTTGATTTTTTTTTTTAACTCGGAAGAGCTCTTGGGTAAACTCGTATAGTGGGACAGGCCCTTCACTGTAGATAGTCTCCCCAAACAGCGCCTCTTAGCTTTCAACCTACATGTTGCAGGGACAAGTCCCCGACCTGATGCCCCTATTGTTCCTATTAGGCAACAATATGGTGAGTAGATGAACCTGGCTACCATAGGACGTAGTTGAGGCAAGTACTATAACAACATGTAAAAGGTGGGCCGAAGGGCCTGTTTCCACGCTGTATCTCTAAAGACTAAGATTCTAAAGAGTGCCCATTCACATTTAACTCCTCAGAGGCAGAGAAGTTGTTCCTATATAGTTATGACTTTGGACATCATTTAATTGATAAATCTTAATAAATAAGATATCAATTATAGACACAAAATGCACCCACCATAATTTTCCGACCAGTTTCACTGTCCTTCTGATTAATTTTACTGTTCGTATGCCTCGTTGTCACTTTCCCTCAGCTAACAATGAACTATTCTAGCTTTCCTTATCATCATCTGCTTTGACCTGTCGTTTTCACACCTTAACACCCCCCCTCCCACCGCCACCCCACCAACCTCCATACCGCTAGACACCTTCTCCCCTAACTCTCAGTATGAGGAAGGGTCTCGACCCAAAACGTCACCCATTCCTTCTCTCCAGTGATGCTGCCTGACCCGCTGAGTTACTCCAGCATTTTGTGTCTACCTGCAGTGTAAACCAGCATCTGCAGTTCCTTCCTACACTGGCTCATCAATTTCTGCAAGTCGAAAAACTGCAGATGAAGGAAATCAGAAATAAAACAGAAAATAGTGGAAAAACTCACTAGGTCAGGCTGCATCTGTGAAAAGAGACACGGAATTAATATTTCTGGTTGAATATCCTTCGTCAGAGATAGGAAAGAGAGAAAACAGGCGAGAGAAGGGTGGGGAGGTCAGTGAGGGGGCATGATTAGGACTAACGTCCGATAGGGTGAGGGCAGGATTGCTGGGGGGATAAGTTGGGGTCATCTAGTTAATAGGTTCATATAGGATGTTGGAGAAAGAGAGAGAGGACATGAACAAAGGATCATTATAGGCGTTATGAGTGTCGTTAGAAGGAGAGAATAGGGTGGTGGGTGTATGGAACGAGCTGCCAGAGGAGGTAGTTGAGGCAGGGACTATCCCAACATTTCAGAAACAGTTAGACAGATACATGTATAGGACAGGTTTGAAGGGATATGGACCAAACGCGGGCAGGTGGGACTAGTGTAGCTGGACATGTTGGCCGGTGTGGACAAGTTAGGCCGAAGGGCCTGTTTCCACACTGTATTACTCTGTGACTCTATAATGCATTACCAGGAAAGGTTTAGAGGGATATGGGCCAAATGCTGGCAGGTGGGACTAGTATAGATGGGGCATCTTGGTCAGCGTGAGCAAGTCAGGTCAAAGGGCCTGTTTCCATGCTATATGACTATGACCGTATGACTATCTGGCCCATTGTTATTTTAAGGAGCTGAACTCTGAACTCTGAACTCTGGCGGCTTTCCAACCCCTTGGCCAAAATGAACTAATTTGTTCAGTGATGGGACGAATCTTCCATTTTTGGAACTACTGTAAGATGCCTGAAGAGTCAGCGGCCAAAATAAAGAGAAACAGATGTTCGTTTTGGAGACTGTACCAACTCATTATTTTTGGAGTTTTCCTTTTTTTTAAATCATGTTAAAGGCACATTTTACACCACGAGGGAATCTCTTTCACACTACAATATCTTCCACTACACCTGACAGAAGTATATTACATCTTGGGAGGCATAGATAGGGTAGAATAGAGTCAGATCCTTTTTTTCCCCTGGGTAGAAATGTCATAGTCCAGAGGGAATTGCTTCAAGGCAAGAGGGGCAAAGCTCCCAGGAGATGTGTGGAGCAGGTTTTCCCACACAGTGGATGCCTGGAACAGGTTGCCAAGGGTGGTGGTGGAAGCAGATATGATAGTGGTGTTCGTGAGGCTTGTAGATAGGCACATTGATATGCAGGGAATGAAGGGGTATGGATCATGTGCAGGCAGGTGCGATGAGTTTATCTTGCCATCACATCCAGCACAAACATTGTGGGCCCAAGGGCCTGTTCCCGTGCTGTTCTTGTCTATGTTCTACTCACTTTCAATCCAGTCCGCAATGTTTTAACAGAACATGGTAGAGCTGACCCAATGATGTTTGGACCTGTCTTTGAGACTGTTGCTGCGGGATCTACATATGTCAATATCACTCTTCAATCATTTAGAGATACAGCGCGAAAACAGGCCCTTCGGCCCACCAAGTCCACGCTGGCCAATGGTCACCTGTTCACACTAGTTCGACCTCACACACTAGGGGCAATTTTTTACAGAAGCCAATTAACCCTACAAACCTGCACGTCTTTGGAGTTGGGAGCAGACACGAGCACCTGGAGAAAACCCACGCAGATCACAGGGGAAGAAC
>CM075987.1:5438696-5493313 GCA_038087875.1 Malacoraja senta
TTTCCGTGCTGTATCTCTAAACTGAAAACTAAATCAAATGCAGTATTGCAGGTGTGCGACTTCAGATGACAGTCAGAAATTTGCAATGGGTCTAATTAGATTGCTACCAGCCACATAATGTGCTTCAATGAAATATGTCTGTTTTCATGAATACTATATAGTCTATATAGTCTACAGTAGGTCCCTCTGTTCTACAACACTCCCCAGGCCCCTACCTTTGATTGTACAAGTCCTGTACTGGTCAGTCCTAGCAAAATCAAACACCTCGTATTTATCTGAATTAAACTCCATCTGCCATTCTTCGGCCCATTGACCAAGTTGATTGAGATCCCATTGTAATTGTCAATGGCCTTCTTCACTGTCCAACATACCACCCATTTTCACGTCATCCAGAAAATTACTAACCACGGCACCGTGATTCAGAACTTGGTGTTTGCATTCTTGGGCATCTGGATGCATTACATCAGCAAAGGTGAGACCAGAATATGATAAACACAAAGTGCTGGAGTAACTCAGCGGGTCAGGCAGCATCTCTGGAGGAAAAGGATGGATGACGTTTCGGGTCTGAAGGGTTCTGATCGAAACACTGCCCGATGAAGGCAAGCGCCTTCTTCACGACCCTGTGTTGCCACTTTCATGGAAATATATACGTACACCCCTAGGTCCCTCTATTCTACAACACTCCTCAGCGCCCCACCTTTTGCTGTACAAATCCTCCCCCTTCTGTCATGGGATAGACTGAGACTGACTCCCCTCTCCCCCCCCCCCCCCCCCCCCAATCTTTGCACATCACCAATCCTTTCCACTCGTCACTTTAATTTCATGTTTCATGTATTTTGTGCTTTTATAACTGTGGGCAGATCAATTTCCCTCCTGGGATAAATAAAGTTCTATCGTATCGTATGGTACAAGTCCTGCCTGGTTAGTCCTAGCAAAATTCACCACCTTCTATTTACCTCAATTAAACTCCATCTGCCATTCTTCGGCCCGTTGGCCAAGTTGATCGAGATCCCATTGTAATCGTAGATAACCTTCTTCACTTTTCATATTACCACCATTTTCACGTCATCCACAAACTTACTAACCATGACACCTGATTCATATCTTGATGTTTGCATTCTTGGGCATCAGGATGCAATGCATCAGTAATGGGAAGACCAGAATACGTAACTGATGATAAACACAAAGTGCTGGAGTAACTCAGCGGGTCAGGCGGCATCTCTGGAGGAAAAGGATGGGTGACGTTTCGGGTCGGGACCCTTCTTCAGAAGTAGGGGGGTGGGAGAGGGCAATGGGACAATTAGGGCCGGCCGCAATGAAACTCAGGCAGGGTGGGTGCCTGGTAGGTCAATTGTTGGCAAGAGAAAGTGTGATCTCAAGAGAAACAATGTGGAGAACTGGTAAACCGACGAGCTGGGAGGAAGGGGCCAAGGAGGGAGGGGGGAGGGGGAGGGGAGGATGATTGTAACCGATTGATCTGCAAGACCTATCTCGATGCAGAACAATATTTTTGTAGCTTAAAGTCTTTTCCTGAGGGTAATATAAATACAAAGGCTAAACACACAGCGATCAATTCTAATTGATGAACCGCCAAGAGACTGGTGTAGAATTGTTCTTGCTTTCCTGAAATGGGCAAAACATTTATGGTAAAATATCCATAAAAGGGATTGAACTGGAATCAGATGTTTCAGTGTGTCTGGGCGTTAAAATGGAAATAGTATCCTCATATGATGTTAATATTTTAATATACTTCACACTTTCTATAGGGCGAATAGAAGATTATTGACTGGTATAAATGAACACAAACACAAACACACAGGTGATAGAAATGTAATGAGTAAGCACAGATATAGTTAGAATGACTCAGCACGGTGGCTCAGCAGTAGAGTTGCTGCCTCACAGCGCCAGAGACCCGGGTTCAATCCAGACTACGGGTGCTGCCTGTACGGAGTTTAGTACGTTCTCCCCGTGACCAGGTGGGTTTTCTCCAGGTGCTCCAGTTTCCTCCCACACTCCAAAGATGGACAGGTGTGTAGGTTATTTTGGTTTTGGTAAAAGAAAACTGTAAATTGTCCCTCGTGTGTGTAGGATCGTGCAGTGTATGGGGATCGCTGGTCCGCGTGGAATCGGTAGGCCGAAGGACCTGTTTCCCGCACTGTATCTCTAAACTAAACGAAACAAAAAATATAAAGATTAAACGAGAACTTAGCGTTTGAAGTTTAATCTTTATTTTATGAGAAGTTGAAGTGAGGGATTACGTGAAGAGCCCGCCAGCCCGCATGCACGTCAATCTTCAAAGTAGCTGTATGAAACCACAGAATAGATGCTGACCTAAGCTATAGGAAGATTAAAAGGCTAGAACTACCGAATGATCTTAATGAGAATAGGGTTGGGAGTGGAGGGAGTGGAGATCAAACTTCAAACGGTAAGTTCTCGTTTAATCTTTCTATTTTATTTCGAAGTCACGTGAATGACTACGTGAAGATTTCGAAGCTCTGTGGTTTCATGCAGTGACACAATCTGTGTGTGAAACACTTAAACAGATAAACCATTAATGGTAGGAAAAAACATGAGTTATTAATATCATGATGCTAACTTGCATACATGGCCATTGTTCTAAACTGGACCGTAGTCCCAATAGACTGTTGAGTTAGACAATAACTCATGTAACACTGTGCATAATACTATCTGCAAATATCCAGACATATTCCACCAAATTATATAATTTGTTAACCTGCACTATGTAAACCTCATGCTGTATGATGAAAGGGAAATCCATTCTATTGGCTGCTAATGAGCCATCAGCAATATCTTGAGACTATTGAATAACAAAAGAACTATCTTCCATTTCATAGGCACTAGCAGCTGAGTGCACTTGTATACCTAATGACATCCCTGATCTCTGCTCTGATGGGTATGCTGTCAATCTCAAATGTATGCAATCCTGCTCATTTGCTTATTAGATTATTTCTATAACAAGCTACCCTAATGTCAGTATGACGTAGAGACTAGGCCAGAGATTGAGTAAAAGCTGTGTTCTTTATGCTGAGATCAGTTGCTGAAAGCATAATCATCTTAAGATACTGGTCCCATTAGGAAAATTAGAGGAATATTTGCATAACAATTTACTGATATACATCGCACATTACAATGAGTGTAGGCTATTAGAGTGGTCAAATAAAAGACACCCTGCATAACGTTAGAGAATAGTGGGTGAAGAATCAATCATTTATGTCCCATTTATGGTACTACAGAAATGATAAAGCAGCACAAGCAATGTCAATTGTGCTATCACATAAAAGCTTCTCTAGGCTCAAACTGGAAGCCATACAAACCTCTATTACTTCCGTTTAAAATTGAGTCACATATGTTGTTCACAAGCTTCTCATACAATCGTGCAGAGCTAGCTGCCCGAGAAGACAGGCTGTCCCAGCCGTCACTCGTGACTGAGTAAATAAGAGTTGCTTCAGTCACTTACCATGGCGTGATTGAATAGGCAAATTGGTACTGTTAAATTTCATGTTGTAATATCGCAAAAGATATCTACTGACAACCCATAAGTTTTATCAGCTGCAATTTTGCATATACCTAAAACTCGATGACATAATGCCCTTTAAACTGAGAAGGGCAGCATAGGCTTTCACCACTAGCTTTGTTATCAAAACAGCAGAATCTGTGCCTTATGTGTGTAGATATGACAGAGTATGCAACTACAAGATCGATTCTCTGAGTCAGTTAAATTGCAGAAACCCAATCAGCCATCTTAAACTGGGTAAGTAAACCCATAATCCGATTAGCCTAATGCTAACCCCGATTCAGCCTGCACCATATTTCTGTAATCTTGAGAAGTATCAGAAATATACCCCTCTAGTCCTTGGCCAGACCACTCATCCTCGGATGAGCTATCACTGATTGCACTCGGAACCGCTGTTCCTCTATTGATCCTACGGACGGAATTTTTTTGGGGGGGGCTTTCCTAATAATAAGATGCATTATCTAGTTATTCATACATATCACTGATAATATATAATCAGCAGCTAATGACTAGAGCTGAAACCACAGTCTCTCTTAGATGTGGGAATACGAGTTCCCTGTCAACTCTTGACTAAATCACCATGAATACTCAGCGTTATCCTTCAGTGGAGATTAGTATAATGCAAGATTGAATCAAGAATCAAGAATCACCTCACAGTCCTTTGACTGAAACCACATGTCTAAGTCGCCAGAGTGCACAATACAATCTGTTCGACCCCGCCACTTAATAATAATAATAATAATAATAACTTTATTCATAGAGCACTTTAAAAACAACCACCTTTGCAACAAAGTGCTGTACATGACCAATCACAAACATAAAACAAAACAACAAAAACATTAAAAGACAGTAAAAACAATAAAAAACACTAAAACAGGAGCAAAGTCTCATGCAGGGTCAAAAGCCAAGGAATAGAATAGGGTTTTAAGGCTAGTTTTGAAAATGGACACTGAAGTGGCCTGTCTAATGTTCAAAGGTAGAGAGTTCCATAATGTCGGAGCAACAACAGAGAAGGCTCTATCCCCTCTGAGCTCGGTACCTCCAGGAGCAGCTGATCAGCTGACCTGAGGCACCGAGCAGGAGCGTAGGGATGAAGCAGCTCAGAGAGGTAAGGCGGGGCGAGACCATTTAAAGATTTAAAAACAAATAAAAGAATCTTAAAACGAACTCTAAAGTACACAGGCAGCCAGTGGAGGGAGGCCAGAATAGGCGTTATGTGCTCCCTCTTACGTGTTCCAGTTAAAAGGCGAGCAGCAGCATTCTGAACCAACTGGAGACGTGCAAGGGATGATTGGCTAACTCCAAAATAAACTTAATCAGGAATACTCGTATTGAGAGCCTATGGATTATTATAAATACATTGCTGATTCACAACATGAACCTGCAGGTCAGATAAAGTTTTATTATATGCCAGACGAGCTTCCTGCTGGTAACTACCTGTCCCAGAGAGGATGGCAAAGATGATTCCAATGAACCAGGAACTCTACTAACTGAGGAGAAATAAAGCATATGTTGAGAAAAACTTCAACTACTTATTCTATTGAGCAGTCTGATAACCTCAATCACAGATGATGAAGCAGTGCTTCCCTGGTCACTATGACTCCTATGGCCAGCCAGTTCCATGATGGTCTACCCTGATCCAGGGTAACCAAACTGGTCCTACTTGGAACTACAGAGGTTACTGTGCAAGGCACCTTACCCATGTCTCTACATCAACCTGATCTATCGCAGAGGCAGTGAAAATGACTAGGCAGCCCATGCTGGCAGTAAACCCAACCTGGGATGACAGACTGCTCCATTCCGGAGTTTACGGAGGTTAATAACGAGACCTTACTTACCAGCATCTCTAACCCCGGGTTGATTTCCTTTGTTGGAGCTTCAGCGAAGTTCCATTTGCAGACCCTGTTTATCATGCTTGTCATACCTTAGATAGCTGATGCCGCTGGCCAACTTCTCTTGTAGTGGCTTGTCCGTCCACGAGGGAACAGCAATTTTTTGGAGGCAAGAGCACGCAGCTCTTCTTTATGCGATTGTTGCACATCATGCATAAAGCATGGGATCCCGGCACATAGTCATGTTCGGGGTCATGTTTGGAGTCAGTCCATACTGATCTCTGACACTCTCTTAGAGTGGGAGAAAAAATTGCACCCTGAACCAGGCGTTGCCATATGCGTATGCCTCGGACTGTCTGTGCATGCTTCCATAACACCGAGCATATTTTGTGACACCATCTCTGATAGTCTTTGGGGTGGGAGGAATATTCCAACGATGAAACCAGGGGTAGCTACAGGCATATAACTTGAACTGCCTGTGCATGCTTCCGTAATATGGAGCATAATATTTGGCACCATCTCCATCACTTCATTCATTCGAGTGGGAGGACTTATGCAACCCTGAACCAGGAGCTGCCTCAGGCATGTGTGCATATACTTTGGCACCATCTCCATCACTTCGTTCATCCGAGTGGGAGGAAAATTGCAACCCCTGAACCAGGAGCTGCTTCAGGCAAATGCACGTATACTTTGGCACCATCTCCATCACTTCGTTCATCCGAGTGGGAGGAAAAATTGCAACCCTGAACCAGGAGCTGCTTCAGGCAAATGCACGTATACTTTGGCACCATCTCCATCACTTTGTTCATCCGAGTGGGAGGAAAAATTGCAACCCTGAACCAGGAGCTGCTGCCTGACATGCCTTCGTAATATGGAGCATTCCTTGTGTTATAATTTGATTCATCAGATGTTCTAATGGAGACAAACGCCCAATCACATCTGCCCTAGATGTCCCAAGACTTGGCTATGACTTTGCCCCGACTTGGGGTTGTCAGGTTGCTTCCTTTAGCAGCCGAACCGAGACTAGCTGCAGATCAGTGCTCTGTAGTTATCATCATTTATCAAACAGACTGCACCTGCTAGTGACTCCGAGTCCTTGCTCCCTTCTGGAGCCAACGGAGTATTACAGGAAAGGACTGGAGCGCCTCTGGCCCCCATATGCCAGACAGAGTGGGAGAAATACTGCAACCCTGCCAGATGTTGTCATAGGCAATTACGTTTATATGATTAAAGGAAGCCTATCCCTATTAAATCAGATATTTGACTACTTTATTGATATGCATATAGTTGGAGTCTCTTGTAAAATAATCTTCAACAGTCCCCTCTAATGAGCGGAAATACCATGACGCCACCAGGTGTAGCTCGCACAGGTGTCTGAGAGGCACAGCTCAACAAGGCTTCCCAAGCCAGGAGCTCTGGACTGCAATGGCAAGTCCAATTCCCACTACACCATTGGTGTAAGTGATAATAAAAGTCCTTTGTAATTATCTTTAAAACATAAACTTTATTGGCATGATAAGACATATTTGTTATATTGCCAAAGAATTAAACATGACTTTAGAATGTTATCGGCTATGATAGTCACAAACGTGACTCAGTGGCAACTGTTAATAATGCCAACTCTATTATAGCCGCCCAAAAATAAAGTATACACTATATGCTGCTGCAGCATAGCTGTAGCAGTAACTACGTTAAAATTGTTCGGTGCTACGGCAGGCTGAGCTTACCTAAGCGGTAGCTCTTGGCCGCGGCTATTTTTAAAACTCACCTGCTGCTGGAAAAACCCCTGCAGCGATAATAGACCTGGCTGCTGGCATCTGCAATTTATGAATTCTTGCTCCTTATGGAGCCCCACGCTGCCTCCAACTCTGGCTGCCTGCTCCCGTATGGAGCTCTGATGCCAGCAGCTGTAACAACTTATCCTAGCCGGCAGTCTTCAATTTTGTCCGTCTGCTGCTGTGCAGAGCTATAACGGCAACAGCCGCAAACCCAGCTCCTATGGAGCCCTACAATTTCAGCCGCCTGCTCCCATGGAGAACTCAAACTGCGGCGCAAATTCTACTTACTCTAGCTCCTATGGAGGTTCCACGGCGGCCCAAACCCCCGTCCGCCTCCAGAGCTACTCTGGGCACGCTATAGCGCAGCCCGGTGAAAATTGACTTACCTGGTCAGAGCAGGTCGAAACTGCTCCGTATCGCGCCATGCGCTAGACAAATTGACGCGCATGCGGGCTGGCGGGCTCTTCACGTAGTCACTCACGTGACTTCGAAATAAAATTTCCATCACTGTTCTAGTTCGCAGTAAGTTCCAGACACATGGCACATCTTTTGTGAATTTTATTTCATCAAACTCCCACCAATCATTCCACAAAATAATTTCAATCTCTGTCTCCTTGCTCCTGACTTAAAGGCCTGTCTCACGAGTCTGCGGTCATTGGCGGCGAAACGGGAAGAATCTGCCGCCAGAGACCGCGCACTCGTGAGAACACACAATTCCGGGGCCGTGCGGCGGTGTTCCCAACACCGCACGGTGCTAAAATAAAACCTACACTGTTTAAAACTATATTCTTACCGCACAACCTCCACCAGTGATGCACGAGTGCGGCACGGCCGCCCGCACGGGCCGCCGCCAGTGTGGCTCGAGCGCCGTGTGTCAAACTTCCACTGCCACAGCCTCCGCCAGTGAGGCACGTGTGCGGCACGGCCACCGCTACAGCGCCGCGATCAGGACGGCCGCCGCCACAGTCGCCGCTAGTGAGTCGCGTGCGGCGGGCCGACGTCATCGCAGTCGGCCCGCCCTTTTTTTTACTTACCGCAAGCACGTGGGACCAGCCGTATTTGAATTACTTGGCCCCCGCGCAGCATCCGTGCGCCGCTCCCGTGGATAGGCTCGGCGCTCTCTCCGTTGCCGTGCGGTCTCCTCTGCCAGCGACGCCGCGCTTCACCGCCGATGACCGCAAACGGGTAAGACAGAGCCTTTAGTCATAGAATCAGACAGTGTGGAAACAGGCCCTTCAGCCCAACCTGTCCATGCCGACAAGAAGCCCCATCTATAGTAGTCCCACCTCCCTGCGTTTGGCCCATATCCCTCTAAAACTTCCCTATCCATGTACTTGTCCAAATGTCTCCCAGTGTTTCTGCCACATCTACTCCCTCCTGCACTCGTTGCATAAACCCACCACCCTCTGAGTGAAAAAGTTGTCCCTCAGGTTCCAATTAAATCTTTCACCCCCTCACCTTAAATTTGTTCCCTCTAGTTCTCAATTTCCCTACTCTGTGTAAAAGAGTCTGCGCGGTGGCGCAGCGGTAGAGTTGCTGCCTTACAGCGAATGCAGCGCCGGAGACCCGGGTTCGATCCTGACCACGGGTGCTGTCTGTACAGAGTCTGTACGTTCTCCCCGTGACCTGCGTGGGTTTCCTCCGAGATCTTCTGTTTCCTCCCACACTCCAAAGTATGTAGGTTAATTGGCTTGGTAAATGTAAACATTGTCCCTAGTGGGTATAGGATAGTGTTAATGTGTGGGGATCGCTGGTCGGCGTGGACCCGGTGGGCCGAAAGGGCCTGTTTTTGCGCTGTATCTCTAAACTAAACTAAACTAAATCTCCCCTATCTATTCCACTCATGATCTTATACACCCCTACAAGACCACCCCTCATCCTCCTGAACGCCAAGGAATAAAGTCCCAGCCAGCCCAACCCCGCCCTAAAGCTTTGCTAAAATTAATTAATTAATTGTCTATGTCCGGGACTATTTAGTTTAGTTTGGCCCTTCAGCCCACCGAGTCTGTGCTGACCAGCAATCACCCCATACTATCCTACACACAAGGGACAATTTACAATTTTTACCAAAGCCAATAGCTTCTGCCACATCTACAACCTGCAAACCTGTACGTCTTTGGAGTGTGGGAGGAAACCGGAGCACCCGGGGAAATCCCACGTGGTCGCGGGGGGAACGTCCATACAGACAGCACCCGTAGTCAGGATGGAACCCGGGTCTCCGGCACTGTAAAGCAGCGACTCGACCGCTGTGCCACCGTGCCGCCCTTTGAAAGGAAGCGAAAGCAAACGTCAGTTATTCTAACTTCTGATCTGACGAGATAGTTACGGTGATATTGCAGAGATGATTCTGACATGGAAAAGCAATGACTTAGAGACCAGCTGTTGTGGCATAACTTAGCAACATCATTCTCAGGGACAGCTCTGAATGTAGAATCAATTTTTGTTATCCGGCAAATGTTGAGTATCAAAACTTTATGGTCGTCTTTGTAGGCCCCTCTGCCACGGTATAACAGTATGTCTTATAAATCACAACTCCGGCTGTGCGCTTTTAGACTTTAGAGATACAGCGCAGAAACAGGCCCTTCGGCCCACCGAGTCCGTGCCGACCAGCGATCTCCCCGTAAACTAGCACTATCCTACACACTCGGGACAATTTACAATTTACAGAAGCCAATCAACTTACAAACCTGCACGTCTTTGGAGTGTGGGAGGAAACCAGAGCACCTAGAGGAAACCCATGCAGGTCACGGGGAGAACGTGCAAACTCTGTACAGGCAGCACCCGTAGTCAGGATGGAACCCGGGTCTCTGGCGCTGTGAGGCAACAACTCTACCGCTGCGCCACCGTGCCACCCACTGTGTGCTCATTCTGTGGTTTTGGCAGGAGCTTTAAACAAGACAGAGTGGACGGGGTAACAAGATGAAGATCTGCTGCGGGCAGAGCGCCAAGGCAAATCCCTTGTATGTGAATAGTTGGCCAATAAACTTATTCATTCATTACCCGGGTACATTCTGCGAACGGCAACCGCAAACGTATCGCAAAGTTACAATGAGTTCCATTAAAAATATGAAATGGCCGTGGGGTGCTAATAAAGGCACGCGAGCTCCTTAGCAGTTCAAACTAAAATCAGTGAAAAATACTTTAACTGTGCTGCGACTGTTAGCAATTGATTTTTTTTCTTTTCGAACCCTCTTAATAATAGGAGAGGCAGCGTCTGCAATATCAAGTGAGTGCTTGCAGTTTGGAACATCATTGCTGGAGCCTTGCACAATAAACATGTCAGACTCATGCATCTAAGCAACCTAATAAAATCACATCTTACACAGTGTGCTTACAGCCACCTTAATCCAATGGCCATATAACTAAGAGACAACAGGAGCTTTTCTAATGCTGTTGCTCTCCTAATTTAATTTAGGTGCTATTCACACTAGGCTTTTTAAACTGGCTCACATAAATCTGTTATTGGTTTTCTCCCTGTGTATGCGGGGCAGAAACTGCATCAAATTGATCTGCTTATACATGCTCGCAGCAAGATGCAGTCTTCATGCTCCGCCAGGAATGGTGCAATTGCCTTAATTAACCTTTTCGGAGCTGACTTCTGTTATTACCCTTCACCTTAATGCATCCATTTTTCTTGGCATCGCAAAGCGCAGAATCTACTCCTCAGCACGTGATCAGGATCGGCGGTTTTCCCAGGAATAAATCGCGGAAAGAGGCGTCCAAATTCCTCCCTTGCTCAAGTTTCCGAGTTTTCACCTGAAGGTGGGAGCCTGGCCCAGAAGGAAAGTTTGGTTCGAAACTCAAAAGAAAGTCTTCCTATGCCCCAGTGCATTTTAAAACATATATTGAGTGAATTGAAACGTTGAAACGAAAGATACAGTATGGAAACAGGCCATTCGGCCCACCGGGTCCAGGCCGACCATCGATCACTCGTTCACACACGAGTTTCATGTTATCCCACTTTCTCATCCACTCCCTACACACTAGGGGCAATTTACAGAGGGCCAATTAACCTCTACACACTAAAGACAATTTTACCAGACCCAATTAACCTGCAGACCTGTATGTCTTTGTAGTGTGGGAGGAAACCAAAGCACCTGGAGGAAACCCACATGGTTACAGGGAGAATGTACAGACTCCACATTGAGACTACCCGGCGTCAGGATCAAACCTGGGGCTCTGATGCAGCGAGGCAGCAGCTCTACCCGCTGCGCCACCGTGCTGCCCGAACATACTTGAAAACATTGCTTCCTCAGTTGTAAACACCTGCATTCAATACGTTTGAAGTAAATCAGTGCAGTGCGAATGACCGGAAAATGACTTACCTTGATCAAATAAAGCACTGTGGACCAATTTTAACTCACAGAGTTGGGGTGCTCATTTCTGCTGTGGGTTAACTGTTTTAAGTTGAGCCTCAGTTCAACCAGCATCTGGATGTTCCCTGGACAGCTTCACAAAGGCAGGTGCAGCAGAACTGGGACGGCAGGTTACATAGGGAGAATGAACAGAGCTAGTGCTCGGCTGCCTTTATCCCCTCCCCTGTCAGAAGTGGGCATTCAATACTCGCGGTGAGGTGAAGTGGTGCTGAAGTGCCTTTCTTTTCTCTCTCCTTGTTTCGTGCGTTGATGCTCAGAGGCAGTTTAGAGGAGGCTGATTCTAAGTGACCTAGTTTCCTTGCTCGTGGCTGTACAAGACATTCTGTTCACCCTGAACAAGCACACAAGGGGGAGGCCATCCTGATTGCCTGTGAAATAGCAGGAGCATGCAATCACCCGGCCACTCAAACCCTTTCAACTCAACCTCACAGGGCGACTGAGCTCAAGTGAGTGTTAACACACACGGCAGCTCTGCACGCAATGTGTAGGCAGGAACTGCAGATGCCGGTTTAAACCGAAGACAGACACAAAATGCTGGAGTAACTCAGCGGGACAGGCAGCATCTGTGGAGAGAAGGGAAGGGTGTGCAAGGTAGGATTCAGAAAGTCTCTCTGATAACCACTGCCTGCCGATCAATGGCCGAAGCTTAAAACGACAGCGGGCAGTATAATTGAGTGAATTCACAAACAGATGGTCCTCACAAATAATTGCCTTCTCTTTACCATCACCACCCCCTTGAGCGCTGCTGGGATTTTCCGGCTATTTTGTGGACAAGGTAAAGTTTACGACTCCATACGAGTAAATATCAAATTAAACGAGTGTATGGAGGGTTCCTTTTCAAAAAATAAATCTATTTCTAGGCACCAATTCGATGAAAGTTAACACGGGGCAAGTTCTGAATCTCAGTGCTAACGGCATGAAGATGCTTGCCACCTTCGGATGTCCACTGATTGGTCATAAACAAGGGTTGCCTGGTTGTACTGAAGGCCTGCTTTAACCTTTAATCAGAAATGATTATATACACAGACCGCTGTGGATCCTAATATTGCCTGTGCTAAACCATACACTCCAGGAACAAGAGAAGAGTCAAGTGTGGTTTATAGCCACAAGCACCAGAACCAGGGCAATGAAACTTTAGTTTAGTTTAGAGATACAGCGCGGAAACAGGCCCTTCGGCCCACCGAATCCGTGCCGACCAGCAATCCCCGTACACTAACACTATCCCGCACACTAGGGACAAATTTTACCAAATCAGTTGACCTACAAATCCTGTACGTCTTTGGAGTGTGGGAGGAAACCTGAGCACCTGGAGAAAACCCACATGGCCACTGGGAGAACGTAAAAACTGGGTACAGACAGCACCCGTAGTCAGGATCGAACCCGGGTCTCTGACGCTGTAAGGCAGTAACTCTACCGCTGCACCACCGTGTACAAAGGAACTGCAGATGCTCATAAGGTCATAAGGAATAGGAGTAGGCCATTCGGCACAGCAAGTCTACTCTGCCATTCAATCTCTCCCTCCTAACCCTATTCTCCTAACCCTTCTCCCCATAACCTCTGACACCCGTACTAATGAAGAATAAGGTAAGTTGCTTGTTTACAACAAAGATAGACACAATATACTGGAGTAACTCAACGGGTCAGACGGCATCTCTGGCGAAAAGGAATAGGTGACATTTCGGGTCAGAAGAAGGGTCTCGACCCAAAACGTCACCTATTCCTTTTCTCCAGAAAAGCTGCCTGAGTTACTCCAGCATTTTGTATCTATCTACAATGAAATCCTTCCTTGCTGCAACTTTGCAGGCACATTAGTGGAAAGTCTATACGTGATTACAATCATGCCATCCACAGTGTTCAGATACAGGATAAAGGGAATAACGTTGAGTTCATTATAAAGTCCAGTGAAGTCTGATTGAAGATAGTCAGTGTCCAATTATCAGTTATACTCAGTATCTGGACCATAATATTGCAAACTAACGGATGTAGTTCAGCCCTTATACCAAGTCCGTAATGGTTCAATGCTGAGCTAGGGTTGT
Organism: Malacoraja senta; assembly: GCA_038087875.1. Classification (NCBI taxonomy): domain Eukaryota; kingdom Metazoa; phylum Chordata; class Chondrichthyes; order Rajiformes; family Rajidae; genus Malacoraja; species Malacoraja senta. The sequence continues at coordinate 5,452,254 of CM075987.1, forward strand.
GGATAGGGCTGAGTGGTTCAAGAGTGACTGTTCTTGACCCTTGAATACTATCGCTTCAAAACTACGCATGCTTTATACCCGGGTGGTCACGTGGTGCGGCGCTCAAATGGTTACGGACGTTGACACACGGTGACGCAAAATAAATTAGTGTAGGCAATGTTCGTGCATCACCGTGCGTAACCATGCATCACCGCGCGCTACACGTACGTCAGCGTGCGCAAGGGATACGTCACGCAGGTGGCGCGCGAGGATTTTGAGCATTCCAAAATCCTGGGGTGCCACGTGTTACCGTGTGTCACTGCATAGGCCACCACGCTTCACCACGCACCATGCGTACGTCACGACGCGCCAACCAATTTTTAGGATGTCGGGTAAATGACGCCCAAGTGGGGCAGGCCCTTCAGTTTAGTTTAGTTTAGTTTAGAGATACAGCGCCCCCCCCCCACTAACACTATCCTACACACACTAGGGGCAATTTACAATGTTACCAAGCCAACCGGAGATCCCGCAGAAAACCCACACAGGCCACGGGGAGAACGCACAAACTCCGTACAGACAGCACTCGTAGCCTGGATCGAACCCGGGTCTCTGGCGCTGTAAGGCATCAATTCTACCTCTGTGCCTCCGTGCCACTCTTTATCTCAAAAGAGTCTATAATGCACACAGTTGGGCTGTCCCCCTACTGTGTGTTCAACTCCAGGGATGGTTGTGAATTTGCCCTGACGAACACCATGTTCTCCAGAGATGCTGCCTGACCCGCTGAGTTACTCCGGCACTGTGTGTCCTTCTTTGTAAACCAGCATCTGCCGCGTCTCGTTTCGACATGGTTGCGGAGTTACCTGTTAGTGCCTGGTGTATGATTACCAAAGAGAACTGCATCAGTATACGACGAGATCGACAAGTGGGGGTTAGAAATTGCCAAACCATAAATAAACAAAAGAGGAAAAATCTTTATTACATTCCATACACTTTTATGAGGCAGCTGGAAAACATTTTTGTCTGATGAAGCAAGAGCTATATGTTGAAGAAATTGCTGCAGCTATGAATTCAAGTATTTTATTAATACTAAAATTATAGGAGCCATTTAAATGAAACCAGTTTCCTTTTCAAATTTACTGTCCATCAGAAAATACTGTGACACAAACCAGTGCTTCATAACTTGGCAACTTAGAAGCATCAACTAACCGATTAATTTAGTTTAGTTTGGAGATACAGTGTAGAAACAGGCCCTTCGGCCCACTGAGTCCCTGCCGACATTGATCACCTGTTCACACAAGCTGTATGTTATCCCGATTTCTCATCCACTCCCTGCACACTAGGGGGCAATTTACAGAGGGCTAATTAACCAACAAGCCCGCACGTCTTTGGCATTTGGGAAGAAACCGGAGCACCCGGAGGAAACCCACGCGGTCACAGGGAGAAGGTGCAAACTCCACACAGACAGCATCCGTAGTCAGGATCGAACCCGGGTCTCTGGCGCTGTGAGGCAGCCACTATGACCAGAGGATTTCTTGTACCTGTTAAACGTCACCCCCGTTTTCGATGTGTGACTGGGAGTTTGCAGCGTTCACAAGGTTGCCGACGGTAACATTACCTGCAGTGACTTGCACTGTCCCTGGTGCTGGAAAAACCAAACCAGAAGTGTTTCCTCTGGCTGAGCTTGCCTCCTGGGCTGCTGAAGGGCCCTTGCCATCTGCGCTGAAAAGCAGCTTCGATGCCATGAAAAGCCCAGCGGAGGCTCCCCTTTGCTGTCTGCAGCCATCTCTGCCATCAACTTGCAGGAGTCCACCTCACGCTGAGAGCGTCCACTTGCGTTAGACTCAGGCGAGGTCGGCGAAGAGGTGAATCTGCAACGGAATCCAGAAATCTCTTCCAGGTGCAGGAAAATGCTGGCAGCATTCACTTGGTTGGATAACCCGAGGAAAAACAAGAAGGGAGTCGACCCGAAACGTCACCTAATCCTTTCCTCCACAGATGCTGCCTGACCCCCTGAGTTACTCCAGCTCTTTCTGTCTATCTTCGGAGCAACACCTCATGTTCCCCCTGGGTAGCTTACAACCCTCGGGTTGCCTCACCCTGCAAGGCAGCGGTCGAGCTGCTGCCTTACAGCGCCAGAGACCCGGGTTCGATCCTGACCTCGGGTGCTGTCTGTATGGAGTTTGTACGTTCTCCCCGTGGGTTTCTCCGGGTGCTCAGGTTTCCTCCCACATCCCAGAGACGTGAGGGTTTGTAGGTTAATTGGCCCTCTGTAAATTGTCCCTCGTGTGTTGGATGGAACTAGTGTACGTGTGACCACTGGACGGCATGGATTGGGTGGGCTGAAGGGTCTGGTTTCCATGCTGCATCTTTAAACTAAGCTGAACCCAACGGTATGAATTCTCCAATTTCAGGTAATTCCATAAGCCTCCCCGTCTCCAATCTTTCCCCATGTACCCCTCACCTTCCTTACTGTTCCACTCCCCTGTGTCCCACCCGGACATGCATCTATTTCTCCCCTCCCCCTCCACCTACATTCCTTCCTCCAGCTTCACAACTCACAGCTCTTCAATCCTTTTGTCTCACACCTTCGGTCATTTTCATCTCAGGCCTTTGTCCAACCATCTGCCTATCTAATGACCGTCCTCACCTGTGTCAGCCTGTTATCTGCCAGGCTTTGTCCTGCCCCTCCTCTCTTCCAGATTCCCGTCCCTCCCCCCCTACAATCACAAAAGAACTTATCATCGACCCAAGGCGCCAGCCATCCCCCAAAACTCCTGTGCTCATTAATGATGAATCCATCTCCATCACTGACACATTCAAACTCCTTGGAACCCACATCAGCAACAACCTCAACTGGAGGACAAACGCAGACCACATTTATGGGAAAGCCCAGCAAAGACTTTTCCATCTCCGAATGCTAAGGAAGTTCAGAGTAAGATCTCATCTCATGCTCCGCTTCTATACAGCCATCATTGAAAGCGTCCTCACTTCATCCATCACAGTCTGGTTCGGCAATCTCCACTCACTCTCCCGGAAGAAATTACAGCTCATCATCAACAGAGCATCAAAAATTATTGGCTTACCCCTACCATCCCTTGAATCACTTTATCACAAACGGTCACTGCACAGAGCCCGCAAGATCATCTCTGATCCTACCCACCCTGCACACTATGCCTTTCAGCTACTGCCCTCTGGGAGGCGTTACAGGTCAATTGCCTCCAAAACAAGCCGCCTCAAAAACAGTTTCATTCCCACTGCAATTAACATTTTAAACTCTGTACGGTGAGGAATAAGAATAAGCATGGCACTTATGTATTATGTAATGTGTCTGTCTGTATGTACATCTATGTTATAAGTTTAATGTTGATGAAATGTTGGAACCTGTACCGAGCTGTACTGATAACAAATTCCACCAGCCTGGCTGTGTGGTCATTAAAATATACAATACAATACAAATACAATCAGTCTGAACAAGTGCCCCAACCTGAAATGTCCCCAATCCATGTTCTCCTCAGATGCTGCCTGACCCGCTGAGTTACCCCAGGACTCTGTGGCTTCTCCAGACTAGAAACATTTGGCTGAATGGCCTGTGTTACTGCTGGATATCCTATGTAATCCCAAACTTTTATTTCATTAGTTGCAATATTATGTTCTGGTTACCTAGTAACACTGACGATTAATTTTATTGTGTTATTGATTATGGCATATTTATCTGTGTGTTATTGTATTAGCCCACCTGTAAAGTTGCAGTGTAAGAACTCACCAAATAGTGAAAGGCCTGGATAGAGCGGATGTGGAGACGATGTTTCCACTTGTGACAGAGTTTAGGACCAGAGGGCACAGCCTCAGAATAAAAGGGCGTACCTTTAGAAAGGAGATGAGGAGGAATTTCTTTAGCCAGAGGGTGGTGAATTCTGCCTTTCTCAAGCCTTCTCCCCATGACCCCTGACAGCCGTACTAATCAAGAACCTATCTATCTCAGCCTTAAAAATACCCAATGACTTGGCCTCCACAGCCGTCTGTGGCAATGAATCCCACAGATTCACCAAACTCTGACTAAAGAAATTCTTCCTCATCTCATTCCTAAAGGTACGTCCTTTTATTCTAAGGCTATGCCCTCTGGTCCTAGACTCTCCCACTGGTGGAAACATCCTCGCCACATCTACTATATAGACTCAGGATCAGTTCCTGTGGATTGGAGGGTTGCTAATGTTATCCCACTTTTTAAGAAAGGCGGGAGAGGGAAAACAGGGAATTATAGACCAGTTACCTGACATCGGTGGTGTGGAAGATGCTGTATCAATTATAAAAGATGAAATAGCCGAACATTTGGACAGCAGTAACAGGATCGGTCCGAGTCAGCATGGATTTACGAAGAGGAAATCATGCTTGACTAATCTTCTGGAATTTTTTGAAGATGTAACTAGGAAAATGGACAAGGTAGAGCCAGTGGATGTAGAGTACCTGGACTTGCAGAAAGCATTTGAGAAGGTCCCACATAAGAGATTAGTGGGCAAAATTAGGGCACATGGTATTGGGGGTAGAGTGCTGACATGGATAGAGAAGTGGTTGGCAGACAGGAAACAAAGAGTAGGGATTAACGGGTCCCTTTCAGAATGGCAGGCAGTGACTAGTGGGGTACAGCAAGGCTCGGTGCTGGGACCGCAGCTATTTACAATATACATCAATGATTTGGATGAAGGGAATCAAAGTCACATTAGCAAATATGCAGATGACACAATGCTGGGTGGCAGTGTGAACTGTGAGGAGGATGCTATGAGAGTGCAGGGTGACTTGGACAGGTTGGGGGAGAGGGCAGATGCATGGCAGATGAAGTTTAATGCGGATAAATGTGAGGTTATCCACTTTGGTAGCAAAAACAGGAAGGCAGATTACTATCTAAATGACGTCAAGTTGGGGAAAGGGGAAGTACAACGGGATCTGGGGGTCCTTGTACATCAGTCTATGAAAGTGAGCATGCAGGTACAGCAGGCAGTGAAGAAAGTGAATGGCATGCTGGCCTTTATAACAAGAGGAATCGAATATAGGAGCAAACAGGTCCTTCTGCAGTTGTACAGAGCCCTAATGAGACCACACCTGGAGTATTGTGTACAGTTTTGGTCCCCTAATTTGAGGAAGGGCATTCTTGCTATTGAGGGAGTGCAGCATAGGTTTACAAGGTTATTTCCCGGGATGGCGGGACTGTCATATGCTGAGAGAATGGAGCAGCTGGGCTTGTACACTCTGGAGTTTAGAAGGATGAGAGGATATCTCATTGAAACATATAAGATTGTTAAGGATTTGGACACGCTAGAGGCAGGAAACATGTTCCCGATGTTGGGGGAGTCCAGAACCAGGGGCCACAGTTTAAGAATAAGGAGTAAGCCATTTAGAACGGAGACGAGGAAACACTTTTTCTCACACAGAGTGGTGAGTCTGTGGAATTCTCTGCCTCAGAGGGCGGTGGAGGCGGGTTCTCTGGATGCTTTCAAGAGAGAGCAAGATAGGGCTCTTAAAAATAGCAGAGTCAGGGGATATGGGGAGAAGGCAGGAACGGGGTACTGATTGGGGATGATCAGCCATGATCACATTGAATGGTGGTGCTGACTCGAAGGGCCGAATGGCCTATTCCTGCACCTATTGTCTATTGTCTATTGTCACTCTATCTAGGCCTTTCATTTTACGGTAAGTTTCTATGAGGTCCCCCCTCATCCTTTTAAACTCCAGCGAGTACAGGCCCAGTGCCATCAAACGCTCTTCATATATTAACCCAATCTTTCCTGGGATCATTATCGTAAACCTCCTTCACCAAAGAATAGGCCTAGATATCTTGCACAGTGTTAAAAGGTTTATTTAAGAAGACACAGAGTGCTAGAGTATCTCCGCGGGTCAAGCTGCATCTCAGGAGAACATGGATAGGTGACGTCACCTTTTCGAGGGATGCTGCTTGACCTGCTGAGATACTCCAGCACTTTGTGTCTTCTTTTGTAAACCTGTATCTGCGGTTCCTTGTTTCATAATGGGGTCTATGTGTTGGCTGACAATGGATCCCTACAGAACACGGACAGAGTGACGCGGGTCCACCACCCCACCATTTTGCACTCTGTGTTCAAGTCAGTTGCAAAATGGCTGCTGCTCCCTCAAGGAGATTAAACAAAAAGCAATTAAGGGAAGCAATGCATGATTGAAGAGCAGTCCCTGAAAGTTTAAAAGCCTGCTTTGAGAATCAGAGTAATACAAGCTTTCAGAGAAACACATTAAGCAGCATATCCACACATAATGTCGTGTTGACTTTCGGGGGATGAGAGGGGGGGAATATACTTTTCCCCAGTTTCTCAAAGCAGAACACTGCAGTTCAGGGCAGGACGACTGCTTGCTTACTTACTGAGTCACAGTCATAGAGTGATACTGCATGGAAACAGGCCCTTCAGCCCAACCTGCTCACACACCGACCAACATGTCCCAGCTACACTGATCCCACCTGCCTACATTTAGCCCATATCCCTCTAAACCTGGCACACGGACAGACAGCAGCCGAGCTCAGGATCAAACCTGGGACTCTAATGCTGTGAGGCAGCAGCTCTACCCGCTGCGCCACTATGCCACCTATCTAATGAGGAGATATGGATCACGTTCAGACAGACGAGATTAGTTTAACTTGGCATCATGTACTCACTATGACAGGTGTTGTGGGATGAAAGGCCTGTTCTTCATAGTCATAGTCATACTGCATAGAAACAGGCCCTTCGGCCCAACTTGCCCATACCGGCCAACATGTCCCATCTACACTAGTCCCACCTGCCCGCATTTTGCCCAAATCCCTCCAAACATGGATAGGACATGTACCTGTCCAATTGTTTGTAAAACGTTGCGATAGTCCCTGCCTCAACTATCACCTCCGGCAGCTCGTTCCATACACCCACCACCCTTTGTGTGAAAAAGTTACCCCTCAGATTCCTATTAAATCTTTGCTTACCAGTGAGTCTTCTGCAGCCAATATCACAATGGCTTTCTGTATGAGGAGGAAGATATAGCAGATGGAGACGGCCTCGATGGCCACATGGGAAATAAAGGAGAAATTCGAGTAAATAGACAAAATTAACCAATATGCTGTTAAATAGATTTTGTTTGAAGACTATTTAGTCCGGCGCGATTGTGAAGGTGGTTTGTGTCTGGCTTTGATTAGAATATTCTGCGGTAGACTTTGCACATGTGTCTCCAGCTTGTAGTTTCTTCTAAACATTATTGAGTGACCTTTAGTATTACTCTCGAGCTGTTGTGCGGTTAAGAAGGCCTTCGGGAACAGGAGAACCAAATGAGATTTTAGTGTTAACATGTGCCGCAACCTTTTACTTGCAGCCACGTCCGGTCGAGTTCACAAGACTCGGTGTCTGATATCAAAAGTAAAAAGTCAAGGCATTTGTTCAAAAGATTAATTAAATATTTGTCCGTCAGTGCCCTTATGGAACTTTTCTCCACGGTACAAAATAAACAGTTTAAAGACTAAAATTGATATCTGGCAAAGCTGTGTCTGCCACACAGTTCCCTCTTCCCATGAAATGAGTTTGAGATGCTTTGCAATGATATACTGAGCTGTGTATGCCACTGCACGCTCTTTCTCCCCTCAATAGGAGCCATTTATTTCACTCTCAACCACCATAAAGACGTGACATAAACTGTGGCTCCGCGTTCTCAGCCTCCAATCCTTCCAATCCTGCTAAAGGCCATCTGAGCAGCAGTAATGAAAATGGCTATTTTGGGCAACGTCTTGCACCCCTACAGGGAGAGGTCAAGACCAAGGCTGGTCCTGGCTTAAAAATAACTCTCGTGCAGGAAGGTAGACAAAAATGCTGGAGAAACTCAGTGGGTGAGGCAGCGTCTATGGAGCGAAGGAATAGGTGGCGTTTCGGGTCGAGACCCTTCTTCAGACTAGGAGACTCTGAAGACCTTGAGTTTGAAGAAGGGTCTCGACCCGAAAGATAGATAGATGGATAGACAGACAGTTTAGATAGATAGATAGAGATAGATAGATAGAGAGAGTTGCCCGTGTGGACAAGTCAGACTATTGAATTGAATAATGTTATGGGGGCTCGATCATCTGTAGTGGTGTCCATTCGTCCATGACCGGACAGGAGCATTATTCCTGGTATTAACGGAAGTTACAATCAATGAGTCATAGAGTGATACAGCGTGGATACAGGCCCTTCGGCCCGCCTTGTCCACACGGGCCAACATGTCCCATCTACACTAGTCCCACCCGCCTGCATTTGGCCCATATCCCTCCAAACCTGTCCTATCCATGTACCTGTCAAAATGTTTCTTAAGCGTTGCGATGGTCCCCAGCTCCAACTACCTCCTCCGGCAGCTCGTTCCATACACCCACCAACCTTTGCGTGAAAAAGTTACCGCTCAGAATCTTATAACATCTTTGTGTTACTCTCACATTCGTAGGGTGACGCCTGTTTGGTGGTGAGTAGTCGCCCAAAAGAGTCGTACCTTTTTCTGGATTTTCAACATGTTGAAATTTTCGGCGACCTGCTGTGACTATGATGGGTGCCGGCAAGTCGCCGAAAAAATCGCGTAAGTGGGACAGGCCCTTTACTCCAACAGTTGACGTCTTAGAGCTGCCAATACACACATTACTTGTCCCCTCAATAATGGGCTAGGCTATTACATTTAGTGATGATAACAGATGATATTCCTTGTGTTAACTAATGGGAAGTACGACGCCTTTGACTACTAGTAGATGACTTACTCCTGTGAAAGCCTGGAGATGGGTTACTCCTGTGCTAATCCTATTAACACATCTGCGGCAACTCCTGCAACTTGCAACAGTGGGCATGGACTAATTGTGAAGGGAATAGCACTTGCTGCCGGCTAATAAACAGCTTGTAACCCCACAACCCAGTTGATATAAAGATGTCACGGCTGATGGAGTTATGGTGACCTGCTGGAAACGATACACATAGCAGCTATGTTTGACCGTGGGTTTACAGGAGGTTGTGGAGATGAACCCCCTTTCCATAGAGTGGGTGAAAAAAATAAGGCACGGGTCTGAAGAAGATTCTCGACCCGAAACGTCACCCATTCCTTCTCTCCAGAGATGCTGCCTGACCAGTTGAGTTACTCCAGCATTTCGGTGTAAACCAGTGTCTGCAGTTCCCTTCCTAGACATCACCAGTTAGTTTTGTTTCGTTTAGAGATACAGCATGGAAACAGACCCTTCTGCCCACCGAGTGTAGCGGGGACATGTTGGCTGGTGTGGGCAAGTTGGTCGAAGGGCCTGTTTCCACGCTGCAGCACTCTATGATTCTATAAAGATTTGGTTCCATTAATTAGTGATAATTTTTGAATGCTTCCAACTTTTTTGAGATTTAGCACACAATTTAAACAGTGCTTCTACTAATCTGTTCCGTGTGACAATAATCAGTCAGTGAAAGGTGGGTCTGTGACACTGCAATCACTTTGTGTATTCGTGGTCTCAGTTCTGACTGTAACTCAGTGCTGAGCAGAGAGCATTAATTTCGATACGGTGCCACAAGGTGGGGACAAAGTTAGTTGCAAATGTGTTTGGCTGATGAAATAAAGTTAGAGCGAGTGTTTGGAGTCGTGTGGGAGTTGATGGAGGGAGAGGGCAGGGCAGAAAACGGTGGTGGTGCAGCGGTAGAGTTGCAGCCTTACAACACCAGAGACCCGGGTTCAATCCTGACCACGGGTGCTGGTCTGGACAGAGTTTGTACGTTCTCCCTGCGACTTGCGTGGGTTTTCTCCGGATGCTCGGGTTTCCCCCCACACTCCAAAGATGTACAGGTTTGTCGGTTAATTGGCTTTAGTAAAGATTGTAAATTGTCCCTATTGTGTAGGATAGTGCTAGTGAATGGGGCGATCGCTGGTCGGCAGAGACTCGGTGGGCCGAAGGGCTTGTTTCCGCGCTGTGTCTCCAAACTAAACTAAACAGAGTCTTGAAAAGCTCTGGGACAAATCTGGAAGTCCTTGGCACTGCCCACTGTAAGCAAGACCTTGTATGTGTAAGCTACTTTGGGGCAGCACAGTAGCGCAGCGGTAGAGTTCTTGCCTTACAGTGTTGGAGACCGGGTTCGATCCTCACTATGGGTGCTGTCTGTACACAGTTTGTACCTTCTCCCCGTGTCCGTGTGGGTTTTCTCCGGGTGCTCCGGTTTCCTCCCACGCTCCAAAATTGCCCCTTGTGTGTAGGATAGTGCTAGTGAACGGGGATTGTCGGTCTGCGCCGACTCGGTGGGTCGAAGGGCCTGTTTCCATGCCGTATCTCCAAACGAAACTAATCTAAACTAAACTAAACTACTCATCCCACCAATCCAATTTTAATTGAATTGAATTGATGGAATGATACAGCATGGTAACTTGGACAGACTTGGATTGCTTTCTCAGGAACGATGAAGATTGCAGGGAGACACAATGAAAGTATATACAATTATGAGAGGCAGAAAGGATTGACTAGGTGGAGATTTTTTTTCACAGAGTAAAAATATCAATTACCAGAGGGAATGGCTCTAAGGTGGGGGAGCAAAGTTTAAAGGAGATGCATGAGGCAAGTGTTTTACTATGTGCGGTGGGTGCCATGAAGGCACTGCCAGGGGTGGTGGTGGAGGCAGGTATGATAGTGGCAATAGACAATAGACAATAGACAATAGACAATAGACAATAGACAATAGACACTAGACAATAGACAATAGACAATAGACAATAGACAATAGACACTAGACAATAGACAATAGACAATAGACAATAGACAATAGACAATAGACAATAGACACTAGACAATAGACAATAGACAATAGACAATAGACAATAGGCAATAGACAATAGACACTAGACAATAGACAATAGACAATAGACAATAGACAATAGACAATAGACAATAGACAATAGACAATAGGTGCAGGAGTAGGCCATTCGGCAATTCGAGGCCAGCACCGCCATTCAATGTGATCATGGCTGATCATCCCCAATCATTACCCCGTTCCTGCCTTCTCCCCATATCCCCTGACTCCGCTATTTTTAAGAGCCCTATCCAGCTCTCTCTTGAAAGCATCCAGAGAACCTGCCTCCCACTGCCGAGAATTCCACACACTCACCACTCTGTGAGAAAAAAGTGTTTCCTCGTCTCCGTTCTAAATGGCTTACCTCTTATTCTTAAGCTGTGGCCCCTGGTTCTGGACTCCCCCAACATCGGGAACATGTTTCCTGCCTCCAGCGTGTCCAAACCCTTAACAATCTTGTATGTTTCAATAAGATCCCCTCTCATCCTTCTAAACTCCAGAGTGTACAAGCCCAGCTGCTCCATTCTCTCAGCATATGACAGTCCCTCCATTCCGAGAATTAACCTTGTAAACCTACGCTGCACTCCCTCAATAGCAAGAATGTCCTCCTCAAATTAGGGGACCAAAACTGCACAAAATACTCCAGGTGTGGTCTCACTAGGGCCCTGTACAACTGCAGAAGGACCTCTTTGCTCCTATTCATTTAATAGACGTTTGCTCCTATGGCGTTTAATAGACTTTTGGATAGGCGCAAAAGTCAACCCGCCGATCGCCCGCGGAAGTCCCGATGAGGTCGAGATCGGTCGCCTCACCCGGCCAAGGCGCCACATTTTCGGGGGGACTTCCAGGGAGGGGTCGGGGAATTCTGTCCGGATTGAAGGGTGCGGACCAGCGCTTCCCGGAAAATCGGTGGTGGACCAGTATTCTATTTCTGATTGATGTTTAAAAAATTTTTTTAAATAAAACTTGATTCAGAATATAAAAATATATACAAAACAAAAACTGTGCAAACTTTCTCAGCGGCTATACATACACTCATTAGCGCCGTATTTGGTAGTGTTCACAGGGCAGCACGGTGGCGCAGCGGTATAGTTGCTGCCTCACAGTGCCAGGGACCCGGGTTCGATCCTGACTACGGGCTCTGTCTGTACGGAGTTTGTATATGGGTTTCCCCCGGGTGCTCTGGTTTCTTAGGAGTGTACAGTGCAGGTTTCTAGGTTAATTGGCTTGGTATAAAAAGCAAAATTGTCCCTAGTGTGTGTAATATAGTGTTAACGTGCGGGGTTGCTGGTCAGTGCGGACTCGGTGGGCCTAATTACTTGTTTCCACGCTGTGTCTCTCAATTAAACTATTATATCCGGCACCCTTGCCTCATGTGGCCCACTGCGATGATGTCCCTCCCCTTGTTTGAGGGGCATCCCCACTCTGCCCCTCAATGTCCAGCAACGGAAAGACCCTAGACTGTGGTCCTCCCCCACTGAGCCTTGGCGTTGGCTGCACCGAGCTTCAGTGCGTCCCTCAGCACGTACTCCTGCAGTCTGGAGCGTCAACTTTCCCTGACGCAGTTTGTTATTTTACTCCTGATTGCAGCATCTGCAGTCTCCTGTGTCTCCCAACCTCCTCTGACTCTCTCTCCCCGCTCCAGTCTGACCTTGTCGCTGAAGTCCCTCATCTTTGGAATCATTCAATTAAGGGCGGCACGGAGGCGCAGCGGGTAGAGCTGCTGCCTGACCGTGCCAGAGACCCAGGTTCAATCCTGACCAAGGGTGCTTGCCTGTACAGAGTTTCAACGTTCTCCCCGTGACCCTGCGCGGGTTTTCTCCGAGATCTTTGGTTTCCTCCCACACTCCAAAGGTGTGGAGGTTTGTAGATTATTGGCTTGGTATAAATGTAAATTGTCCCTAGCGCGTGTAGGATAGTGTTAGCGTGTGGGGTTCATTGGTCGGTGCAGACTAGGAGGGCCGAAGGGCCTGTTTCCACGCTGTATCTCTAAACTAAACTAAAATCTATTCACTTGGACCAGTGTCAACAACATCTCAATGACCTGGTCTTACAAGGACCTGGTCAGAATAATATTGCACTTAACAAAGTTCTATCCTTGGAAAACTGCCGTAACTAGCTTCCCATGACGGACACTTTGGCAACTGTTAAATAAAACGCACAGATATCATTACAGATTTCATTAAATAACATTTGCGGTGGTTTGCCAGAACCGTCTCCTTGTAGCAATTTGTTATATCCACAATGTCTGAAAACTACAAATAATCACAACTGACTAATCTCTGGAATTTTTAATTAACTTAATTGCCTGGATTGTTTACCTGGAGACATGGTTACTGGAGAACCAGCTTGGAGTTATGGCAAAGTTGTCCATTAGTAAAGCTCACGCTGGGTCCGGTGGCCTGAGCCGCTGAGTTGCTCAAACACTTTGAGCAAAACACAAAGTGCTGGAGGAACTCAGCGGGTCAGGCTGCATCTGTGGAGGGAATGGACAGACGATGTTTCAGGTCGGACCCGTCTTCAGACTAAGTTTATCAGTTCATAAGGTGCAGAATTAGGCCATTTGACCCAGCAAGCCCACTCCGCCATTCAATCATCTATTTCTCCCTCCTGACCCCATTCTCCTGCCTTCTCCTTATAACCCCTGAAACCCATACTAATCAAGAATCTATCTATCTCTGCCTTAAAAATATCCATCGACTTGGCCTCCACAGCCTTCTGTAGCAAAGAATTCCAAAGATTCACCACTCTCTGAGAAAAGAAAATTCTCCTCACCTCCTTCCTAAAGGAACATCCTTTAATTCTGAGGCTATGAGCTCTGGTCCTAGACTCTCCCATTATTGGAAACATCCTCTCCACATCCACTCGATCCAGGCTTTTCACTATTTGGAAAACTAATTGGGGAAAGGGGGAAGAACGCTGGGAGGGGTGGGGCAGGGACAAAGCTTGGCAAGTGATAGGTGAACACAAGGAACCGCAGATGCTGGTTTACCAAAAAAGACACAGAGTGCCTGAGTAACTCAGCGGGTCAGGCAGCATCTGTGGAGAACATGGATAGGTGACGTTTTGGTCGAGATCCTTCTTCAGACTGAGAGACTTCAAACTGAAGAAAGGTCCCAATTTGAAAAGTCACCCATCCATGTTCTCCGCAGATGCTGCCTGACCCGCTGAGTTAATCCAGCACTTTGTGTCTTAAGCAATAGGTGGATAGACAGAGGTGAGGCAGTTCTATTGGCAGATGGGTGGAGTGAGTAACAAAAGGCATGAGATGAAACAGAGACGAAAGGATGGCAGATAAAGAGCGAGTAGAAGGAGTGAACTGTAAAGCTGGAGGGAGGGATATGGTGGGAAAGGAAAGTTAGGGATCAAAGGAAAATGGGGTTTTTGGAGGAGGTGTGCGTATGTATGTGTGCACCTGTGTATGTGCATGTGTGTCTGTATGTCTGTGCGGTGTGTGTGTCTGTGTGAGTGTGCGTGTGTATGCATGCGTGTATCCGTGTGTATGTATGTGCGAGTGTGTGTATGCATGCATGTGTGTGTGAGTGTACATATATGTGTGCGTGCGTGCCTGTGTGTGTGCGTGTGTGCGTGCGTGCATGTGTGCATGTATGTCTGTGTCTGTGCATGTCTGTATGTCTGTGTGTGCATGCGTGTATGTGCCTGTGTATGCTTGCCTGCATGCATACATGTGTGTGTGTGGTGTGTGCGTGTGCGTGCGTGTGTGTGCATGTGTGTGTGTGTGCGTGTGTGTGCATGTGTGTGTGTGCGTGTGTGTGTGTAGTGTGTGTTGCGTGTATGCGTGTGAGTGTGTGTGCATGCGTGTGAGTGTGTGTGCATGCGTGTGTGTGCGTGTGTGTGTGCATGTGTGTGTATGCGTGTGAGTGTGTGTGCATGCGTGTGAGTGTGGTGTGCATGCATGTATGTGCATGTGTATGCATGCCTGTGTGCATACATGTGTGCTGTACGTGCGTGCATGTGCATGCATGCGTTGTGTGTCTGCATGCATATCTGTGTGTGTGTCTGTGTGTATGTGTGTGTGTGCATGTGTGTGTGCATGTGTGTGTGTGTGCGCGAGCGTGTGTATGCGTGCGTGCATACGTGTGTGTGCATGCGGTGTATGTCTGTGTGTGTATGTGCGTGCATGTGTGTGTGTGAGTGTGTGTGTGTGTGCGTGTGTGTGTGAATGTGTGCGTGCGTGCGTGTGCGTGTGTGCGCATACATGTGTACGTGCGTGCGTGCATACGTTGTGCATGTGCGTGCGTGCTACGTGTGTATGTGCGTGCATGTGTGTGTGTGTGAGTGTGTGTGTGTGCATGCGTGCGTGCGTGTGTGTGTGTGTGTGTGTGCATGTGTGTGTGTGAGTGTGCGTGTGTGTATGTGTGTGTGTGCATGCGTGTGTGTGTGCGTGTGTGCATGCATGCGTGCATATGTGTGTGTGAGTGTGCGTGTGCGTGCGTGTGCGTGTGTGCATGCGTGCGTGCGTGTGTGAATTTTCCGCAAGTACGCAGACCCTGATGGCTATGTATTTTTCAACACCACAGTATTTTTCATGCACCATTCGTACGTAGCAGTGTGCATGACAGCAAAAGCCTCGGTTTCTTGTTTTAGGTCAGTTTCATACATTTTGAATCAAGCAGCAGTTGGGTCTGCACAGTGGGGTTGAACAGGAGGTGAAGCTCCCCCACTCAGCCTCTGACTGCTGCACAATCCGTTAAAAATGGAAGAGTGCAAGATAAAGATGAGAAGTTCAAACAGCGAGTGGCACACTTTCTTTTTGTTATGGATTTTTATCTTCATACATCGCGGCTCTTGGAAAAGAAAACTCACTTAAAAGGCAATAGGATTTACTCAAAGCAAAGGCTTTCTCTGATGGTTTCTTCAGCTGCCTCAGCGTGCTGCTTCTAGGGTTGATTGCTGTAGATTCTAGCTAACGCACAAGTCATTATTATTGCATTAGTTTAGGCTTTCAAAGCACATCAGAACTTGGCCCAAATGAACTGAACATTTTATAAAGTGAGAAATAGATAATTGTTGATTCATAGCAACATTTATACATGTTTAATGGAAAGCATTTCTCAAATCACCACCCAATTTGGAGCATACACGCAAAGACATATGCACACACACACACATAGCTACAGGCATGCAGACACACACATGCAAGCACACCCATATACACAAATAGCTACAGGCATGCAGACACACATACGCACGGACACACACTTACATACACAAAGAGACAAACGCACGCATGCGCACATGCTCACATGCACACGCACATGCATCTGACACACACACACACACACACACACACACACACACACACACACACACACACACACACACACACACACACACACACACACACTCCCCTCTACTTTCAGTCTGAAAAAGGGTCCTAGCCCGAAATGTCACCCATCTGTTTTCTCCAGAGATGCTGACTGACCCACTGACTCGCTGAGTTACTCCCGCACTTTGTGTCTCTCTTCGGTGTAAGACAGCATTTGCAGTTCCTTCCTGGACAAAATTGCGCATGGCTTGCAAGGGCATGCACAACCGTGCATAAAGACATAAAGGT
Organism: Malacoraja senta; assembly: GCA_038087875.1. NCBI lineage: Eukaryota > Metazoa > Chordata > Chondrichthyes > Rajiformes > Rajidae > Malacoraja > Malacoraja senta. The sequence continues at coordinate 5,468,613 of CM075987.1, forward strand.
GTACACATAGACAGGTGCACACACACACATGCATGCACGCACATGCCTATGTGCATACTCTAACACCCAGAGAGACAAAACAGATCAGTTCAGTTTCAGTCTAGTTTATTGTCACGTGTACCGAGGTTGAGAAAAGCTTTTGTTGCGTGCTAACCAGTCATGCACATGCATGCACATGCACACACATACATACACACACTCACATACACACGCAACATTGAACTGTGCCCATTTTCTTATATAGTTTCAAAGCCAATTCCGCTCCCAAGCAGCCAACAACAAACCCACGCCCACAGGCGGTAAACATCTCCAGCGGATAATGGATCTGAGGGGTGCTTTGGATCCCACGGGAGAGTCATTTTGAGTTTAGACGAGAGATACAGCGTGGAAACAGGCCCTCCGACCGACCGTGTCCGCATCGACCAGCGATCACTCCGTACACTAGTATTATCCTTCACACTAGGGACAATTTACAATTTATACCGAAGCCAGTTAAACTACAAACCTGTATGTCTTTGGAGTGCGGGGGGAAACCAGAGCACCCAGAGGAAACCCACACGGTCACAGAGAACGTACAAACTGCGTACAGACAGCTCCCGTAGTCAGGATGGAACCCGGGTCTCTGGCGCTGTGAGGCAGCAACTCTACCGCTGAGTGCCGTCCAGTTGTTGTATCAGGCCCAATATCTTGCACAATATCTTCCTCTGGTGATCTGTGCGTATGCTCATCGAGGAATTACTCCACTGTTTTAGTTAAGTTTGTCTAAGATGCTGCAATAACATAATCACCGTTGCCTAGAGCACCCAGAGGAGACCCACGCGCTCACAGGGAGAACGTGCAAACTCCACACAGACCGCACCTGAGATCTGCATCAAATCCCAGGTCTCTGTTGCCGTGAGGATGCGTCTCTGCCCGCTGTGTCACTGCGCCACACACACAATGTCCAATTCCACGCTAAAACACCAATGACTTCCACTTCACATAGCTCAAACATCCAGTAAAAACTGTACACTCTGCAATACATTAATAGCTCTGTACAGTTTTTTCCTCTCAACTTCATGAGTTCTTCTAGGAGCAGAATTAGGTCCTTCGGCCCATCAAGTCTCCTCCGCCATTCAATCATGGCTGATCTATCGTTCCCTCGCAACCCCATTCTCCTGCCTTCTCCCCATAACCCCTGACACTAGCACTAATCAAGAATCTATCAATCTCCGCCTTAAAAACATCCATTGGCTTGGCCTCCACAGCTGTCAGTGGCAATGAATTTCTGAGTTCAATAACTCAGGAATCAAATCAAAATGAGGCCAATTCATTTCATTAACCCTTCCGCATTTAACAGCTCACCTCTGCTGGCAAACAAGAGGTCACATAAATCCAACCGCGTGCTCCTTTCCAGACTCGACCAGGATCTGCCCCATTCACATCTAGTGGATACATTCCAAAACCACTCATCCTGCAACCTACACAGGGCCGATGTGCTGCCAGAACCCCAGGTCCCGGGTTCGATCCCGACAACGGGTGCTGTCTGTACGGAGTTTGAACGTTCTCCCCGTGTCCTGCGTGGGTTTTCTCTGAGAACGTCGGTTTCCTCCCACACTCCAAAAGTGTTGTTACTTGTGGGTTAATTGGCTCGGTACACATGGAAAATTGTCCGTGTGTAGGATAATATTAATGTGCGTGGATCATTGGTCGGTGCGGACTCAGTGGGCCGATGGGCATGATTCTGCGCTGTATCTCTAAACTAAACTAACGCCTCCAAACAATCCATTTAATCCTGAAGTAGATTTAAATCATACGTTAAAAATAGCAGTGTTGAGGTGACACCATTTCTCACTAGACTATGGAGCACAGTGAAGTTGTCCTTCAAATTTGAGTCTGTCATGATTTAATATGGTTATATATGGAAAAATTGTGATTGAATATCATTGAATATTTTGCTTCCCGAACCTGGTTTTTTTTCTGGTCGGTTGATATGAAATATTCTAAAAGGAAATGACGGGCTTGCATCCACATGAGGCCTTTCACATGAATCTTCACAGCCAACGTCTGAAAATTGTTCTTGGTTGGTGGCACTGAATGAAGGAACTGCAGATGCTGGTTTAGACCGAATTTAGACACAAAAAGCTGAAGTACAGTAACTCAGCGGGACAGGCAGCATCACTGGAGAGAAGGAATGGAGTGAGTTTAAGTCTTCCCCCCAAAAATTAATTGCAATTACTTTAATGGAGGGATTTTCTTTGGTGGGATGGAGGGGGGGGAAAGAAAGAATGTGGGATATTTTGTGTTATTGAATGAAGATTATTTTGGACCAGCAGCGTGGCGCAGCGTGGCTCAGCGGTAGAGTTGCTGCCTGACAGCGCCAGAGACCCAGGTTTGATCCTGACTATGGGTGCTGTCTGTACGGAGTTTGCATGTTCTCCTGTGACCCCTGTGGAGTTCCTGTGTGTAGGTTAACTGGCTTCTGCAATTTGTCCTTAGTGTGTAGGATAGAACTAGTGTACGGGTGATCGCTCGATGGGCTGAAGGCCTGCTTCCACGCTGTATTTCTAAAACACCAAGCAGGCTGCCATTGATAGCTAAGACTTATTATATAGTGTATAGTAACCATCTTGAATTACAACACGATACGATACTATAGAACTGTATTTATCCCAGGAGGCAAATTGATCTGCCAACAGTCATAAACACACAAGATACATGAAACATGAAATTAAAGTGACGAGTGGAAAGTCCAGGGATTTGGGATGTGCAAAGTTTTGGGGGGGGGGGGGGGGGAAGGGGAGTCAGTCTACCCCACGACAGAAGAGGGAGGAGTTGTGCAGTTTGATACCCACAGGGAAAAAGGATATGTCGTTCTGTACTGCATCTTGGTGGAACCAGTCTGTTGCTGAAGGTGCTCCTCAGGTTGACCAGTGTGTCATGGAGGGAGTGAGCTGTATTGCCCAGGATGCTCCACAGTTTGAGGAGCATCCTCCCCTCCAAGACCACCTCCCGTGAATCCAACCCCAGCTCCATGCTCCCACGCACAGTGCCTTTATAACCAGGTATATAGCTCAGAGTTCCTGGGTACCATGTTTCACCATTTCCAATACCGTCTTACCTTCTGCTCTATGTTCATCCCAGGATCAGAGGTTGGAAAATTAATCTGCTTCCTGGCCTCTCTGGAATGACTACTGCGCAGGAATGCTCGAGGTCTGCACTGTTAATAATAATGAATAATAATAATAATGGATGGGATTTATATAGCGCCTTTCTAATACTCAAGGCGCTTTACATCGCATTATTCATTCACTCCTCAATCACACTCGGTGGTGGTGAGCTACTTCTGTAGCCACAGCTGCCCTAGGGCAGACTGACGGAAGCGTGGCTGCTAATCTGCGCCTACGGCCCCTCCGACCACCACCAATCACTCACATACATTCACACAACATTCACACACAGGCAAAGGTGGGTGAAGTGTCTTGCCCAAGGACACAACGACAGTATGCACTCCAAGCGGGATTTGAACCGGCTACCTTCCGGTTGCCAGCCGAACACTTAGCCCATTGCGCCATCTGTCGTCCTAGGACTGTTGAGGTAACTGTGAACGAACACAAGCCTTGACCCAAGAAAGGCCAGCATTGGGAAACCGCTTCTTGTGGCTCTTGGTCATCCTATTTGAAGCATCAATGGAGCCAAGAGCCAAGAGTGTTCAGTTGCCATATGTGCTGACGACAGGACTGTAGTTCAGCTTAGGAAGGAACTGCAGATATTGGTTTATCCCAAAGATAGACACAAAATGCTGAAAGAACAGCGGGCCAAGCTGCATCTCCGGAGAGAAGGAATGGGTAACGTTTCGGGTCGAGACCCTTCTTCAGTTTAGTTTAGTTTAGTTTATTGTCACGTGTGCCGAGGTATGGAGAAATGTCTTTGTTGTGTGCTAACAAGTCAACGGAAAGACTATACATGATGCCAATCAAGCCATTCTAAGATAGTAATAATTAAATTCTTACTTGCCGTCACTTCACTGGCTAGTAAACGCACCACACACAGATAATATATGATAATTTTTAATTGTTCAATAAATTAATAACCGTAATACTCAAAATATTGCCAAAAAAGCCCCCCAAAGTCCTTAGTACAACCAAAGGCAGCCAATAGTAGTTCATAGTTGCTGAGGTGTAGTGTTGAGTGGTGTTCAAGAGACTGATGGTTGCTGGGAAGACACTATTCTTGAACCTGGTGGTCACAGTTTTCAGGCTCCTGTGCCTTCTTCCCGATGGCAGGGGTGAAATGAGAGCGTGGCCAGGGTGGTGTGGGTCCATGATAATATTGGCTGGCATTATCAGGCCTTAGACCCTTTCCTTTAACTGTAGCACAACATTGCAGATGCTGGGCTTCAGAAATCAAAGCAGAAAATGTTGAAAGTGAGAAAGAAATAGAGCTAATGTTTCAGATGAATGGCCTTGCACCTTGAAACATTGACTCTGTTCTCTCCACAGATGCTGCCTGACCCACTGAGTGTTTCCAACATTTTCTGTTGCTTTTCAGTTTAGTTTGATTTAGTTTAATTTAGTTTATAATTATTGTCATGTGTACCGAGGTGCAGCGAAAACATTTTCCGTTGCCAGCTATCGAGTCAATGAACAGACGATACATGATTACATTCGAGCCATCCGCAGTGAACAGATACATGATAAAGGGTAAAACGTTTAGTGCAAGATGAAGTCCAATAATGTCCGCCTTGGCCTACACGATCTCCCGGTTGCCAAACATCTCAATTCACCTTCCCATTCCCACACTGACCTTTCTGTCCTGGGCCTCCTCCACTGTCAGAGTGAGGCCCAGCGCAAATTGGAGGAACAGCACCTCATACTGTGCTTGGGCAGCTTACACCCCAGTGGTATGAATATTGATTTCTATAATTTCAAGTAACCCTTGCATTCCCTCTCTCTCCATCCCCTCCTGCTAGTTTCATTGTTCGTATCCCTTTGTTATCACCTCTCCCACAGCGAACAATGGACCATTGTGGGCTCCACCTTCCTTGAGTCATCGGTGCCGGCTGTGACTTGTTTTGAACCTTCTCATACCTCTAGTTTCCCTCTCCCCCTGACTCTCAGTCTGAAGAAGGTTCTCAACCCGAAACGTCACCTATTCCTTTTCTCCAGAGATGCTGCCTGACCCGCTGAGTTACTCCAGCCATTTTGTGTCTCTTGCCCGATTAAAGATAGTTCAAAGTTTTCTAATGCGATAGATGATAGGTCAGGACCGCACTATAGTTGAAGAGGGGGCAGTTCAGTTGCCTGGGGGAAAAAACGGTCCCTGAATCTGGAGGTGTGCGTTTTCACACTTCATTTTGCCCTTTCATGCATGCCACGCATCTAAACTCAATTGTCACAGCGGCTGTAATCAGATGATGACTTGGTGCATGGCCTCCTGTCTATCTCTACCAACAGATAGTATTCCGTCGGAAAGGTATCAGCTTCAGACTTTGTGTGCCATAGTGATGACAATCAGTGCAACTTCACCTTTCGCGTGAAGGGTCTCGACCCGAAACGTCACCCATTCCTTCCATCCAGAGAGGCTGCCTGTCCCGTTGAGCTACTCCAGCACTTTATGTCCATCTTCATTGTCATACTGGGATACAGAGTTCTGAGTGTAAAAGTATATCCGGAACAACGATACCACACAGACTAAGTTAACATGGCAATAACAGCTCCCACACCATCTCATTGTTCGCAGAACAAATAACCAATCTCCCATTAATAAACTTTAAGAGTTGATTAACAGGCAGGAGATTTGCAAACCAAGAGACAAGGACCTTAAAGCTGAAAGTTACTGTCCAATTATCTCCATTCCAAATGCTCGGATGGAGGAACACTTTTTACAAACTTCAAACGATAGTCAAAAAAACCCCACACACACACACACACTTGCACACACACCCGCACACACACACATACACTTGCACACACACACCCGCACACACACCCGCGCACACACCCGCAGTGCCAAAGTTGAGTGCTGGAAGATGATTAAAGAACCTTATTACAGATACGATGTCGAATTCTTTACATGAAAGAGAGTACATTATGAAGGCTTATCCTTTAAATGACACAAGGTTTGGGAACATGCTGAAACCTGATTAGAGTGACAGTGCTGAGTGATACTGCAAACCTGTTAATAACATGAAAATTAGAACAGCCTCGTGCAAAGACCGGAGATTAATTTAGCTCAAGTCCATCTCACGCAAATTGCGAAGTTGTGAATATGTTTCCAGATAATGAGACTTTCCAGTTGTCAGCTCACTTGTCATTTTCTGTAATTAATGTTAAGGAAGACTCCTGCCTGATGGTTCTTATTACTCATGTACCAAGAAAATTTCTTCAGAGGAATAATTTCCATTTATTATCATCAGTCTGTTTGTGTGGTTTATTCCGCTGCCGAGTAATTTATTGCCGGACCGATTCTGTTGTGTTGATTAGTTATATGTCTGCCTGCAATGTAATTTTTCTGATAGCAATGTTTGAAAATTGACAGCCTCCCATTTCTCCTTTTCTCTCTTCCCTCCAAGTCAACAGATACCTCTTTGTTTGAGATGGCGTCTTAGCAAAAAAAAAAAGGTCTCCAACTGTGGTTCCACCATAATTCAAGTAATATTCATCACAGACATATATTTAAATCATACCTGCGTTTGCTTTGTGTTGGAAAATTTATTAGCACAGTACTTAAATGTTTTATTCATTAGGCTGTGTGTAAATAATGCAGAGCTGTTACTGCGGTGCATTAACCCTTTCCTTCCCGTGGGGCCTGCCTCCCTGGAATGTTATTTAATTATGAGGAAAGCATAATGAACTCGGACTTGCTTTGTGGAACTGAATAAGCAGGCAGTGCCATTAAAACATCAACTCCCCGAGTCAGACTTCAATCCACAGTCACAACAATCAATAACTGTGGGAAGCGATCAATGTCAAATCCAAACAATTTCCTGTCCAGGCCTCAGTTGCTCCATTCACGACAACTTTGAGGATTTAATACCACATCCTTCACAAAGTCGGGAGGCGGCGCCATGGCCCAGCGGTCGAGTCGCTGCCTCACAGCGCCGGAGATCCGGGTTCGATCCTGACCAAGGGTGCCGCCTGTGTGGAGTTTGCACGTTCTCCCTGTGACCGCGTGGGTTTTCTCCGGGTGTTCCCGTTTCCTCCCGCATTCCAAAGACGTGTGGGTTTGTAGGTTAATTGGCTTCTATAAAGTGTCCCTAGCGTGTGGGGTAGAACTAGTGTGAATGGGTGATCGCTGGTCGGCATGGACTCGGTGGGCCAAAGGGCCTGTTCCCATGCTGTATCTCCAAACTAAACTAAACTGAAATTAATCCTCAAAGTAATAATCTGTTTGAAATAATTACATGTTGCTCTGAATTTTTCTTTCCATTAGACTGGAGAGAAGGTCAAACATTTTTCTACCTGGCAGGTGGTGTTGGTCTACCCCAGACAGAACTGGAGAAGTCTGGCCATGTCCTGACGTTGCTTTAAGTACAAATATACAAGTCAACTCCACAAAAAGTTGGAGCGTAAAATATCAAATTGCAGGTTGCCATCAGCACCTGTCGCAAATACTTCGCAGGTCAGGCAGCATCTGTGGGAAAGAAACTTATAGCCCTGTCCCACGGTATGAGTTCATTCCAAGAGCTCTCCCGAGTTTAAAAAAAAATCAAACTCGCGGTAAGCACGGAGAATGAATGTAGCGGGTACGTCGGAGCTCGGGGACGTCTCTTACCGGCTCGTAACGCGGACATCAGGTGCTCGGGAAGACTCGCTAACGGCAGGTAAGCACGGGAAGACTCGTGAAGATTTTTCAACATGTTGAAAAATGTCCACGAGAGCCCCGAGTACCGACGAGTGGCCATTACCGTAAATATCCGAGTTCGAACCAGGGCAAACTCGGGAGAGCTCTTGGAATGACTTCGTACCGTGGAACAGGGGTTTAAAGGTTACGTTTCAGCTCAAAGCCTTTCACCAGCATTCTGTCCAGCACTGGGTATGCCAAGCGTTTCAAATCTCCATTAGCAAATTACTTAAACTAAAACCCCAAAGATGTATCGGTTTGCAGGTTAATTGGCTTTCGGTCAAAATTGTCAATTTCCTTATGGGCCTGTCCCACTTAGGCGATTTGTTAGGCGACTACAGGCGACTAGGCTGTCGCCGCATGGTCGCTGGTGGTCGCCGGAGAGTCACCTGTATGGTCGTGAGTCGTCTCCTCAGTCGCCCAAAGAGTCGTAGTGTCTTTCTGGTCGCCGCTGGATTTTCAACCTGTTGAAACATTTCCGCCGACAGTGGTGACCGTGGATTTAACGCCATTGAGCGTAGCTTGACGTCGGTGCCGTCGTAGGTTGTCGCCAGGTTAACGTAGGTTGTCGCCAGAATGTCGTAAATTGTCGCCAGGTGACGTAGGTTGGCCTACTCCTGCACCTATTTTCTATGTTTCTATGTTTCTATGACTTCGGTGAATTCCGTTGTCGTATTCGCCGGCACTCGCCTATAAAACCGCCTAAGTGGGACAGGCCCATTAGTCCAGTCGCCGGTTTTTTGGTGACCTGCTACGACTATGACAGTCGCCGGCAGTCGCCTGAAAATCGCCTGAGTGGGACAGGCCCAAAGGGTGCTAGTGTGCGGGGATCGCTGGTAGCCACGGACTCGGTGGGCCGTAGGGACTGTTTCCGTCCACTCTGTATCTCCAAAGTAAACACTTCAAAGAGGAGGTTGGCCTACCGCTCAACATTACAAAGAGGAGGGTCGTTGTCTTATTGGTGTTCGTGGGAGCTCACAGCTCACATGTCCCAATTACAACTGTGAATGCGTATTCATTTTTGCCTTGCTTGGATGAAGGAAGGCAGGAGCGTGGAACATCAGCCGAGATATTGGATGATAAAGCAAGCTTGATGACTCCCATGACCAACGCCTGCTCCTGAGTCTTATCTGGACTTCAGACATACAGTCTGAAGAAGGGTCTCGACCCGAAACGTCACCCATTCCTTCTCTCCAGAGATGTTGCCTGTCCTGCTGAGTTACCCCAGCTTTTTGTGTCAATCCTGATTCTTATCACCTTGTTGTGGAGCCTGGGTTTGTCTCGATGTTTGTGTTCATGGGGTGATCGAGTCACGGAGTCATGCAGCACAGAGACAGGCCATTCTGCCCAACTTGGTCATGTCGACCAGGCTTTGTAGCTGAGCTAGTTCCCGTTGGCTTGCACCTGCGCCATATACATAGAGCACAGAACTGTACAGCACAGGTGAGGGCCCTTCGGCCCACAATGATCGTGCCGAACGTGATGCCACAATGACCTTGAAACCTATTCTTTAACCTGTCTATGTCACCATTGTCCCCACCCCCACAGCTTCCTCTGGAAGCTCGTCCCATGTACGCACCACCCTCCGCATGAGGAGAATGCCCCTCGGATTTCTTTGATGCCTTACCCCTCACAAGCTGGAGAGATGTACGAGCATGTTGCCAGGACTTGAGGGTCTGAGCTATAGGGAGAGGTTGCGCAGGCTAGGACTCTATTCCTTGCAGCGCGGGAGGATGAGGGGTGATCTAATAGAGATGTATAAATTCATGAGGGGAATAGATCGGGTAGACGCACAGAATCTCTTGCCCAGAGTAGGGGACTTGAGGACCAGAGGACATAGGTTTAAAGTGAGAGGGGGAAGATTTAATAGGAATCTGAGGGGTAACTTTTTCACACAAAGGATGGTAGGTGTATGGGACAAGCAGCCAAAGGAGGTAGTTGAGGCTGGGACTATCCCAACGTTTAAGAAACAGTTAGACAGGTACATAGATAGGACAAGTTTTGAGAGCTATGGGCTAAACATAGGTAGGTGGGACGAATGCAGATGGGATATGTTGGCCAGTGTGGGCAACATGGGCTGAAGGGCCTGTTTCCATGCTGTAAGACTCTATGACTCCCTATAAACCAGCATCTGCAGTCTTCCTACAAATATCAGAAGCAATTTGGTTTTAATGCAGAGTTCCTTGAGATGTACTAGAGTGTTTAAAATGGCAGATAAGTATTCAGAGGCTGGGATGGAGAGAAATGTTTCCCTGAATATTGACGTTGAGGTAATGTAGCTGCATAAAGTATCTTAAACTCTGAAAAATCCAACTAAAAACTCCCAATGCTGGAAATCAGAAAATGCTGGAAGCACCATCCATCAAAAGAATCAACGTGAGGCACTGCCTCAAGAGGCAGCAGGCATCTTCAAGGATCCCCACTCTAGGCCATGCCCTCTTCTCACTACTACCACACCATCAGGAACAGTTTAGTTCCCACAACTATCAGGTAGATTAGTTTAGTTCAGTTTAGTTTAAAGATACAGTGCGGAAACAGGCCCTTCACCCCACCAGCGTCGACCAGCGATCCCCACACACTACCACTATCCTCCACACAAGGTACAAACTTTACCGATGTCAATTAAACCTACAAACCGGTACTTATTTGGAGCGTGGGAAGAAACTGGAGGACCCGGAAAAAACCCACGCAGGTCACAGGGAGAATGCACAAACTCCAAACAGACAGCACCCGTCATCAGGATCGAACCCGGGTCTATGGCCCCGTAAGGCAGCAACTCTACCGCTGCGCTACCGTGCCGCCCAACTTGCCTTGAAACACTCAGCAGGCCAGGCAGCATCTGTTGAGGGTGTGATGAAGGCTCTTCAACCTGAACCATGGTCGGATTTTAATCTTAAAGTTAGAATTCATATTTTGAGTCAAGCCAAATCCTGTGTTGGAAATGTACCCTTAAGAAGCTTGGAGTCATATTTTACACTCATGCGTTACGGACCTTTAAGGCCATTTTGGTATAGAACAAAGAGCAATTCAGAGCGCTTGACTAATGGTTATGGTGTGCACTACTTTATTGTGTTTGATGGATGATATGAGGCAGACTGCCCAGAACTTACCTTTACTAATTACATTTGCTACCTGGTCCTGTTAGAACTCCAGTGCTCCACATGACTGGTTTGTTGTTACTAAGTTCCGTCAGTGTGCAAAAGCCATTCCATAAATGATCCTTTTCTTTTAAGAGGCACTCTATTTAAATAATTTTGCTCTTCCAGTGATTTGAGCATAGATCAGACTTGTTCCAATTAAAACTAGAAAACCTCTCATTAACAATGGGCGCTTTTAAAAATACTAAATGTTCTTGAAGTCGTCAGGGAAGCCACGTTAATGATTAAACCTCCATTTTCGAATTGCATTTGCTCATAGCAGTTCTGGGGTCAAGGAAAGAGCGTTCACGTCCCGGCCCTGTTTCCACCAATCTTTCCTCCACCACGCAGAAGAAGCACAAGAAGTGACAAGACAGACGCCATTGTATGCAGATGCCGAGAAGTGTGTTCAGCTCTGGCTGAACAACGTCTAATCTTGTGTGTAGACTCGATAAGAAGATCTCAGTTCTAATGTGCACTAACTTACACTTTTCAATATTATGTTGACTTGGCAGATATGGACCCTAGTCCATAGTCAAGGTAATGCTCCGTACACCGTGTGTAGGAAGGAACTGCAGATGCTGGTTTAAACCGAAGAAGGGTTTGATGAAGAAGGTGTCCTTCTGATGAAGGGTCTCGACCCAGAAACGTCACCCATTCCTTTTCTCCAGAGAAGCTGCCTGTCCCGCTGAGTTACTCCAACATTTTGTCTCTACCATGCGCAATCAGTTCTCCGCACTGTCACACTCACTTCCATACCTTCAATAAAATATATTTTAAAATCACGATAGAAAATAAGAGAAATATTATTATTTTTGGAACAGTAAATTTCCATTTTTAAAACAGGATTTCCGATGGTCCAAAACACTCTGCAGTTTCCACACAGAAGAATAGGTTGGCACAGTGGCGCAGCGGTAGGGTTGTTGCCTCACAGCGCCAGAGACCCGGGTTCAATCCCAACATCCTACGGGTGTTGTCTGTACGGAGTTTGTACGTTCACTCTGTGACCACGTGGGTTTTCTCCGGGTGCCCCGGTTTCCGGCCACACTCCAAAGACATTTGTAGGATAATCAGCTTTGGTAAAATTGTAAATGTTACAATTGTGTAAGATAGTGTTAGTGTACGGAGTGATCGCTGGTCAGCGTGCGATCGGTGGGCTGAAATGCCTGTTTGCACGCTAGGGACAATTTATAATTTTTTTACCAAAGCCAATTAACCTGCAAACCTGCACATCTTTGGAGCGTGGGAGGGAGCTAGAGCTCCCGGAGAAAACCCACGTGGTTACGGGGAGAACGTCCAAACTCTGCACAGGCAGCACCCGTAGTCAGGATCGAACCCGTCTATGGCGCTGTGAGGCATCAACTCTACCGCTGCGCCCCTGCTCCGGCAAAAGCCTGACTAACCGGCAGCCGCCAGCACCGGGGAAGGTGAGGGCACTTCCAAATCCTGCCCCATCCTGCCCTGGGAATAAACCCTTCCTTGTGGCTGTGTCTGACTCCTGTCACCCCCTCCCTAACAACACCCCATCGCCTTCTGCAGGGCAATCAGGGGCATGCAGTAAATGCTGGCCCTGATCCAGAAATAGGAACAAGTAAAGTCTGAATACAGTCCCAACCGGAAATGCCGCCTACCCATTCCCTCCACGGATGCCGCCTGACCCGCGAACCTACTCCAGCACTCGGGATTCCAGCCTCCGCAGTTCCATGTACCTCCATATCAAAAATCATGCTTTGTAGTACTTCCAGAGACAGCTGATTGTACCGGTGCATAAAATCACGAGGGGAATAAATCGGGAAGGCGCACAGAGTCTCTTGCCCAGAGTAGGTGAATCGAGGACCAGAGGACATTCGGTAGGTTTAAGGTGAGGGGGGAAAGATTTAATTGGAATCTGAGGGGTAACTTTTTCACACAAAGTGGTGGTGGATGTTTGGAACGATCTGCCAGAGAGGCTGGGACTATCCCGACATTTCAGGAACAGTTAGACAGGTACATGGATAGGACAGGTTTGGAGTGATATGGGCCAAACGCAGGCAGGTGTGACAAGTGTAGCTGGGACATGTTGGCCGGGGAGGTCAAGTCGGGCCGAAGGACCTGTTTCCACGCTGTATCACTCTATGACTCTTGGAGCTCAGGCTGTGATTCAGACTCGTACACTTGGCGGATTGCAACCAGCTGCCACAGAATCTCCACTGCGGTTCTGCAGTTAATAAAGACAGCTATCTGCTACCTTTCTCCCGCACCTCTGTTTTACTGCCTGTTTTATAAGCCTCATTATCCAGACCATTAAGATTCGTTGCAGATGGAGGTGAAGAGGAACAATCAAACACTTTGAGACCGCAGATACAATGTGTTCGGCAGCCCACAGCACAACATCACACACGGAGCCCGCCAGTTCTGTCTTATACTATGTGCAGAGTGTCACTTTTATATCTGTTCACACAGTGAGTCTAGTAGGACGTTGTTACAATTACAATTACAGCCAATTACAATTACATCGCAAAGCAAAATTCACCAACGGTCTTCCAGTATTGTGATGCCATCTGACTTGTTACACATTTGTTCTATTTCCTCTGAATTTACCCCAAAATACGCACAGTCGTTCCCTTCTTCTCCCCGCTCCCATCCGGGAGAAGGGGACAGAAGCTGGGAAGCGCGCACCACCGGACTCAGGAGCAGCTTCTTGCTCCCCACTGTTTCTTGCGGAAACAGACCCTTGGGCCCCACCGATTCCCCACCAACCAGCGATCACCCCGCACACTAGCACTATCCCACACACACTAGCACTATCCCATGCACACTAGCACTATCCCACACACAGTAGCACTATCCCACACACACTAGCACTATCCCACACACACTAGCACTATCCCCCACACACTAGCACTATCCCCCACACACTAGCACTATCCCCCACACACTAGCACTATCCCCCACACACTAGCACTATCCCACACACACTAGCACTATCCCACACACACTAGCACTATCCCACACACAGTAGCACTATCCCACACACACTAGCACTATCCCACACACACTAGCACTATCCCCCACACACTAGCACTATCCCCCACACACTAGCACTATCCCCCACACACTAGCACTATCCCCCACACACTAGCACTATCCCCCACACACTAGCACTATCCCACACACAGTAGCACTATCCCACACACAGTAGCACTATCCCACGCACACTAGCACTATCGCACACACACTAGCACTATCCCACACACACTAGCACTATCCCACACACACTAGCACTATCCCACACACACTAGCACTATCCCACACACACTAGCACTATCCCACACACACTAGCACTATCCCACACACACTAGCACTATCCCACACACACTAGCACTATTCCACACACACTAGCACTATCCCACACACACTAGCACTATCCCACGCACACTAGCACTATCCCACGCACACTAGCACTATCCCACACACACTAGCACTGTCCCACACACACTAGCACTATCCCACACACACTAGCACTATTCCACACACACTAGCACTATCGTACACACACTAGCACTATCCCACGCACACTAGCACTATCCCACACACACTAGCACTATCCCACACACACTAGCACTATCGTACACACACTAGCACTATCGTACACACACTAGCACTATCCCACGCACACTAGCACTATCCCACACACACTAGCACTATTCCACACACACTAGCACTATCGTACACACACTAGCACTATCCCACGCACACTAGCACTATCCCACACACACTAGCACTATCCCACACACACCAGCACTATCGTACACACACTAGCACTATCCCACGCACACTAGCACTATCCCACACACACTAGCACTATCCACACACACTAGCACTATCCCACACACACTAGCACTATCCCACACACACTAGCACTATCCCACACACACTAGCACTATCCCACACACACTAGCACTATCCCACACACACTAGCACTATCCCACACACACTAGCACTATCCCACACACACTAGCACTATCCCACACACACTAGCACTATGCCACACACACTAGGGAGAATTTACAATCTTACCGAAGCCAATTAACCAAGAACCTGCACGTCTTTGGAGTGTGGGAGGAAACCGCAGCACCCGGAGAAAACCCACGTGGTCGCGCGGAGAAGGTACAAACTCCGTACAAACAGCACCCGTAGTCAGGATCGAACCTGGGTTTCTGGCACTGGCGACTCTACCTCTGCGCCACCGTGCCACTGTGCCATCCTGAATTATCAGGCTTCTGAACAATCCTTCCACAAGCTAGGGTGCTGTCCGATTCACCTCTACCCCACTGCGGACATTGGACTATGTCTATGGAACTGGTGCGCCACAATGCTGAGAACTATATTCTGCACTCTGTATCTTCCCCTTTGCTCTACCTATTGTACTTGAGTTTGACTTGATTGTATATATTTTTGTATGATCTGATCAGTTTGGATAGCCTGCAAAACAAAGCCTTTCACTGTACCTCGGTATGAGTGACAACAATAAACCTAAACCGAACCATGAACCAAACGTACTCATACTGTGGCCCGCACGGAGGTATTAGTTTATCCCATTTCATTGATCCCTGACCATCTAATCTTAAAATAACACTACATAACAACAATAACTGGAATGGAATATTGAATACTTTATTGTCAGGTGTGACAAGGCACAGTGAAATTCTTTGCCACATAGCCAAGGTATACAAATAGCGGCCACCTAGGGCGTTGACTACGTGTAAAATAACACCAAAAGAGGCCATTTGGCCCTTTGGGTCCATGCTGGCTCCTGAGGAAGCATTCCCATTAGTCCCCATTCATTTGCAACTCCTTCGCTCTCTTGCACATTCATATTAACAGCCCTTTATTCCTTTTGCCATTAATCTGTACTCATGGGCAATTTACAGTGGCCAATTTATGCACCAGCATGGCACTGCCATATGGGCAAAGGGAGAGGCACTGGAGAGGAATCCCACATGATCATGGAGAGTGCATGCATCGTAGAGTCTGTCCTCACCTTCTCCATCATGGTCTGGTTTGGCTCAGCCACCAAGCACGACACCCGGAGGCTGCAGCGAATCGTCCGATCAGCTGAGAAGGTTGTTGGCTGTAACCTTCCCCCCATTGACGAACTGTACACTGCAAGGGCCAGGAAGCGAGCGGGCAAGATCATCTCTGACCCCTCTCACCCTGGCCACAAACTCTTTGAATCACTTCCCTCTGGAAGGCGACTCCGGACTGTCAAAGCCGCCACAGCCAGACATAAAAACAGCTTTTTACCACGAGTAGTTGCTCTACTCAATAACCAAAAATCTGTAGCCTCCTTTTGCTCTGGTATTTTATTTCATTCACATGTTTAGACTGTAATGTTTTATTATTAATGTTTAATGTTTTATGTGTCATTCTTAATTGCTACTGTATGTCGTGTTGATACTTGCGAGCGGAGCACCAAGGCAAATTCCTTGTATGTGAACATAATTGGCTAATAAACTTATTCATTGATTCAAACGCCATGTAGACAGCACTGGAGGTCAGGGTTTATGGACCTGTGGGGTCATGATACATCTCTAAGAGCAATTACTATTGGAGAGAAAGGGTTGCATTTCTTCAGCACCTTTCACATTCCTTAAAGGACATTCAAAAGCATGTTCCAGTTTAGCATAATACAGATTAGCTTATTTTTTTATTATCAATGTGGAAATCCTATCACAGTGACCACAAATATCAATAAAAACAAAGAACTTCAGACAAAATGTGTAGGAAGGAACTGCAGATGCTGATTTTTACCAAAGATGGACACTCAGTGCTGGAGTATCTCAGCGGGACAGGCAGCATCTCTGGAGAAAAGGAATGGGTACATTTCGGGTCGGGTGGGCTGAAGAAGGGTTTAGACCCGAAACATCACGTGTTCCTTTCCTCCAGAGATGCTGCCTGATCCGCTGAGTTGCTCCAGCACTTGGTGTCTATCAAAGTACTGCAGATGCTGGTTTATACCAACGATGTCCACAAAGCGCTGGAGTAACTCAGCAGGTCAAGCAGCATCTCTGGAGAAAAACGTTTCAGGTCTGGACCCTTCTTCAGCCCTTTGAAACATCACCCATCCTTTTGCTCCAGAGATGCTTACTGCCCCGCTGAGTTACTCCAGCACTTTGTGGCCACAATTATTAATGGTTTCCAAACTTCGAGAAAAGAAGCAAGTCTAGCCGTCAAGAATTCATCGTTTCCAACCCAATTGAACATGACTAACTCCTCAGCTGCTGCTCCCAATGTGAAGTGTCTGGTGAGCTAAATGTCTTCTATGCTATTTTCATCCTATAGGATTCTATCACTGTCGTTAGAAGCTCTCATTTAACTAAATGAGAAATCCATCACAATATGACAGGCACGATGTAGACTAATGGCTTGTAGAAGCCAATAATTTTTTAATACGTTTTTTGTAACTTTGTTTAATTTCAGCTGTATTTTACACAAGGGCTGGAGGACAGGCGGTCGGGAGTGCGGCGTTAATGTGCCGCTGTAGAAGTCTATTAGTACATTTACTACTTGCCCTTAAGTCCTTCGTACCAGCCTGGAAGACCAAAAAAAATCTCCCTGACCATATATCATGGGCGTTTAGCTCAGCAGTCACCAGAAAATTTAGACCATAAAAATTTATAGCATGCAATATTTTCTTTCTCCTTTTTTCCTGGAATGAAATAAAATTGTCTATTTATCAAATAGTTTAGATGCTTAGACTTTTGTTGCTGGCATGTCTTATATGTTGAAATGAAATGCCACGTCTTTGGCAATAGAGAATGATGATTTTTTTAAGATTACATGTAAGTGTAATATCTGTTATTTATATCACTTTTCCCCCACAGATCATAGTTAATATACATCATTATTCCTGTTGTTATTGTTGTTGCTGCGATGGCTACTGATAAGATGGGGGCAATTATCGGGATTGTACTGCCGTTGCAATCTCTCCTCTGATGCCACGCAGGGTCCCGTAATCTAGCTGTAAACTGATTACCAAAAATGTTGCAGAGTGCCTCTCAGTTTGTCAAAGGTGGACAGTTTCCTCGGATTCGTTAAGGACACATCCATAGATCCTTTTCATGGTCTGATTTAGTTTATATTACTGTGAAACAACATTCATCCGCCGTTTGATTTAAAGGACAAAACAGAAATGGAAATTTATACTCGATTCCATTCTATCTACAGCGTGCGAGCCCGGCACTCAGGCTCGCAGTCATTCTGCGGTTATTTAATCAGCTCCTCTCTCCCTGCCGAAGGAGATGAAATGGTGGGACTGCTAACATGCTTAACGCATGTGTTATACGACACATTGAATTGTATGTACGGCCTCTGAGAATATCCGAAAGGATTTTTGCACAGTGCCTGTTTTTGTATAGGTTTTTTTACTCTTGAGTTTAGTTAAGTTTAGCTTAGATTAGAGATACAGGGTGGAAACAGGGCCCTTCGGCCCACCGAGTCCGCGACGACCAGTGATCCTCGCACGCAAGCACCATCCTACACACACTAGGGACAATTTACATCTATGCCAAGCCAATTAACCTACAAACCTGTACGTCTTTGGAGTGTGGGAGGAAACCGGAGCACCCGGAGAAAACCCACGCAGGTCACGGGGAGAACGTACAAACTCCGTACAGGCAGCACCCGTAGTCAGGGTCGAACCCGGGTCTCTGGCGCTGCAAGCGCTGTAAGGCAGCAACGCTACCACTGCGCCACCGTGGTAGAGTTATAATTTTTTTTTAATTTTTTAATATTAATTTTGATTAATAAAAGAAAAATGCTCCGGGATTCTGTGGCAGTCCATGAAGCCCTGCTGTTTAAACCATCCCGTTCGTAATTTATTGATGGGCACAAAAGGGGTTCAACTATGACCCAGAGTGTAAAACAGGGAGACAAAATGCTCGAGTACATCAGCAGGTAGACAAAAATGCTGGAGAAACTCAGCGGATGAGGCAGCATCTATGGAGCGAAGGAAATAGGCAACATTTCTGGCCGAAACCCTGGAAGGAAACAGGCAACGTTTCGGTCCGAAACCCGAAAGGGTTTCGGGCCGAAACGTTGCCTATTTCCTTCGCTCCATAGATGCTGCCCCACCCGCTGAGTTTCTCCAGCATTTTTGTCTACCTTCGATTTTCCAGCATCTGCGGTTCCTTCTTAAACAGCGAGTAAATCAGCAGGCCAGGCAGCATCTCAGGAGAAAATGGACCCATGACGTTTCAGGTCGGGACCCTTCTTCATATGTTTGTAAGTGAGAAGGAGCAGAATTAGGCCATTCGGCCCATCAGGTCTCCTCCGCACACCTGTACCCTTGTTATTCCCTTTATCGTGTATCTGCAGACTGCGGATGGCTCGATCCGCTGACTGGTTAGCACGCAACAAAAGCTCTTCACTGTACCTCGGTGCACGTGACAATAAACTAAACTAAACTAAACTAAATAAAGAAGAGCCATAACACTGTAGAATCTGAAGCAGGAAATATGTTCCCAATGTTGGGCGAGTCCAGAACCAGGGGCCACAGTCTTAGAATAAAGGGGAGGCCATTTAAGACTGAGGGGAGAAAAAACTTTTTCCCCAGAGAGTTGTGAATTTGTGGAATTCCCTGCCACAGAGGGCAGTGGAGGCCAAATCACTGGATGGATTTAAGAGAGAGTTAGATAGAGCTCTAGGGGCTAGTGGAATCAAGGTATATGGGGAGAAGGCAGGCACGGGTTATTGATTGGGGGCGATCAGCCATGATCGCAATGAATGGCGGTGCTCACTCGAAGGGCCAAATGGCCTCCTCCTACACCTATTTTCTATGTTTCTATGTTTCTAGATACACTCGACAGTCAGCTTCCATGACATTCATCACTCCTGCCTTTCTGGATTTTGAGTGACGTCATTCTGATCGAGCACCTTTGGTTAAAATCACCAAATGAATACCAGACATTGATGGACCAGGGTCCTTTTCCCTGAATTTGGAAGAAAAATTCCCAGGATGTAGTCAATGCAAGAACACAGAAGTTGCTTCGGAATATACAGGAGATTGCAGATGCTGGAAACTTGAGGAAAAATGCGGTGCTGGAGGAACTCAACAGGTCAGGCATGGAATGACAACGGTCTGGATCAAAGATCCTATAGACCACTCCTTCTAAATGCAATGGGCTGACGTATAGTAGGCAACGGAGCAGAATGTGGGCCTTTTTTTCATCCATTTCAGTAACCTGACCCGACCCGACCCGACCCGACTCGCAGTGTAATCAACGTTGCGGGGGAACAGTTTGTGTTAATAAATTATAATTCTGAAAATGAGGAGAAGATTTTTCCCAAATAATTTTATTTTTACGAGGATGTTTCCGTAACCGGTTCCGTCTCCACACTAGTATCCTATGGGGTCTTCGGTGCGGAGACGGAAGCCGGTTACGGAAATGGGGCCGAAAATTACCCACGAATCTGCCCATGACCGTACTACGTCTTTTTCGTCGAGTGATCTATCTTGCTCGCTGTAGGATCTTTGGTCTGGGTCGGGTCTGAAGAAGGTCCCGACCTGAAACATCCCTCCACAGATGCCGCCTGACCCATTAGTTCCTCCAGCACTCGGTTCCTTTTGAGGTTTGGCTTTAATCTTATTTTCATAGGCAGGGTTTGCAGGGATAACATCTTTCTAAAATGCAAGCAGTTTTGGAACGACCCTGTCAAATAAATAATTCTGAAAATGTTTTTAAAAACTCTGCCAGTTTATTTAGTGTGCGACCACCCCGTACACTAGCCTCCACACTGGGGGCAATTTGACATTTTTTAAAAACTGAAGCCAATTAGCCTACAGACCTGTACGTCTTTGGAATGTGGGAGGAAACCGGAGGACCTGGAGAAAACCCACATGGTCACAGGGAGAACGTACAAACTCAAAATAGACAGCACCCGTAGTCAGGATTGAACCCGGGTCTCTGGTGCTGTAAGGCAGCAACTCTACTGCTGTGCCACCGTGCCACTGTACCACCCCTATTCTGACGTCATAAACAATCACCAATTGAATGCTTATTGATAAAGATCCTTATAAGATCCAAATAATTTTAAGCACTCTAGTTTTACAAGGGAGTATTCGGAAACTTCAATTAAACATCATCTCTGGGTTTACATTTCATTCCTCTCCTCTCCTTATCTGACACTCTTTTGTGCATTTTCATCTCTAGCTTTTATCATTTACTCCACCCATTTTCCAGTCAACCCCCCACCTGTGTCCACCTGTACAGGCTTCGTTCTGCCCCCACCTCTCTACTCCAGCTATCTCCCCCAATTCCTCTCAGTCTGAAGAAGGGTTCTAACTCGAAACATCGCCTGTCCATTCCCTCCACAGACGTTGCCTGGCCCACTGAATTACGCCAGCATTTTGTTGTTTTAAGAAATAGGGGTAGACCATTTAGGACTGAGGTGAGGAAAAACGTTTCCACCCAGAGAGTTGTGAATCTGTGGAACTCTCTGCCACAGAAGGCAGTGGAGGCCAATTCACTGGATGTTTTCAAAAGTGTTAGATATAGCGCTTAGGGCTAACGGAATCAAGGGATATGGGGAGAAAACAGGAACGGGATACTGATTTTGGACGATCAGCCATGATCATATTGAATGGCGGTGCTGGCTCGAAGGGCCGAATGGCCTACTCCTGCGCTTATATTCTATGTTTTATGTTTCGCTCAAGATTCTAGCATCTGCAGTTCCCTGGGTCTCCAAAAAGTTTAAACTTTCTGTTGAAGCAAATATCTGCCACAGACTGAGACACATTTGATCATATTTAACCGATAGCTTCACTCGAGGTTTTAACTGAATGTTTCATCTCCGAAATTGGCTATATTTCAATTCAATTAAAGAACACTGATGCAAATCATTATAAAAACAAGTACATTGAGAGGTTGGCAACAAAAGGACTTTATCTGCCAACATTGCTTCAAAATGGGTTTTTTTAAAGTAAATAATGTTTTTAGTTCCACAAGGTTGGTTTACCCATGAATTCAGTTCCAAAGCTATATTTCCTTTCGATATCAGATTATAATGTATTATGTCACCCATTTTGCGAGTTACATTCTTAAGCCAACAATACCTTCACCGTAAACTCATAGAAAAGTGTTACGTGCACAGTGAATGATGTTCTTTTATGGAGAAATATTTCAAGCTCTCTTTGTGTTGAGATCCCCATGGATTCTTGTGACTGTCATGAAAAGAAAAGGCACAAGAGTTGAGTGAATAAGTCCCCCACCGTTTGCGGCAGCATGGTGGTGCGGTGGCAGGGTTGCTGCCTTGCCTTGCCTCGCCAGAGACCCAGCTTCGAACCAGACTACGGGTGTTGTCTCTACAGACTTTGTACGTTCTCCCTGTGACCTGCGTGGGTTTTCTCCAGGTGCTCCCACGCTCCAAAGACATGCAGGTTCGTAAGTTGATTGGCTTGGTCCATGTGTAAATTGTCCCCATTGCGTGTAGGATAGTGTAAGTGTGCGGGGATCGCTGGTCGGCGCGGACTCGGTGGGCCGAAGGGCCTGTTTCCGCGCTGTATCTCTAAACTAAGCTAAACTAAATTCCTGCTGCCATCAATGATTTTTGTACAGTGTGCAGAAAGGAACTGCTGGAAATATGCAAGGATAGACACAAAGTGCTGGAGTAACTCAGCGGGTCAGGCAGCATCTCTGGAGAAAAAGGATGGGTGATGTTTCAGGTCAAGACCCTCCTTCTTCTTCCCCAGTCTGAAGAAGAGTCCCATCTTTTTTCTCCAAAGATGCTGCCTGACCCATTGAGTTACTCCAGCACTCAATTGAGAGTTACTCCTGACCCATTGAGTTACTCTATCAAATAGGTGTAACAGGTTTGAGGTTATGATTCAAATTGTCAGTCATTAAATATGCTGGAAAAACGCTAGTGTTAAACCACAACAAGGATAAACAACCTGGGTAAACAGGAGTTTGTACATTCTCCGGGACCGCGTGGGTTTTCTCCAGCTGCTCCGGTTTCCTCCCACATTCCAAAGGCATGCAGTTATGTAGGTTAATTGGCTTCGTTAAATTGTCCCAAGCCTGTAGGATGGAGCCGGTGTACGGGGTGATCGCTGGTCGGCGTGGAATTAGTGGGCCGCAGGCCTGTTTCCTCGCTGTATCTCGAAACTAAACTTTTAAAAAAACATTTCATATTTGACTGCGGTCCTTTGAGAGTAAAAGCCCACTACCGTTTTTATGTGACTATTGGATTCAAAAGGAGTGAAAAGATTTTTTTAACTGCAGTGAACAAGCCTGAATCTCCGAGGCATTTTATTGCAGTGATAGTCGCTATCACGGACTATCGAGGAAGATAGTGTCACGTTCACAGGTTAGGCGGCCCCACTGAGAACACACACATTTATTATAAATAACATATACATACTTAAATTAATTTTATATTACATCGATCCATAAAAACATAAAGACATGTCTGCATATAAAATGTGTATACATATATAATTTATGTATATTTATGAACATAAAATATACATTGGTTCAATGGTTCAATGGTGCTTTTATTGTCACTTGTGTGATGGGCAGTGAAATTATTTTCGTACAAACAGTCCAGTCAGACTATAGCCATGGCCAAGCACATCACCCATTTAGCAAGTGTACAGAAATAGTCCACTGAGTCTGCGTGCAATAGGCGCCATGAGCCAATTGGCCTCATTCGGCTCCAATGTCTTATGGTCTTATAATCTTATGGTCTCACTGGTAAATTAAAATCTAATGGCATGAACATTGAAATCGCCAATTTCAGGGTAAACTAACCTACTAACTACCGCGTCCTCTCCCACCATTCCGTGTCCCACCTGGATTTGCACCCATTTCTTCCCCTTTCCTCTCCCTCCCCCTGTCCTGTTCCACCTATATTCCCTCCTCTGGCTTCACAATTCGCACCTCTTCTATCTGGGCAGCACGGTGCCATAGACCCGGGTTCAATTCCGACTACGGGTGCTGTCTGTACGGAGTTTGTACGTTCTCCCCGTGACCTGCGTGGCTTTTCTCCGAGGTTTTCGATTTCCTCCCACACTCCAAAGACAAGTCAAGTAAAATCAAGTCAAGTTTATTCGTCACATTCGCATACGAGATGTGCAGTGAAATGAAAAGTGGCAACGCTTGCGGATTGTGCAAAAAAACTACAAAACAGAATGGAACAGAATCAGTAATTACATATTTGTGGTAGAAAAAGAAAAGAAAAAACATCAATTTTAAAAGACACCACACAACAGTAAATTGGTTCAGTAAGTTAGTCCCTGGTGAGAGAGGAGTTTACAATCCTAATGGCCTCTGGGAAGAAACTCCTTCTCATCCTCTCTGTTCTCACAGCATGGCAACGGAGGCGTTTGCCTGACCATAGTGCGTTCGACCGAACACACTACTCTCTGCAGAGCCTTCTTGTCCTGGGCAGAGCAATTCTCAAACCAGATTGTGATGTTTCTGGACAAGATGCTTTCCACAGCCGCTGAGTAATAATAATAATAATTCATTTTACTTGCTGGCACCTTTCTAAAACCCAAGGACACCTTACAAGGCATAGAATCACAAAAATACAAAACACATAATCGGAATAAATTAATATAAAAACACCACAGTACACAAATCAAGGACAGAATTCAATTACAAAAGCACAAAAAGAAAATAAGAAACACAATTTGGGGAGAGAGCAGCGGCGACCAATTCGCGCCAGCGTCCACTCTCCCCTCCGACCGCCATCTTG